>CM076574.1:800708212-801230751 GCA_034641835.2 Pinus albicaulis
TTTACCTCATTCTTCCTTGTCCATTTCTATTTTAAACCCAATTGATCAATAAAAATAGTTAAAATTACTTCTAGAATGGTTTACATGACTGACTTGTTGAATTTTGTGATTGTTGCCATTGTTAAGCATTTTGGCCAGGAACTAGTGTTTGCGAATGCGAGCATTCGAAGTAGCTAGCAAGCTGATTAATTTTACCTATGTTTAGTGTATTTCCCGGTGGCCTCTTGAGGAAAAACGCATATAGGCATGATCCTGTACCTGTGGTGTGTTGCTCATCATGGAAGAGGAAATGAATTCTGGGTGCGGTTATGCACGTGGGAACACATTTGTGAAGGAAGACTCCTACTAGGACTGTCTCAGTCCAGGTGTCTTTTCTCCTTCACGCAGCCACCTCAAAGACTCCTAAGATGATTTGGATAAGGAAAGACATCATTCCTAAATTATTGTAATTATTGTTACCTGCATTTACTATATAAACTCTTGAGTAGGCCGAGAGCTTAGTTAGAAAATTTGTGTTAGATTTGCTGCTAGATTTTGTGTAAACTCTGTGTTACGTCTTTGAAGACACAGAGCATTATGTTCAAACTATTGCATCGTTAATGGAGCAGACACAATTATCTTGAAGGCGTGATTTAATTTGGAGTTGAATGCCGTCAAGTGGTAGAGGGCCCCTGCCCCTAGCACGGATTTCTTTTGCGTAAACTAGATAAGTTTTTCCTAGCTGTCTTTACGTTCTGCATTTGAATTGGTAGTTGTTTTGTTTTATCTACTGTGGTCGTACTCATTCTAGTTCTTCCATAAGAAGACACTCTTCCAACAGACTAAAATGATGAATGTTTAATGACTATGGTATTGTATGATAGGAGTTAAATTTGTATTTGTTTTTAACTAGTTACTGTAGTCATATTCGTTCCAGCTCTTCCACAAGAAGACACTCTTCCAATAGACTAAAATGATGAATGTTTAATGACTATGGTACTGTAGGATAGGAGTTGAATTTGTATTTGTTTTAACTATATACTGTAGTTATATTCATTCCAGTTCTTCCACAAGAAGACATTCTTCCAACATATTATAATGATGAATGATGAATAGCTATAGTGCTATAGGAATTAGTTGTAGTTTTTGCTCTTCACTATCACAGTTGCACTTGTTCTAATCACTCTTCCACAAGAAGAAATTCTTCCAAGAAATCCTTAAGAAGTTCAAGATATGACCGTGATGTGATAATTTAGTTTTTCATTTGCTTTCAGTTCATTTGCTTTCAATTGCATACAATTACACAGTCAGAACTGTTCTACCTCTTCCACAAGAAGGAACTCTTCCAAAATATCACTAATGATGAACAAACAGATTGTGTAACTTCATAGAATAATGCATGTTAGTTAGAATGCTCCGGAGTTTTATTTTGCATTTAATTCATGTCCAGCTACTTCGTTTCAAGTTTGATGATGACTTATAGTTTAACATTGTTCTAGTTTAGAAGCATCTTAAGCTCATGTTTAAATTAATTCATTGTACTTGCATCTCATAGTCACACTGTCACCCTTTGCACAGTAGATCACTTTAGTTGATAGGATTCACAAGACAGCCTTCATTATTTACAAATATATTTTTGTTCTGAAAACCACCAGTGATCCATAACCATAGGAACAGAAGATAACACCATTACAAGGTCTGAAATATCTCTGCAAATTCCTCATCATAAACAGGGCTCTTCCTCAAAAGAACTACCTTGAAAAGAAACCAATAACTCTTTGAGTATAAGCTCTGTGACATTCAATTGAAATTGCAGAATAGAACTAGGAATTAGTCATGGAATAGATGAGCTTAGAATAGAATGTTGCATCATGATTAGTGTCTAACTGTCTAGTTAGAAAACTTGCATATTTAGTGATTATTTCTCAAGTCTAGTTTGTGTCATTTTTCTAAGAAGTTATCATCAAGCTCTTGTTTCTATTCAGTCATAGTTCAGATGTTGCTTCATTGTTTTTTATTACATTTTCCATTCCATACATTAGGCTCAACTGTGGTTTTGACCTCCAATTTCTTTTCATTAGTTTTCTAGGCATTTTCATTGTAAACACAAAACTTCAAAAGACCAAAAACATCATAAATAAACATAAAAGACCAAAACATCACAAAACACTACACACAACGCACTAGGAAACAAGCACCTAGGTACATATGGTACACTTCACTTCAGCAGTTTACAAATCCTGGTTGACAATTAAATGAACTCAGTTTAGGATACTAGATTGAGACACAACATTTTGGTGCCGTTGCCGGGGAAGTGAAAACTAGGTAACCTTTGTTTCTTAGCATCCAAAAACAATTTTATGCGTAGGGAGAGAGATTCAAGGGGAAGATTTATAAGCATCAGAGGCAGAAGTTTGACATCTAGAACACCACTTGTTTCATCTAGATCCAGAGCTAGTACACCTTCAACTCAAACCCATCTTCCATCCTTTACTGATCCTAGACTTCTAGAAGATCTAAGGTCACCTATTCCATTAGATAAACCTTCCACTTCATCCACTAAACCTGCCATAGAAGAGGATCCAAAAACTTTTGTTGAGGATACAAACTTTTCTACTTCCACAGGAGAGTCAACCATGGCAGAAGAAGGAGGAGGAGGAGTTGTTAATGGAGAACACACATTAATTGGAGGAGGTAGAGGTAGAGGTAGAGGAGAAGGAGGAAGAGGAGGTAGAGGTGCAGATGGAGGAAGAGGTATAATAGGAAGCTCTTTTGGGTTCCCTATACTTGATGAAGAGACCAATACAACCATGAAAAACATTTCACCTTCTGTCCTTCCGAACTTCTATGGACTTAAAACTGAGGATCCTGAAACTTTCTTATTCGAATTTGAAGTACTGTGTAGGACTTATGACTACCTTCAAGATGCTCAAAAATTGAAATTATTTCCTTCAACTCTGAAAGGAGCAGCATTGAAGTGGTTTATGAGCTTAAGCAGTAGTTCCATTAGGACATGGGAAGACATGAAACAAGCATTTCTAGAGAGATACTTGGATTATTGTATGCTGGTTAATCATAAGGAAGAAGTGTTCAAGATGTTAAAAAAAGAAGATGAAAACTTAGAAGATTTGTTGGAAAGATTTAAATACAACATAAAAAGGGCACAAATGGAAAACCTAGATCAAGACACTTTAAAAGCTCTTTTGTTGAAAACCATTAGGGATGAATGGTTGGATATCCTTAACATGATGGGAAAAGAGGATATATCACAACTCACATTACCTGAAATATCTGAGTTATGTATTAACCTTTCCAGAGGGAAATCCAAAACTGTCAAAGGTCCAAGAGATCCTGCTCTTGCAAGAGCAAGTAAATCTGCTTATGGGACAGTAAGTAGATCGGAAATAGGACACATGCTTGATGATTTTAAATCTGACATCTTAGGGAGTCTTAGTGAACAAATAGACACCCTCAAGATACAAAACAAGCAAAAGGCTGAATCTGATGCCTTGGCAATATTTTGTCCCAAATGTAGGAAAAAACATGCCTTGAGAGAGTGTCCTTTAGATGTAAAAGTTGTAGAAACCTGTGTTATTTGTTCTGAGAAACATGAGACCAAGAATTGTCCTTCTCTTCCTGGTCTCAAGGCTGTTTTTCAAGAAGAAATTCCTACAGATTCCACAGAATCTCTTAACTTTGTATCTAGAAGACCTTGGCAGGGATCTCAGACACAAGGATTTCATGATCAAATGTATAATCAACCTCCACCTTGGAATTCTTGGCAGCAACCTTGGCCCCAATTTCAAAATCAATCTCAAGCTTGGGCACAAGGATCATAAGGTCCCTATGGAAGATACTCTCCATATTATCAGTATCCACCATCCTATCCACCATATCCACAATTTTATCCTCAAAATCCTCAACAAAATTTTCCTCAAAATCTTCAACAAAATTCACAACAACATCATTTGAACCAACCTCATCAAAATCAACCACGTCCATTACCATTCCCTCAAAAATCCAATCAATTACCAGCTCAGCCCATACCAAACCCCAATAATAAGAACCCCCAGAATACATACATGATAGAAGGACAACAATTTCCAACTTATTTAATTACTCCTCTAGACCTTAGTGATGTTCAACTTAGGTCTGGAAGGATACTTGAGAAAAGGAAACCTTCTGTGATCATACAAGAACAAGATAATTCTGAGGAAGACTCCCTACGGGTTAATAAAAGTCTTGAGGAAGGTACATCCTTTCAAGGCCAAAACATTGAAAAACTGAAACAAAAAGATCCAATAACCCCAACTCCAGTATTAGAGAAACCATCCACATCTACTTCTATACCTCCCTTTCCGGAAAGATTACAAATTGAAAAAGGTGTAGAAAAACAAATAATGGTGCCTAATTATGATTTCTTGGATGAATTGAGAAATGTTTGCATTAAAATTCCATTATTGCAAGCCATCAAGGAAATCCCAATTTTAGCGAAAACAATAAAGGAGTTGAGTATGAAGACAACAAAGAAAAGAATAAGAGAAACCAAGAAAATTCAACTGGTAGGACAAATAGCAGATATTATGATGGGTAAGACTACTATTCCAAAGTACCTTGACCCAGGAAATCCAGTTGTCAAAATTCACATCAATGGACTTGAAATTCAAAACACACTCATTGACTTAGGAGCAGCAATAAATATCATGAGTAGACAAATCATGGACAAACTGAAACTTCCTAATCTTCTCTTTACACCCACACTATTACAACTAGCAGATAGATCTGTGATCAGACCGGATGGGGTAATAGAAGACATTCCAGTATCTCTAGACTCTTGGGAGTACCCTGTGGATTTCATGATCCTTACACCCAAGAATAATCTAGGAGGCCATCCTGTCATACTAGGAAGACCTTGGTTGGCTACAGCTGATGCTTTTATTAGTTGTAGGTCCGGTGATATGTATATTTCTGATGGAAGTTCAACAAAGAAATTCACTTTATATCCTCCAGCTAGGACAATTACAGATCTAGATGACACTCGATGGATAGAGGATGAAGAATATTTGCAACCACTCTTCACAATTTCAGAAATTAGTGAAGATAATCAAATTCTGAATACTCTAGAAAATTTTGAATCTTCTCGAGAGCACAAACAAGAATCATTTCAAGAGAGATCCAATATTGAGTTCTTGTCATCTAGACAGATGTCTCTGCATTCTATGGACAAATTTGGCAGTTCTACAAGTGAAATTTTTCCAGGCAAAACCTTGAATATAAACAAAAACCTGGAAAAATCTCAACAAGAAGAGCTAGTCAAAGTATTACAGAGACATTCTTCTGCATATGCATGGGAATACACTGACATGAAAGGGATAAGTCCCAAGAATTGTACTCATCACATCTATATAGAGGCAAATTGCAAACCAATCAGACAACCTCAAAGACGGATGAATCCAAATCTTAGGGAAATTGTCAAAGAAGAATTACAAAAATTGTTAAATGTTAACTTCATCTATCCTATTTCAGATAGTCAGTGGGTTTCCCCTTTAGTAATTGTACCTAAGAAAAATGGAAAATGGAGGGTGTGTGTTGACTATCGAGAACTGAATAAAGCTACTCTTAAAGAACATTTTCCCTTACCTTTCATAGATCAAGTATTAGATACATTAGCAGGTAAAAAGTACTTTTCATTCCTGGATGGATTTAGTGGTTACAATCAAATCCAAGTAGCACTTGAAGACCAAGATAAAACCACATTTACTTATCCTTGGGGTACTTATGCCTACCGAGTATTGCCATTTGGATTGTGCAATGCACCTGCAACATTCCAAAGGGCAGTATTAGGAATTTTTTCTGATCTGATACATGACTGTGTAGAGGTGTACATGGATGATTTTACGGTTTATGGGGATACATTTGAAGAGGCTTTAGAAAACTTGGAAAAGGTCTTAAAAAGATGTCAAGAAGCAAACCTTTCTCTTAGTCATGAAAAATGTTTTATGATGTTCACTGAAGGTATTGTTTTAGGGCACCACATTTCGGGGGATGGGATTAGAGTTGATGAAGCGAAAGTTGAAGTTATTTCTAACCTATCCATTCCAAGTTGTCAAAGAGATGTAAGAAGTTTTCTAGGATTTACGGGGTACTATCGGAGATTTATAGAAAACTTCACCAAAATAGCATCTCCTCTCTTCAAATTACTCACCAAAGATTGTGAATTCAAGTGGACTTCTGATTGCCAGTTAGCTTTTGAAACCCTGAAAACCAAAATTTCTGAAGCACCTATATTAAGGGGACCTAACTGGAAGTTACCTTTTTCATATCTCGACAGATGCTTCCGATACAGCTCTAGGAGCAGTATTGGGACAAAAAGATTTAATTCCCTATGCCATCTATTATATCAGTAAAAATTTGACTCCTGCAGAGTTAAACTATACTGTAACTGAAAAAGAGTTTTTAGCTGTTGTTCATGCCATTAACAAATTTAGACACTATATAACGGGCTATGAAACTTTTATTCACACTGATCATTCTGCCATTAGATATTTAATGAATAAATCAATCACTAATGGTAGAGTTATAAGATGGTTGTTATTATTGCAAGAATTCAACATTACTATTCTAGATAGGCCTGGAAAACAAAACATTGTGGCTGACTTTCTGTCTAGAATTCAAAATATCAAAGATGACACTCCGGTTGAAGATCAATTTCCTGATGAATATCTTTTTGCAGTTTCTACTCAAACTCCATGGTTTGCTGATATTGCTAATTATTTAGTTTCAGGAAAATTTCCTTCAATTATGAATGCAAGGGATAAAGAAAAATCATTAATGATAGTGCAAGATATTCATGGGTCGCTAATGAGTTGTACAAGACAGGTCCAGATTTGATCATTAGAAGGTGTGTTCGTGAAGATGAGATGCCTGAAATTCTCAAGGCATGTCATGATGAACCTTGTGGTGGACACTTTGCAGATAAGAGGACAGCCTATAAGATCCTTAACTTAGGATATTATTGGCCATCTTTGTTTAAAGATGCAAGGGAATATGTCAAAAGGTGTGACAGTTGCCAAAGGGTAGGGAAACCTTCTCCTTCAGGTGAGATGCCATTACAACCTCGGGTACACATTGAACCTTTTGAAAAATGGGCTTTGGATTTTGTAGGACCTATTAGTCCTCCATCAAGACAAAAGAAATATATATTAGTTTGCACTGATTATGTTACTAAGTGAGTAGAAGCTAAACCATTACTTGTTGCTAATGAATCATCTGTAGTTACTTTTCTTTTTGAGGATATTTTTACTCGTTTTGGTGTCCCAAGGGAAATTGTTACAGATCAAGGAGCTCAATTTACATCAAGGCTAGTGGAGCAAATGATGGAGAAGTACAAAATCAGACATAGAAAATCTACTCCTTATCATCCACAAGCAAATGGCCAAGTGGAATCCACTAATAAAGTCATTGAAGGAATCCTAACAAAGACTGTTCATCTACATAGAAGAGATTGGGTAGATAGGCTTCCTGAAGCCTTGTGGGCCTATAGAACTACATGGAGAAACACAACAGGCCATACTCCTTATGAGCTTGTTTATGGGAAGCAAGTTTTGTTTCATATAGAGTTCCAAATTCAAACATTCAAGATGGCAGTTCAGCTAGGACTTGATCTAACGGAGGCACAAAAGCATAGACTGGAGCAAATTAATGAATTGGATGAGATCAGACAAGATGCTGTTCAGAAAACAAGTCTAGTCCAACAGAAAAGGGCTAGATGGCATGACAATTACATCAAGGAGAAGAAATTTAAAGAGGGTGATTGGGCTCTCTTGTTTGATTCAAAATTCAAGGATTTTCAAGGGAAATTTCAGACACATTGGCTTGGGCCATATGAAATTGTTCGAATTTTTGATAATGGGGCAGTAAAAATTAGAACTATAGATGAAGAGAAGGTCACTTTTCTTGTGAATGGCCATAGACTGAAGCTATACCACAAGCCACTCTCAAGAGAAGAGTTTGTCAAGAAGTTCCAAGGAGACAATGATGTGAAGTTAATGAAGAAGAGTCTCTCTTCTTCATCAACTTGATTAAATTTTCTGAAGCATTTCTCTCTTAAAAAAAATAAAAAATAAAAAATAAAAAATAAAAAAAAATAAAAAATAAAAATAAAGGTATAAACATGAAAACCAATCACTGATTGGCATGTTTATATAGAAAAGATAGGGTGAAAATCAGAGTCTCTCTGACACTCTAAATTTTCCCATTTTTGTTTCTAAGCAGCTGTTATAAAAATCATAAGTTCAGTGCCATAGTACTTATGATTCATTTCATCTCACTCCATTCACTTATCCATCAATACTTCATCTCATCCATCATTCACATTTCACTCCATTCCACATCTCATTCATTACACTCCATCTTCCATTCACTTCATTTTCATGTCAAAACATAGAATTTGATATCTTGTTGTAAGTGAATAAAAATATGTCATGAATTGCAGTACAGCCCTTATGTTCCTTCATTCCATGAACTGAATCCATTTTATTCCATTATCCACTTCATACATATCATAATCCATCATCCATTTTCATCCATTTTCATAACATTTCATCCATCCTCCAAAAACATTTCATTTTCATGATTAAAGTGTTCTACAGGAACATTCTGCAGCTCAGTGGACATTCTGCAGCTGATCAGCCTTTCTGCAGCCCGACAGTCTTTTTGCAGCTATAAACCCTGAAGGCATCAACCAGCAGACATCAGAATTACAACAAAGTGATCCAGTGAATTCATGAAGCAAAAGTATCAAGAAAATTGTGAAAGATTCCTCCAAAGATGAGCAGAGAAGATAAAGGCTACAAAAACATCAAATAAAGGGCAGAGGTAACAAATTTAAATTACGATGGCACTTCATAAAATTTTAGCATAGTTTAGTTGTGGATTATTCGAAAGGTTGTTTTAATTGTTTTATTGATCAAACACCAAACAAACCCTCTACAGACCTTGTATTAAAATCTTCCATTTCAAATTTTATATCCGATAGCATTTAAGCGGTGAAATGATCAAAGCGTTTGAATTTCCCACGACTCTTAACCAAGTTATTTAATGATGATGATTTTCCCTGCCGTCGTAAATCCTCCGCTGTCTCCTCAATCATTAATACAATCCTCCACCTCACTCCACTACTCTATGCCGTGACCATTTGCCATAACTTCATTCCGTAGCCGATACTCCATTCCGAAGACACAGATATTATGATCATCAGGAACAGAGCTAAAGGATAACAGCATTGAACATTGTAAACGCAGAACAGAGGAGGTAAATTTGAAAGTATAACAGTGTGAGGACTCAAAGCCACTTCACTGAGGACGAAGTTTGGAGCATTTTCACTATCAACACAGAATTGTGGCCGTGTAGAGTTTAAAGTCTGTTGTTACCAAAATACAGAGGTGTGGTAGTGATTGAGTTTGAAGTCTGTTATTACCAAAGACAGAGGTGTGGTAGTGATTGAGTTTGAAGTCTGTTATTACCAAAGACAGAGGTGTGGTAGTGATTGAGTTTGAAGTCTGTTGTTACCCGAGACAGAGATGCTGTAGTGTTGAATTGGAAGCATACCATTTGCTATTAGAGACAGAGGTGTTTATCAGTGATTGAGTTTGAAGTCCTTCTGTTACCAAAGACAGAGGTATTTCACAAAAAGGAATCTGAAGCCATCTCTCATTGCCTATCAGAGACATATTAGCTCGAAAATTTAAATTGTTTTCATATCACTCCAAAGTTCAACAGAAGCACATCAGTCCGAGGGTTCGAAGGCATTTTTCATTATCAAACAGAGGCATATCAGCCAGAGGTTTTGAAGCTGTTGCTATTATAAATCAAAGGTATGTCATTCCAAAATTGAAGCCATTTTCATTTAGAGCTTGAAGCCATTTTAATCCGAAAGTAAAAGTCATTGTTTGGTGGGTAGAGAAGAGTGTTAATTTGATATTAAAAAAAATCATGGGTTTCATCGTAAGGACTGAGCCTGTGGGATCAAAATATTTAGAAGGTTACCCACAATGCAAGGAAATGTTACAACAAGTAGGATGGCTCCAATTCTTGGAAAAATTTAATGGCTTCCATAAGGAAGTCACCAAAACATTTTCCAGATCATTCCAAGGTACTGAAGTTGAAATAGGGGATGTCAAGTTTACTGTTACTGAAGTTTTTATAGCAGAGGCTACAGGATTGTCCATAACTGGAGAAAGATGGTTTAAAAATAGGGAATTCCACAATGACTCCTGGAAACAAATTTTAAAATCACCAAATATGGATGTTAGTGTGTTCAAGAAAGGAATTCCCAGTACAACATTGAAAAGAAAATGGAGAAACATACTACTTCTTTTACAAAAAATTGTTACATGTGAGGGTAGATATGGGACATTTTATGTCTACCACATTAGACTGATGTTGCATTTTCTGGGAGAAGATTTGAATCTACCATATTTCTTGTATCAAAGTTTGAAGAAAATGGCTTCCTGTGTTCAGAGAAGAGTTCAGTTTTTGGAGACAACCCTGTATCATCATGGGTTGGTCAAAATTTTAATTGAGAATCATCTATCTAAAACAAATGATACATGGGATGATTTCTTAATAAGAAATCATTTTGAAGAAGCAAAAGAACTATCACCTGAACCACAACCCACAAAGAGAAGTAGGAAATGGAGGACTTCAAAAGGTAAAATTGACAAACCAGTTCAAGAAAGCAGTGAGGAAGTCATTTTGGAGAAGTTGACTAGAATAAAGAGGGAACTTAAGGAAGAGAATATAATCAAGGAATCTACTACAGAGAAAGGAGAAGGGTCCTCTCAGCTTAGGAGAAGCCACAGATTAAAAGGAAAACTGAAGAAAACACCAATCAAACAAACAGGGGTAATCAATATTGAAGATGAAGAAACATCCATTCAAGAGGAAGATGATGAAGATTTTTATGAAGGCACCCCTGAGATTGATCCTGCTCAACAGGAAATCTATGATTATGTGGAAACTTTAGAGAGGACAGCTTCAGAAAGAGAAGAGATAACCCCCAGTCCTCCACTGACTGAAATTGATATATTAAGAAGGGATAGGTATGAGTTGGAATTATTGAATAGACACATCAAAAATGAGAATGAAATTCTCAAAGATCAAATCAAGCTCAAGAATGACATGAACTCAACCTTATCCCTGCATATAGACAAAGTGGAGAGGACCAATGAGAAGATGAAGACAAGGAACAGAAAGTTGATCAGGGCACTCACAAACCTCAGGTTCAAACTTGTGATCAGGAAACCCAGAAGACCTCTAGCTTTCAGACAACGGAGAAGAAGGGGATTAGATGTCCTTGCAGAAACCTCAGAATTCATAGGATAATTTGCATGAGGACATGCAAAGAGACAGCAGTGGGGGTATGTTGAGCCTCAAATTTGTGCTTTCCTTCACCTCATTTTACCTCATTCTTCCTTGTCCATTTCTATTTTAAACCCAATTGATCAATAAAAATAGTTAAAATTACTTCTAGAATGGTTTACATGACTGACTTGTTGAATTTTTTGATTGTTGCCATTGTTAAGCATTTTGACCGGAACTAGCTGCAGAATGCAGGCATTCCGTAGCTAACCGGCGATTCTGCAGCTACCTTTATGTTTGAGTATGTTCCAGGTGGCCTCTTGAGGAAAAACGCATATGGGCATGATCCATGTTGTGCCTACATGGTGTGTTGCTCATCATGGAAGAGGAAATGAATTCTGGGTACGGTTATGCACGTGGGAACACATTTGTGAAGGAAGACTCCCACTAGGACTGTCTCAGTCCAGGTGTCTTTTCTCCTTCACGCAGCCACCTCAAAGACTCCTAAGATGATTTGGATAAGGAAAGACATCATTCCTAAATTATTGTAATTATTTTTACTTGCATTTACTTTATAAACTCTTGAGTAGGCCGAGAGCTTAGTTAGAAAATTTGTGTTAGATTTGCTGCTAGATTTTGTGTAAACTCTGTGTTACGTCTTTGAAGACACAGAGCATTATGTTCAAACTATTGCATTGTTAATGGAGCAGACAAAATTATCTTGAAGGTGTGATTTAATTTGGAGTTGAATGCCGTCAAGTGGTAGAGGGCCCCTGCCCCTTGCACGGATTTCTTTTGCGTAAACTAGATAAGTTTTTCCTAGCTGTCTTTACGTTCTGCATTTGAATTAGTAGTTGTTTTGTTTATCTACTGTAGTCGTACTCATTCTAGTTCTTCCATAAGAAGACACTCTTCCAACAGACTAAAATGATGAATGTTTAATGACTATGGTATTGTAGGATAGGAGTTAAATTTGTATTTGTTTTTAACTAGCTACTGTAGTCATATTCGTTCTAGTTCTTCCACAAGAAGACACTCTTCCAATAAACTAAAATGATGAATGTTTAATGACTATGGTACTGTAGGATAGGAGTTGAATTTGTATTTGTTTTTTTTTTTAAATAGATACTGTAGTTATATTCATTCCAGTTCTTTCACAAGAAGACATTCTTCCAACAGATCATAACAATGAATGATGAATAGCTATAGTATTGTAGGAATTAGTTGTAGTTTTTAGTCTTCACTATCACAGTTGCACTTGTTCTAATCACTCTTCCACAAGAAGAAATTATTCCAAGACATCCTTAAGAAGTTCAAGATATGACCGTGATGTGATAATTTAGTTTTTCATTTGCTTTCAGTTCATTTACTTTCAATTGCATACAATTACACAGTCAGAACTGTTCTACCTCTTCCACAAGAAGGAACTCTTCCAAAACATCACTAATGATGAACAAACATATTGTGTAACTTCATAGAATAATGCATGTTAGTTAGAATGCTCCGGAGTTTCATTTTGCATTTAATTCATGTTCAGCTACTTCGTTTCAAGTTTGATGATGACTTATAGTTTAACATTGTTCTAGTTTAGAAGCATCTTAAGCTCATGTTTAAATTAATTCATTGTACTTGCATCTCATAGTCACACTGTCACCCTTAGCACAGTAGATCACTTTAGTTGATAGGATTCACAAGACAACATTCATTATTTACAAATATCTTTTTGTTCTGAAAACCACCAGTGATCCATAACCATAGGAACAAAAGATAACACCATTACAAGGTCTACAATATCTCTGCAAATTCCTCATCATAAACAGGGCTCTTCCTCAAAAGAACTACCTTGAAAAGAAACCAATAACTCTTTGAGTATAGGCTCTGTGACATTCAATTGAAATTGCAGAATAGAACTAGGAATTAGTCATGGAATAGATGAGCTTAGAATAGAATGTTGCATCATGATTAGTGTCTAACTGTCTAGTTAGAAAACTTTCATATTTAGTGATTATTTCTCAAGTCTAGTTTGTGTCATTTGTCTAAGAAGTTATCATCAAGCTCTTGTTTCTATTCAGTCATAGTTCAGATGTTGCTTCAGTGTTTTTGATTACATTTGCCATTCCATACATTAGGCTCAACTGTGGTTTTGACCACCAATTTCTTTTCATTAGTTTTCTAGGAATTTTCATTGTAAACACAAAACGCCTGGAGTTATGAAGACCTCAAGTCTTATGATACATCCATCATTCAACATACTATACCTTTGAAACCAGACCAGAAACCTTTTAAACAAAAGCTTAGGAGAATTAATCCTGTTTTATTACCCTCAATTGAAAAGGAAATCAAAAGAATGTTTGAAGCAGGGATTATAGCTCCTATCAGATTTTCAAAATGGGTTTCTAACCTGGTACCAACAAGAAAAAAGACAGGAGAAATTAGACTGTGTGTCGACTTAAGAAATTTGAATAAAGTTTCTTTAAAAGACAACTATCCTCTGCCGAAAATGGACCACATTCTGCAAAGGGTAGTAGGATCTTCGAGAATATCATTACTGGATGGATTTTTAAAGTTTGATGAGTTTTTCATTACTGGATGGATCTAAAATATTGGTAGATATTTTCATAGGATGAACAAATCTATCATTTCATGAATACTAAGGGAGAATTTCACAGTTGTAACATAGACACATATTGTACAGTAGATAATAAAATAGACAATGAGACAGATGTAAATAACTTAGATTTCACTAAACCCACTAAATTCACTCTAGTAGAAATAGATAATTTAGAAAAAGTAGAGATTGAAGAATTAGCAGATGATGATTATGACATTTTAAACCTTAAAAAAAACTTTTTACGTAAGGGATTAGCCCCATTAGAAGATCTTTTTTATTCAAATGACGTTGCAAGAAAACCAAAGATGGATCCATTAATATCAGATATAGAAGAATGCAATATAGGAATAGAACAAAGGCCTAAACTCATCAAACTTTAAAAATCCCTACCTAAAGAAGAAAAATTGAAATACATAGCTCTGTTTAAGGAATTTCAGGATGTATTTGCATGGAGTTATGAAGACTTAAAATCTTATGACACTAGCATAATACAACACAAAATACCCATAAAAGAAGATCAAAAACATTTCAAACATAAGCTCGGAAGAATCAATCCAGTTTTAATTCCTTTAATTGAAAAAGAGGTTAAGAGAATGTATGAAGCTTAGATAATTGTTCCTATCAGATATTCTGATTGGGTTTCAAACCTAGTTCCCACTAGGAAAAAGACAGGGGAAATCAGACTTTGTCTTGATTTCTGGAATTTAAACAAAGTGTCCTTAAAAGATAACTACCCTATCCCAAAGATGGATCATATTTTACAGAGGGTGGTTGTTTCATCCAGGATTTCATTACTTGATGGATTCTCTGGGTATAACCAGATTTTAGTACAACCAGAAGACCAACCAAAAACTGCATTTACTACTCCTTGGGGTACTTTCATGTATGTGAAATTCCTTTTGGATTAATGAATGCAGGAGCCACCTTTCAGAGAGCTATGGTTATAGATTTTTCCAAGGAAATTCATGATTTTCTTGTGATCTATCTAGATGATATAACTATATTTTCAAAGACTGATAATGAACATCTAGATCATCTCAGACCAGTGTTTATTAAATGTAGGAAATTTGGCATTTCTTTGAATCCCAAAAAGACCCTCTTTGGACTTAAAGAAGGAAAAATATTAGGGCATATCATATCAAAAGAGGGAATTAGGATAGACCCAACCAGAATAGAGGCCATTTTGAACATAATTCATCCTAGGAATATTAAAGAATTGTAGGCTTTCTTAGGTAAAATCAATTTTCTCATAAGATTCATTTCAAACTTAGTAAAAATAATTAGAGAACTCAATAACATGTTGAAAAAATACTCAACACTTAAATGGACTGTAGAGGCCAAACAATCAGTTGAATCAATCAAACAAGCCCTTACAAGAACACCAGTCCTAATAAGTCATGATTTCAAAAAAGATTTCATTATTTTTTCTTTTGCTTCAAAACATATTATTGTTGTAGTTTTATGGCAGAAAAATGATCAGGGTTATGAACATCCCATTGCTTTTTTCAGCAAATCACTTAGAGATGCCACTTTAAAGTATAACATAATGGAAAAGCAGGTGCTAGCTTTAGTGAATACTATCAAAGACTTTAGAGTGTACATCTTGTATTCACACATCATAGCATATGTTCCAAATTCAGTTGTGAAGGACATTCTAACTCAGAATGGGCCTGAAGGTAAAAGAGGCAAATGGATTGCCACCATCTTGGAATATGACATAGAAATTTAGCCCACCAAACTCATTAAAGGTCAAGGTTTAGAAAAACTCATGGCTGAATCAAATTTTCATGCTTTAGATATAAATTTTATTGCCCAATTAGATGATCAGGAAGATATGGCGACTCCATAGATCAGTGAAGCCTTTTCAAATTCACCATGGTATGCAAATATCATATTTGTATTACTAAATTTACAAGCTCCTCCTAGATTATCAAGAACTAAAGCTAGATTTTTAATGTTAAAGGCAATGAAATTTTGTATCATAGATAATGCATTGTTTTGGAAAGATCATGGTGGAATTTTATTGAATTTTTTGCTTAAAGATGAAGCTGACAAAGTTATGGAAGAATTTCATGCAGGTGACTGTGGAGGAAACCTTTACTGGAAGTCAACTACAGATAAAATCTTGAGAGCTTCTTTTTACTGGCCTACACTTTTTGCAGATGTGAAAAATTATGTGACCTCCTGTCACAAATGCCAAATATTTGAAGGGAAGAAAAAGTTGTTACCTTTACCCCTTAAACCCATCTCCACAGAAATGCCTTTTCAGCAATGGGGTTTATACTTCATTAGTGAAATTCACCCACCATCCTCAACCCAACACAAATGGATTTTGACATCCACAGACTATTTCACTAAGTCGATAGCAGCCATTCCTTCCAGGCAAGCCACTGATACTATCTTAATCTCATTTTTAGAAAACAATATACTGTCTAGATTTGGATGCCCCCAAAAGCTCATTATTGATAATGCAGCTGCTTTCAAGTCTAAAAATATGATTGACCTCTGTAATAAATATCACACTATCCTTGGCCATTCCACTGCTTATTACCCTCAAGGTAATGTTCTTGTTGAATCCTCTAATAAAATCCTTTTTAATATCATCAAGAAACTACTAGAAGACAATAAAAAGACCTGGAACAAAAGGTTAGTTAATGCCTTATGGGCAGACAGACTCACCACAAAGAATTTCATTGGTACATCCCCTTATTAGCTTGTATATTGGATGGATGTTGTTTTTCCACCCTCTTTAGGAGTACCTGTGATGAAGATGATCCAAGAACTGCAGGTAGAAACTAGTGATATCCAAAGAAGGATAAATCAAACCATACACTTGCAGCAAACTAGGGAGGAAGTATATCTCAAATCTCAAGTTGTTCAAGATAAGATTAAAAAGATATTTGACAAGAAGACTAAGGAAGATGATTTTTACATAGGTGACAAAGTTCTTAAGTGGGATTCCAGGAGAGAAAAGAAAGGTAAACATGGTAAATTTTATTTCCTATGGAAAGACCCTTATGTCATTTATGGTTACAAAGGTAACAATGCATTATTTTTTAAGGAGTTGGATGGATCATATCTACCAGGTGGACCTATCAATGGTAGAATGTTGAAGCATTACTATTCCCTAGAATAAAAGTAGTTCATTTTGTTTACTTTACTCATTGTACATAACATTGCAGAGTTTAGATTGCATTGGATGTTTTTATAGCAAAGTTGAAGCTCGAGGAGAAGGCCCTAATATTTGAAAGTCAAAATATCAAAAGTATGAATAATGTAGAGCTCATAAAATAGTTCCAAGGAAAAAGCACAGTCAAAATTCAAGGCCACTGATCTTAAAGTTCTTGACATTTCACCAGGAAATGCCATCCCCATGTGGAGCCACTACTAGGGTCCTATAATAATAGGATTCATAATATTGAATTGACTTTGAATATTCTTGTAATATGTACATAATTTTATTTCTGAAAATTTGTTTTCCCATATTAAAAATCAAAAAATGTAAAGAGGGTAAAATTCCTAAAATAAAAATCAAAGGAATTGAAAGAAAAAAGATCAAAAAAGAATAAAAAATGAACCCCAAACAAAAAAGAGATAAAAATAGATCATGAAAGTGATGCAAATTCAAATGCCACTACTTTTTACTTCAGTTTGCAAAATAATATTGTGTGCAGCTTGTCAAAAATGCCACAATCCATGAAATTCAAGCTGCTTAATCTTGACTTTTAATTCTTTAAATTTCATATTGATAGATATAGAATAAAGATATAGCCAAACAATTTAATCTTGGCAGATCAGTAGCTAGGTAGAGAATAATAAGGAGCTCAACAATTTAATCTGAGCCCTTGGAAGAAATAAGGATAGAATCAGTTAGTTTGATGTTTAAAATAAAAATGAATAAGGGTCTGCGAGCTCAAATGCACCCATGTAAATGAAGAAAAAATATTAGGGTAGTTGATGGGTAGGTAGAAGCAGTTTTCATAAGGCATGGATACCAGAAAATTGGTTATTTCATTTACTAACTTCCTTTCAAAATAATTCCCTTGTAAAAATACCCCTAACACTTCATTTTTATTCTTTTCCCCATTAGTCACTCATTTTCCCCCACAAAAAATCCATTTTCCTAAGTTAAAATGCATATTTTCCCTTTGGAAAAATAAAACCCCTTCACCAATTACTCTTTTCATTTAAAAATATACCAAAACCCCAAAAAATATAAATATCCTAAGTATAAATGATTAAATTTTATGTCGGGACCCACTATGAAAATATTCATTCCTAATATAAGTTTTACGTTAAACTTAGTGTATTTAACCCCCCCCCATTCATTTTATATTTAATTATTAACATTTAACTTTATGTATTGGCTCCCCTTATATACCTTTTCAACTCGTATTATATTAATTCCTTATATATATATTCCCAAACCATATTTTTTTTTATATCTATGGTTTAATATTCCCCACATGTCATATATTTCGGGCCCACTTACTATAATCCCACCTCTTACTAGCCCCGACCATATACGTTATAACCTTATCGCATAAACTTAAAATCCCAACCCTATGCATATATAACATATCACATTATATTACCCCGGGACCCACGCCACATCCGTCGCATCCTCCCAACCGTCGGATCTTAATAGATCAAATCCAATGGCCCTTACCGCTCATTGCATCCCCGAAGGCCTGAATTTAACTACACCCCAACCTTGCAATATCTGTGGTTTTCGGAGCCCCGTGCCTAGATTTGTGGCACTGTTCAATTTGATCGCATCGCCAGAAAAAATACCACCAACAACCTTTGGCCCATGCGAAAACTACTCAGCGATTTCTCCTAATCGTTATCCAAACCACTCTGTTATTTGAATTAACCCCGCGCTTTAAATGTGAAACATTGTTGGTTAAAAAGACCATATAGCCACCCATTACACCCTTTTTTACCATTTATGTTACAGTTTTCCGCAGAAGGGCTATTCTCGACTGAAGAAGTTGCTGCCAACTCTGTTTTAAAACCAAATTTCAAACAGAATTCACCAATTTTCTCCTACAACTGTTGCAGAAGTCATCCAAAGAATTATAAAGACTAGAAGATCCTTAGGAAAGCCTTCCGCTACCTCAGAACCCTTCTGCAAACCACAATCCTCATTTTATCCAGGTATTCTTCAGTGATTAGGCATGTTCCTAAAGCAATAAAGAAAGTAATCAGTAATTGAATTAAAATAGAAGCCTTTGCAGACTAAAGGAAACCTTTTGTGCCTTTCAATCCTTTCCTATAGACCCTAGGTGTCCTTTTGCAGAAATTTGAGGTTCGGAGATTTATTTTGGTCACAGAGAATTTAGTTTTATCAATTAAATCAAGTAAAAGCCTGTGCAGAGCTAAAAAGAAATACATGTAGCTTCCCAAATCCTTTTTTCTGTAAACCCTGGACTTATTTTACATATTCCCAAGGCCTGAGACTGTTGTTGATTACAGAGAGTAATAATTGACCAATTGGATTCTTAAATCAGTCTGCAAACTGTTATAATCTATCAGAGGTGCTCCTAAAGGCCTAAATCAGTTTTTCTTAAGACAAAAGATTAATAAATTGAATAAATTAACAAACAATGGCTTCCAAAAGTATTGTATCTATCAATCCTCTACAACCTATAGTTGTAGATTTAGAACACACTCCTTTAGTTGACAAACATTTTAAGATTAATGACACAGTCACTGAATTTAATCTTCTTGAGCTCCACTGCTGGAGCCATGAGAAATCTATAGACCAATCAGATGAGCTTTTCATTTGGGAATCTAATTTTCCAAAGTATGTATTCCCACAAACTTTGAAATGCCCAAAAGTAATCAGAATTTGTCAATCTTGCTATTTCCCTGACCAGAGAGCCATAATAAACCCTGAAAAGGAAATTTTGTTTACTATTACAACTAAGTCAATTAATCAAATGCTCCAGATCAAATCTAGGCCAAATGAAACCCCTTTATCCATTGAAGCTCTTACATAGCTATACCTGAATCTGGAAAACCCCAAGAGGTTCCAGATATTCCTAACTTTCATGCCTTCGTCTGTATAAATTCCCAAAATAAATCCTCTTACCCATCTGCAAAATTTTCTGAAAGAACCAGACATATCATTAGCATGTTGTCTTTTATTCTTGGATATTTCACAGATGAGCATGTTGATGTTGCAGTACTAGGTTTTTTATCTAGCTTCACACCTAGTTAGCCTCCTGCTACCATTTTCAAATTTTCCCAATACCTTGCTGATAATATTCATGAACAGTTGGTCAAAATTCCTGAAGAAGGTGTTTTCAAGTATTCCTCAGTCATATTCCAAATGTTTTTATATTTTCAGTTGGATAAATTTTCCATCAACCTTCAGAAGCTTGATGTTGAAGGAAACCCACAGTCAATCATATTTTAGACTCCTTTAATAAGAAAAGACTCCACACAGTCCACCTACACAAAGTTCATTGATTCTTTTATTCATCCTATAGTCAATATGCTAAATAGAAGCATGCAGCCCAGGATTAGTGAGGAAATTAAGAAGGCCATACAGTTTTCAGAGCATAATAGGACAGGAGATTAGTACTTGTTCCAAAACCATACAGAGATAATGGTATATGGATCAAATCTTGTTCAATATAAACTACCCAAATACCTCCCTCTGAGGTTATTTTCCCTTGAATACATCAGAAAAATTCTTAATTCAGATGGAATCAATTTCTTGGCAGTTAAGAAGAAGACACAATTCAAAATAAAAAATCAAGTTGGCCCTTTTATTTGTAACAGCAAAGATGCAGGTCCAGAGGCTGAAAATTATTTGCAAGAGTTTAAATTCGGTAAGAGATTTCTATGGTATTATGATCCTCTAGGAGTAATAATTAAATTGAGAGTTGAATGAAAAATAACTCCTTATGTACATGAGAAGAAACCAGACACTAAGAAATACTCCAACCAGTCTGAATGGTTGGAGAACACCTTGATAGAGGCAGAGAAGCAAGGTGATACTAGTCAAAACTTGCAGACTCCAGCCCAAGAAGATAGAAGCTCAAAGAGAATCAGAGAAGAAGGATCATACACTACAGAGACAAACACTAAAACTAAATTTAAATTGATGTACAGGAAGAAGCCAAAATTAAATCCTATCAATGAAGAAGTGGAAACAATAGAAGTTATTGACACAAATACAACAGCAAAGAACAATGCACCTCCTACAGTGATTAAAGAAACACATCAGCCTTCAACTTCAAACACTCATCTTATTCAGAAGCAACACATTTTTGAAATTTCATCTTCCAGCAAACCATAAGAGAAGGATATGGACATTATGTAGAAATACAAAGAGATAAAGATGATATCTGAAGCCTTGAATACTGATACATATAACCAGTATTGGAAACAGTCACCCAGTGACCAAAGTAGATTTCTTTTTACTTTTGACTATAAGACTAGAAATATGCAAATGACCTTCCTGCAGCCTAAAGTAAAGCATCCCAAATCATCAGCTGATTACAAAAAGTCATCATATGAAGTTCAAGTAGTTGATCTTCATCCTATTGGTCAAATAGAATTTCACAAACAAGCTGGTGAAATTCTTTATTCCACAATGACAAATAAAGCAATGAGTGTATAGAAGCTTCAAAACACTCTAGGAAACATCAAATATCAGCTCAAGTTGGAAAAGGCATCCTCTCAAGCTAAGGACAACAAAATCAAATCACTGGAATATTTGGTTATTGAAGTAGTAAATGATCCTAGTAATATAAAAGTTGCAGATGAATTGATAAAAAAAGAAGAATGCAGACATTGTTGCATTAAAGAATCAACTTAAGCTACCTCCTATAGAACATGCTCAAGCAAAGGAAGTGTTACAGGATACAAATCAAAAATATGAGATGATGAGTCTCATTCTTCAGTTGACTTCCTAGATTAAAGAAATGGAGAATGAAATGGAAAAGTTGGTTGAGGAGAAAAAGGCCAAAGAAGAAGTTCCTGTCACTATAATTCATGTAGTCACTACTGTTGTACCTTCCACATTAGCAGAATCATTAGCCCAATGGCTACAGAATTACCTGTCACCTCATCAACAACTTCAGCAATAGAGTCTTCAACAACAACAACATAGCCTACAGATGAAGAAAGTAAGTTAATTAAAGTTATGTACGACATGTCTATTCAGACAAATGAAATTAACAGACTTAAAGAACAGTTGAAAATTCTGGAAGATGAAAAGAAACTTGCTAAGATAATTCACAATAAGGAAGAACAGAAGGAAAACAGGTTGAATGGGCAATTCAAGAAGTTAGAAAAATATATAACATTGAAAGAACCCATGGCGCAATCCAAACAAGAGCTATGGGCCAATATCATTGAATATTTCAATGATATTTGGCCATCCATATAGGTTATCTATGAATAGAAAGACTTAGTCAAAGCAGCAAGAGAAGTTATCCAAAAGATAAAATAAGAACTTGGAAAGAAGCCTAAAGAGGCAAATGAGATCATAAAATTTCGTAATTCCAAGAATAGGAAAGAACTTGAAGAGATTGGAATAAGTGATAGAACATAAACCATCCTAGAAGTTATGAAAGTTATTTCTAAAAAGAATGTGATGATACAGTAAGAAGAAAAATGCCAAAATATGGAAGTTGCCATCATAAGGTTCATGATGAAGTTTGACACTCTCAGAAAAAAAGGCCTTCAAATCCATTAGTTATTCATGACAAAATAATGAAGCAGGATGATTATGATAAGATGATGAGAGAAGCAACTAAGGAACAAGCCAATAACTCATCCATGCAAGGTATTCCAACAGGGAAGGTACTTTACAAAAACTTTGAGAATCTGTTTTACCTACAACATGAGGTGAAACACTTATTTGTCAATAAGCCTACATTCTCAAAATACACAGAGGCTGGTGAGATATTCAGGAGGATGGTGAAAATTAAGCTACCAGAGGCAGAACTTTGGGATAAATTGACTGATTTACTATAAAGATCAAAACAGTCAAACAAGGCAGTCAAATGAGAAAAATATCAGTCAAGAAAAAAATAAAACAGAGCATGCAGTTTTACAATTACAGTGTACAGTAAAGAACAATAGTAACAATGAAAGAGTATCAGTTACAGTCAAAGAGTATCAGTAAAATTTTGAGTGAAAGCTGCCAGCGTAGAGGACACTTCACTGCCTAACTACAGCCTTTGTTGAGCAAAAAACAAAGATAAATCAGCATCAAAATATCAACAATTAAACAGCAAATCAATAAAAGCAGGGATAGCTTGCATTATTTAGATAGCTGTCTCTATCTTCTTGCATGAAGATATTTATTTTTTCCTTGAATAATTCCTAAGTTGTTTTAGGATATTTTGTAAGAGTTTTTGGATGAATACTTCTCATTTCGAAGTATTTAGTGTGGATGAATTGCTGAACATTTCTATAGTTGTACTGTTCTGGAACCTAAGGGTGATTTTACCAATTTCAATTCAAAAAATTGGATTAAAGCAATAAAGATATTATATTATAGGATTCATGCGTTGGGCCATTACAGTGAATTATTTTCTACTTGTTCAATTGTTTTTTTCCTGAAGTTTTCACATTTCTCATATGTTTGCTTAATCTAAATGATATAACTGGAATGTTATTACAAAATATGTTTAATTACACTCTGTCCTGATTTGTTTATCATTTATATGTTTTTCTTTTGAAATCCAGATTAGGGAATTCTTAATTGCTCCCTTATTTCGATTGACCTCTGTCTTTTCACTCATTATCCGAATTTGAGAACCCTTAATTGCTCTCTTACCCCGACTGAAACCATTTTCACCATCAGCCTAAGGATCTAAAGTGACTAAAATATCTTGTTGTGTGAATACTTCCCTTTAGAACCTTGATCCTACTTCTGCTGCTTGACACTTTGACTCCATTAGCCCAATGGAATATAGACCTACATCTATCCATCTGAGTAAGTGATTTCACCACCAAACCAAATCCAAAATCAAAACCCCAAGTAATCCCACATAACTAGCCTAAAATTAACTACAAACCATAAAGATAAATCATATAGGGAGAGCCCTCTCTAAGCATTAGGAAGGTTAGATCGTAAGGCTTAAAAGTAGGTTTGTGGTTACCTCTAATATTCTTTAAACAAAAAAATAAAAACAACCCTTTGAGAATTATTGGAGTGATAACACAACAAAAAATAATACTATTAATTATGATTATATTGATAGACTTCCCCTCTATCGAACATTGGTAGATTATTCTTTCTTTTAATCAAGATATTTATCTTATAGTCATAAATGAAAGATTTTGATGCATTGTCATCATCATCTCCTCTATTTCAATTGATGGGATTTTGAATATTAACTACCTTGTAACTCTAACTTCATGTTTACATTTTCACATTTACCTAGTAAATTATAAATTACCATGCAAATTATAAAATAACAAATAATTTCATGTGCCAAGTGATGTCGATCAAGATATATCAACTACATTTTCTAATTTGGTTGTGCTAGTCTACATGAAAATATAATGCACTCGGTTATGAAAAATCGTATTAAATATATGCAACTACTGTAGGGGAAATCAATCAAAACATTCCATGAAGAAATGAAGTATACATTAGAGGAAATTTCAGCCTAGAAGTGCACATGAAATTTTCATGTAATTTCCATGTCATAATATGTAAACCAATCAAACCCTTTAAATTTAAAAATAGGTACATGTAAATATTTTGGAGGGAATGTGAAAATTTCATCACTGAAATTTTATTGCAGCAACTGGAATTAATTTTTCTAATTTTTAATTAATTTAGTAGTTTATAGCTATGGAACAACGAATTAATCACATTGCAAACTTCACAAATAAATTTTGTGGAAAATAAAAGCACTCAAAACTGAGGAATACAAGCACACACACATAAAATTTGATAGTTATTTTTGGACAAAAATCCTCGAAAAAAACCCAACGTGGGAAAACCAGTGCATAAATTTAAGGTTTTTATTACTAAGCAACAGTGAAATAATCTGAGTAAAATATGGATGCTGAAAACTGGAAATCCACAGCAAGAAAATCTGGCTGAAATTATCTGAGGGAATTTCCCCTCCTCCAAAAGCAACCTCAACACAACTCAGCTTCAGAAACTCGTCCTCCTAGACCCCTTGCGCATGCTTCTGCGCAATGATTGCATAAACCTTTTGACTTCTTATTACAATATCCAGTTGGGACTCCAACGACCAAGATTAAACCTTAATCAATGGCTGAGATTATTCCTACTCAATTCATGTGAGTTTCTAGAGAATTTTCAACTTTCTCAATTAATACTCATTAATTAACCACTTTTCCTTACTTTAGACTTACGAAATATTTAAAAATTGGCTAATAATCTAATTGATACATTTCTAAGTATAATTTCTAGAAATGATTTTTGGGTTTTGGATAACTCTTGTGTTTTAGCATCTCCACAAAGTTTTGATACTAGAACACATCTTGTGCTACAAAAACTAACACTCTCTCTTAGCAAGGAAGGTGTTCTAGTGTTGCATTACTGCTACAACACCCTGTCCCTCCATCATCCTCCATACACGTTGTTGATGTCTAGCCATTGTGACTTCCTGCTACTGCGCACCAACCACTGTGAAACTCTGATGTGTTAGGTCCCTATATTACTAGTATAGTCCCTTATTGTTATTAGTGTAACCCCTTTATTGTTATTATTGTACCCTTGTAACCCCCATTTTGTTATTATTGTGCCCTTAAATTATTATTGTTAGGTCGGCTAGGATTACATTGTGGCCTACTAGGATTACATTATGGCCACATGGACTCCTATATATAGAAAGGAGGTTTTGTAAATTGTATCATCTAAGAATTGTTCATTTATGTAATGTATTGGAGGTTTCCCTCTCGAATTGGCTTATTTTTAAGGCGTTGATATCTCTTTTCTTCTATTTGTGGAGCTGGTTACACAACATTTGGTATCAAAGCTTTGGATTCTAGGGTTTCGCTACTCCAAACAAGTCATCGTGGTATTTTCACTATAACTTTTTTTCTATGAAGTTTCATAATCTGAAATGTTTAGGGTGCGAAGCCGAAATCCTGAGGAAGATTTTCTAAAAATTTTAGATCTTGGTTCGCAATATTTTTGGAGATATGATCTGTGGAAGTTAGGTCTTTTTTCAGGCTCCTAAACAGGTCATCGTGGAATTTGCGCTATAAATTTTTTTCTACGAAGTTTCAGAATCTGAAATTGTTAGGGTGTGAAGCTAAAATCCTGAGGAAACTCGTAAAAAAATTTTAGAGCTTGGTTCGCAACATTTTTGGAGATATGATCTGTGGAAGGTAGTGTTTTTTCAGGCTCTCGAATTTCATCACAAAGAGGTGATCGTGGGAAAAGTTCAATAACTCTCTCTCCGAGCATCGGATTGGAGTGCCGTAAAAATTGGTCGCAAGTACATAGACTTTAGTTTCTTGGATATCAATTTTAGAGGTGAAGGACAAAACAGTGACACGTGGAAAGTCGCACAAGTTTGCTCTACTGAACTAGTCCATAATTAGGTCATTGTGAGAGATTGGACATAACTTTGTCTTGGAGAATCCAAATCAGGTAAAACTTGTGGAATTCAAAAGATAATTTAGAGGGCTACTTCAGTGCTGAATTTCAAATATTGAAGAGCTACAATCACCGAGATAATCCAATTTCAATATCAATCTCCTCAAAAGCAAGAAAAATGTGTGTTTTTTTTTTCCGAATTGCATAAGTCTTGTTTGAAGAATCAATTTGAATTGATTCCAAGGGCATATTGTAGAATAGATATCAGTATTGGGTTCTAAAATATGCCCCGTAAAAATAATTCAACACCCATTAAGCCTTCAGAAGGCTCTACTATGACTCATGAAGATGAAGAATTGCAACATGATCTATCAAATTACAAGAGCAAGTGCAACAAATTTCACTCTCGCAAAGAGCAACAAAAAATGAAATGGAAGTTTTGAAGAAAGGCATGGAAGCTAAGATGGATGGCGTGGAAGTGAAGATGGACAGTTTGAAGAAAGGCGTGGAAGCTAAGATGGATGGCGTGGAAGCTAAGATGGATGGCATGGAAGTGGGCATCGAAGCTAAGATGGATGACATGAAAGACAACATGGAAAACATGAAGAATGATCTAAAAGCATACATGGAAGGCTTGATGACAAGCTTAAAACCAGGAATGATTCCTAATGGCGGAAATATAGTAGAAGAACCTCATGATGAGAACAAAATAAATGTTAATCGTGATTTCATAAACTCTAATGTTGGCGGGAAGAACCACCATATTCCAAAATGGATATGAGGAAGTTTGATGGAAAGGATCCTGTAACATGGATACTACAGATGGAGCAATATTTTGATCTCCATAATGTGAAAAACACACAAAAGGTACGCATTGCAACTTTACATTTAGAACAAAATACATTTGTATGGTATCGATGGCTTTGCTCCCGTAAAAAATTGTCACTTGGTCAATTTTTACGGAGGAAATGATAGCACATTATGAGGATACAAAGAGAAACACCTTCTTTAGCCAATTGATAAATCTCAAAGAAAAGGGTTTAGTGGGGGAGCACATTGAGGACTTCCAAAAATTGAATATAAGGGTAACTGATATTCCAGAGGAACACAGGATTGATCTCTTCATAGGCACTTTAAAGGATAACATCCAACATGAAGTTCGCGTTTTGGAACTGGATTCATTGGAGAAGGCATTCAGGTTGGCAAGAAAAGTTGAATGTAAAATAATGGTGACAAGGAATCCTACCACTCAATTCTATAAAGAAGGAAGTGTTGCTATGCCTAGATTTCCACAACCTACAAGGTTGACACCACAACAATTGGAAGAAAAAAGAGCAAAAGGGCTTTTCTACAGTTCTGATAGAAAATACACTAAAGGTCATAAGTGTGCTGAGAAGAAATTATTTTACATATATTGTGAAGAGGAAGAAGAAAATGAACAAGAAGAGGATATACACCAGAAACCAGCCCTAGAAGAGGAAGAAATGAATCCGACCATATCGTGTAATGCACTGGCAGGAATTACCACTCCTCAAACTCTCAAGATAGAAGGACATATCAAGAAGAAAAAGGTAATAGTGTTGATTGATTCAGGCAGCACCCATAATTTTATTCATTGTAAGGTAGCCAAGGAATTAAATTGTTTCCTATACCCAGCACCAGAATGTCAAGTGATGGTTGCAAACGGAGGAACTATAAATTTCTCTGGAAAATGCCATAATATCAAGCTAACCATGGGGGAATATGTATTGACTAGTCCAATGCTTTCCATTCCTATGGGAGGTGCCGATGTTGTACTAGGAGTACAATGGTTACAATCTTTGGGGACGGTAGCTTTTAATTTTCAAGAACTTTTCTTGAAATTTTTTTTAGAAGGAAAGGAAGTTGAATTACGAGGTATTGCAGGGAAGCCAGGAAGGATAATAAGCTCTAATGTCATGAAAAAGCTTCTAAAGAAAGAACAACGAGGCGTAATTGCACAATTATGCTCACTAGAAGTTCCAACATCAAAATCATCTATTTCTACAGATCTTCAACAAGTCTTGGACAATCATTCCAAGGTGTTTGAAACTCCCAAAGGACTCCCACCTATTCGTGATCATGATCATGCTATTATTTTGATTCCAGGAAGTGTTCCTCCAAACATCAGGCCTTATAGATATCCTTACGTTCAAAAGAGCGAAATTGAACGTATGATTGCAGAAATGTTAGAGGCGGGTATAATTCAACCTAGTCAAAGTTCTTTCTCTGCTCCTATAGTATTGGTACACAAGAAGGATAGATCATGGTGAATGTGTCCGGATTATAGGGAGCTCAATAAGCTCACCATTAAAGATAAATTTCCAATTCCTGTGATTGATGAATTATTGGATGAATTACATGGAGCAATATATTTTACCAAGTTGGATCTTTGTTCAAGATATCATCAAATTAGAATGAAGACTGAAGATATTCCAAAAACAGCATTTCAAACTCATGAGGGTCATTATGAATTTTTGGTCATGCCTTTTGGCCTTACCAATGCACCTTCTACATTTCAAGGGTTGATGAATTCCATTTTCAAACCTTTCCTTAGAAAATTTGTGCTAGTATTTTTTGATGATATACTAATCTACAGCACGTCTTGGAAGGATCATGTTGAACATGTTGACAGGGTGCTCAAACTATTGCAGGAGAAACAATTATATGCAAAAAAATCCAAATGTTTCTTTGGAGTACAAGAGGTGGAATATCCGGGTCATATTGTATCTCACGAGGGTGTTAAAGTAGACCCTAACAAAATTAAAGCCATTAAGGAATGGAAAGTCCCCACAACCATAAAGAAGTTGCGAGGATTTCTCGGGTTAACAGGGTATTATCGCAAGTTTGTTAAGAATTATGGGAGAATAGCAGCACCTCTAACAACATTATTCAAGAAAGATGCATTTTCATGGACTCCTGAAGCAACTAAGGCCTTTGAACATCTTAAAGAGGCAATGTGCCTAGCACCGGTCTTAGCTACGCCAGACTTCACAAAACCTTTATTGTGGAATGTGATGCCTCAGGAAATGGAATTGGTGCAGTTTTAATGCAGGAAGGAAGACCCATTGCTTTTGAAAGTCGTCCAATCAAAGGAAAGTATTTACAGTAACCTATTTATGAGAAGGAAATGTTAGCAATACTACATGCACTAAAGAAATGGCGAACTTACCTAATGGGAAGACACTTCAAGGTAAAAACTGATCATGATAGTCTTAAACACTTTTTGGAACAAAGACTATCGTCAGAAGAACAACAAAAATGGGTCACAAAGATTTTGGGTT
Source organism: Pinus albicaulis (assembly GCA_034641835.2). NCBI lineage: Eukaryota > Viridiplantae > Streptophyta > Pinopsida > Pinales > Pinaceae > Pinus > Pinus albicaulis. The sequence goes on from CM076574.1 coordinate 800,738,022, forward strand.
ACGACTTTGAAATAATCTACAAAAAAGGAAAGCTGAATGTTGTTGCAGATGCACTCTCAAGAAAGAATGAAGAGGTGGAAGCATTGCTTTGTGCCATTTCTATTATCCAACCAGATTGGATAACCGAAGCAAGAGAGGAATGGAAGAAGGACAAAGATGTATGGACACTCATTCAAAAGTTGCAGCAAGATCCTAGTACATCTGATACATTTAGTTGGAAAAATGATTCCTTATGGTACAAAGATCGCATATATCTTTGTAAGAATTCCCAACTAAAACAAAATATTATTCTAGAATTGCACACTTCTCCTTTAGGAGGACACTCAGGATTTTTAAAAACTTACCACAGGGTGAAGAAAGAATTTTTTTGGGATGGCTTTAAATCTAATATTCAAAAGTTTGTGGCAGAATGTTTGGTTTGCCCGCAGAATAAAGTTGAGACAATTAAGACCCCGGGACTTCTACAACCTTTATCCATTCCAAGTCAACGTTGGGAGGAGAATTCAATGGATTTTATCACAGGTTTACCTAAGTCTGAAGGAAAGAGTGTCATCATGGTGGTAGTTGATAGACTTACCAAGTATGCACACTTTTGTGCATTATCTCATCCATTTAAAGCAAGTACAGTTGCTACTACATTTATGGACAGAATTCAAAAGCTACATGGAAGCCCAAGGTTCATTGTGAGCGACAGAGATCCCATTTTTACTGGAAATTTTTGGACGGAGTTATTTTCTTGTTTGGGTACTCAATTAGCTCATAGCTCATCTTATCATCCTCAATCTGATGGTCAAACTGAGATAGTAAATAATTGTTTGGAAGGATATCTTCGTTGTTTTGTATCTAATAAACAAACACAATGGGTCAAGTGGTTACCTCTTGCTGAATGGTGGTATAACACTTCCTTCCATACCGCAACAAAAATGACCCCATTTATGGCACTTTATGGATATCATCCACCATCCATCACATCATCTTTAAGGGAAAATTCGAAGGTTCAAGCAGTGGAAGATCACATCGAGCATCAGCAAGAAGTTCTCCAACTCTTAAAGGATAACCTGAATTGGGCACAAAATCGAATGAAACAACAGGCAGATCAACATCGCAGCGAGAGAAGTTTTGATGTAGGAGATTGGGTATTTTTACGGCTACAACCATATAAACAAATGTCCCTCAAGCAAGCTAAGAAGGATAATAAATTATCGCTAAAGTACTATGGTCCTTACAAGGTGTTGCAAAAGATTGGTACTATGGCATACAAATTGGAGCTTCCTGCTTCTTCGCGAGTACATCCAGTTTTCCATGTTTCATGCTTAAAGAAGGTTATAGGTGAAAATCTTCCAGTTCAAACAGTATTGCCAGAACTTGATGGGGAAAGGAAAATCATATTGGAACCTGAAGCAGTCATGGAAAAAAGAACTCGACAACTACGGAATCGATCAATTTCAGAGTATCTCATCAAGTGGAAGAACTTACCCACCGAAGATTCTACATGGGAGGATGAGAATTTTATACAGAAGCACCCAGAGCTACTCAAGTGTTGAGGACAACACTTTTTTGAAGGAGAGGGGCATATTAGGTCCCTATATTACTAGTATAGTCCCTTATTGTTGTTAGTGTAACCCCCTTATTGTTATTATTGTACCCTTGTAACCCCCATTTTGTTATTATTGTGCCCTTAAATTATTATTGTTAGGTCGGCTAGGATTACATTGTGGCCCACTAAGATTACATTATGGCCACATGGACTCCTATATATAGAAAGGAGGTTTTGTAAATTGTATCATCCAAGAATTGTTCATTTATGTAATGTATTGGAGGTTTCCCCCTCAAAGTGGCTTATTTCTAAGGCGTTGATATCTCTTTTCTTCTATTTTTGGAGCTGGTTACACAACATGATGTTGCATCTGTGTTGCTGCAGACACTACCATATCATTGTCAACTCTCCATTTTCACTGCATCTCCCTCTCAAATGTTGTTGATTTTATTACAATTATAGCAACTGAGAAACATCTCAAATACTGAATCATATGTGTTTTTGTGTTGCATTTGTCTCTTCAGTCTTGACTTCTTCTAGACTATGTAATTTCCTTTCAAGAATCTGTGTTGTTTTTTAATCTGTTATTGAGCCTCCTGCTTTTCTTTCAACATTGTTATGCGCTCCTCAGCATCTGACTGCAACTAGTCTGCAATTATCACTTTGGAATATGATTGCATCAATGAAACTGGCCTATCTTACTACTGAATATTGTGGGCCCCTGTAGAAAGATAATGATCCATGAGGAAGACACCTCAATGGACCCTGCCCAAATCTGCAACTCTAGGACTATAACTCCATATTTCCCCACCTCACTCTTGGAGGTATAACTGCAAAAATGGTGAATTCTTCCTCAAACCTCAAGGAAAACTTTTCTATCTTTGTAGAATTTTCGTTTGGTCATGCTTCTCCTGCTTCATTTTCTTCGTGAGAGGGCACTGGGTATTGTAGTGGCCAAAGTCGCCACACCTGAAGCACTTGACCTTAGATACACCCTTCTTCTTATTCTTCTCCCCCTGTACCTGAATGGGACCCTTATATGCAAGGGCCACATTCTCCTCTTCCTTCTCTCCCTTCAAACCCTTGTTTTTTCTTCCATTGATGGAGCTCTTGACTAGAGCTCACCTCATCTCCTCCTCCTGCAAGTTAACCACATCATGTCCCACCCTGGTAATGTGTCTCATCCCAAGATACTTTGGACAAAGACTTGCCATTCCTCTGATACATTGTTTAAGGCCAAACACACAAGCTCTGTAGGTTGAGGTGCTTCCCCAATTACTGCAATTTGAACACAGACCTCCTGAATCCTAGTGAGGAAGGGATCTATGCCTCCACCCTTCTGCATATTGATGTTTCTCAAATTTTCCTATAGGAACATCTTATATTGCTCAGAAGAACTTTGATATAGTTGAGTGAGAGCATACCACATATGTTTGGAAGTATTGTTGCCATATATATGTGATACTATATGGTCCTGGACTCCATCTAGGATCATCTTCTTCGCCTTTTCCATATCTTTCATGTATTCCTTTAGCTGATCTGCATCGGTCTGTACTACCACAAAATTATCTACATGGAGTTTCATGCCATATTCATAAAACAGGAAGGACATCTTGTCCTTCTAGATGACATAGTTGGAGGATCCCTCCAACCTATCCTAATCTCTAAGCCCAACTGTGGCCATATATGAATCTTATAGAAAATATCCCTCTTCCTCTGCTTGGATGTTGAATCTTTTATTCACACTCCCTTCTGGAGTGAGAAAAACTATTGAATGTGAATGGGAAAATTGGATTTCTAGGCTAGAAACCCTCTCAGATAAATTTCCCTCTGTGTGTGCACTTCCTTTTCCACCAAGAACTTATTTTGCTGCTGTAAACTACTGTAAAACCATTTTGCACCCAAACAAGAAATCTTATGAACGAAAATCTGAGCTATCGGTGCTTCTTCTGCCTACTAGAAACAATCAACTGGCAAGCCAAATTTTTCCATAGACCTGCACTGAATAATCGAACTACCCAGCAATTCGCACTACCTGGATAGGCACTGCGCAACCCCATAATTTTTTTTCTATTGCTCCCTATGAACGAAAAATTTCCTTCCTCAACTTCTGAGCTTCCCCATCTGATCAAAATTTCTTTGATACCATGTGAGAATTTCACTACTAAAATTTTATTGCAACAACTGGAATTAATGCTTCTAACTGTTTATTAATTTAGCAGTTTATTACTATGGAAAAAAAATTTAATCACACTGCAAACTTCACAAATAAATTTTGGGGAAAATAAAAGCGATGGAAACTGAGGAATACTAGCACATACATATAAAATTTGACACAGTTATTTTTAGACAAAAGTCCTCGGAAAAACCCAACTTCGGAAAACATGTGCAACAGCTGAGGGTTTTTATTATTATGCAGTAGTGAAATAATCTAAGTATAATCTGGATGCTAAAAATTAGCAATCCACAACATCCAAAATCTGGTTGAAATTATCTAAGGGAATTTCCCCTCGTCCACAAGCAACCCTGACACAACTCGGTTTCAGAAACTCGTCCTCCTAAACCCCTTATGTAGACTTTTGTGCAGTGCTTGTGCAGACCCTTTGACATCTAGCTTGGAACTACCTCTGATCAAGTTGTTTTTTCTGACTCTATTGCATGAAATGATTCTTTGTCATTTTGGAAGACTTTCTCGGCCTCTTGAAGCTGAATCATTTTTTCCCATGGTTAAATGGAATTTCCCTCTGAATTTGTCTGTGCATTCCTTTGTGTTTCCTCACTGGGAATAAGTCAACCTCTTTCTCCCACCTCTCCAGAACTGGAAAAATTCCTCTGGATCAATATCTCTTCCCCTCTCTGCCTTTGCTTCCCTTCTCTTTTTCGAATTCTTCTGACAATTGTTACTACTCTCTGGAAGAATCAAATTTCCCAAGGAAATCGATCCCAAGTGTCACGAGTGTATTCTTCCATCTACCCATCGACTTCTTCTTATAATATCTAGTTAGGACTCCAACAGCCAAGATTAAACCTTAATCAATGATTGAGATTATATCATAGTCAACCCATCTGATTTTCTCGAGAATTCTCACCTTTCTCAATTAATACTGATTAATCAGCTACTTTTCCTAAGTTTAGACTTACGAAATATTTAAAAAATGGCTAATAATCTAATTGAGACATTTCTAGGTGGAATTTATAGATACAATATCTGGGTTTTGGAGAACTCTTCTGTTTTAGCCTCTCCACAAAGTTTCAAGTTTAGAACACCTTTGATACTACAAAAACTAAGAGAGAAAATAAGAAAAACTATATTTTTATTATATTTTGGCTTAACTCCTTATATGTTTACTCAAATTTCAAGCGTATACAATCTTTGGATGTGGAATTAAATTCTACATCCAACGAGTACCCATTATGTATACTTATGAGAAAACCCACATTGATGAAAATTGAAGATAGATTTTAAAAATGTGTTAACAACAGTCTGAGAAGAAATGAGAGATACATTAGAGGAAATTCCAGCTTAAAATTTCCCATGAAATTTTCATGTAATTGTCATGTCATAATACGTAAACCAATCGAACTCCTTTAAATTTAAAAAAATGTACATGTAAATATTTTGGAGGGAAAATAAGAAAACTAATTTTTTTAATTGTATCTTTTACTTATCTTCTTATATGTTTACTCAAATTTCAAGTGTAGACACTCGTTGGATGCAGAATTAAATTCCACATCCAATGAGTACTCTTTATGCATACTTTTGAGAAGACCCACATTGATAAAAATTGAATATACATTAAAAGAACATTTTGAAAACATTTTTTAATGTATCTTTAGTTTTTATCAATGTGGGTCTTCTCAGAAATATGCATAATGGGTACTCATTGGATGTTGAATTGAATTCCACATCCAATCAGTAACAAATTTACCAATCAAATGAGAACTCTAGAAAAAAAACCCTAAAAAACAGGTTGAAAACGCAAAGTGTTGATGCTAGAATAACAAAAAAAAAATCCATGGTAAATTTTCAACATTTTTTAAAAATGGCAATAAAAACCAATTTTTTTTGTGCAAAAGACACCCTGAAAACGAAAAGTGTTGATGTTAAAATAATGTATTTTTTTTCAGGGTAAATTTTCAACATTTTTTAAAAATGATAGTAAAAACCAATTTTTTTTGTGCAAAAGACACCCTAAAAACGAAAAATGTTGATGTTGAAATAACGTCTTTTTTTGGGTAAATTTTCAACATTTTTTTAAAATGACAATAAAAACCAATTTTTTGTGTGCAAAAGACACCCTGAAAACAAAAAGTGTTGATGTTGGAATAACGTCTTTTTTTTTGGATAAATTTTGAACATTTTTTAATAATGACGTTAAAGATAAAATAGCATCACTTTGAAAAACTTGAAAGTTCCAACGATTTTCAAGCATGACATTAAAGATAAAATATCACGTCTTTGAAAAACCTTAAAATTCTAATGATTTTTAGGCATGACATTAAAAATAAAATATCACGTCTTTGAAAAACCTTAAAATTCCAACAGTTTTCAGTCATGGTGCTCAAGCAAAAATACTTATAATTGTTTTCAACCATAAAATTAAAGATTAAATATTATGACTTACGAAAAAATTAAAATCTTGACAATTTTTGAACCATGAAAACCAAAGATTATGACTACAAAAAACTTTAAGTTTTCAAAATATTTCAAGCATGACATTATGAAAAAATGTTATGACTAAAAAAACTTTAAAAATGATCACCTGAATGAAAGAGTCATTAAACTAAGAGTAATAATTTTTTTAAATGTTAAATGTATAGCAATTTTAAAATCTTAGCCTAAGACAACTTGACACATTGCAACAAATATTTAAAAATCAACTATCAGGCTCGAGCTCAAATCCCAATAACTACAGAACAATCACGGTGGGCCACACGTTCTTGAAGTTGTATGCTACTATTCTACATAGAAGCTCTCTAGTGACCTTAAGCAAAGACAACTCAGAGCTAGGGGACAGGCAGGTTTTCGACTAGCTCATCAAACTATTGACCACATTTTCACCCTTCACGTTGTGATTGAAGAGGCACAACACTGCTCTTCAAAAGTCTATTGTTGTTTCATATATTTTAGAAATATTTTGATTGTGTTTCGAGGGAATCCTTACTCCAAAGACTCGGATATATTGGCATCTCAGCGACCCTATTGACAGTTATTACGCACCTGTATCAGTCTGTCCTTGGTTGTCTTCGCATGGCTCATGGGATGTCTGATTTTATTTGAAGCACTATTGGGGTTAAACAGGGTTTTCCATTGTCCCCTACCCTATTTGGGATTTATATTGATGAGTTGGAGGCATTTCTACATGAGCATATCCAGGACATCGATGGTTTCCTTCTTCACAAGGTTCTGATATCTATTCTACTCTTTGCTGATGATGTGGTCCTCCTCTCCCCAACTCCATAAGGATTACAGAGGAAACTGGATGCCTTAGCTTTGTTTTTCAATCTTCGACAATTGATGGTAAACCTAGGTAAAACCAAGGTTATGATCTTCAATGGGGTGAAGAAAACTTCTGACCTTCACTTCCTATTCAGAGGAGAGGAGGTTGAGATCACTAGCACATACACTTACCTGGGGGTGAAATTCTTAGGTCCGCACTTTAGTTTGTGACCAGTGCTTCAGCCTCGGATTAACAAAGGATATGAATCCTTATCCCTTCTCGAGAGATAGTGCTTTCAACATCACTTCCAGGACATCTCGTCCAAGATGAGCCTCATGGACACCTTGGTCTGTCCCATTGTTCTATATGGCTTAGATATTTGGGGACCATCTTTACTTGAGTAGGATTGGGCTTCAGCTGAGAGAGTTCAAACTCTTCTTCTTTGCTGCATCATTATATGAAAACAGATAGTACCTCAACATAGAATCCTTGCAGAGTTTGGAGCTCAGCCCTTATGGCTTGAGACATTTTTCAGTTTGGTCTCATTCTTGCATCGTGTTCAAGGCTTTGCAGACTCCATATAGTGTAGGGACCAGTATTCTTTCTTGGCATATTTCTCTCCTGGGACTATTGCTCGTTCTACTCCCTCGAGTTGGGTAAGATGTTGGTTTAGAGGAGTTTTAGATCTCTTAGAATCAGTGGGCATTTAGTTAGATCGTCTTCCTTCTTTCTGATACTACTTATATGCTCCTGGACTTTTTACCTACTAGACAGGAGCTTAACAAGATCATCAGGGAGTACATCTACAGGCAATTCGTCCAGGTCACCTGGATCAATCCTCTGGGAGGGTTGTGCCCAAAGATGGCCTTCTACGCTGAGCACTTCTTGGTGTTGAGAGACGGGCTCATTATTCAACCCCAGTACACATTTCACCATTGGATGCATGCTCTTCACTTTCCTCTAGGCCAGTTCACAGTAGGCTCTCATAGACTTCGAGTAGAGACAGACCACCAGAGTGATAGACCAGACAGAATCTGTGAAGTATTTCATTTACAGGATGTGGAGACCGAGGTGCACTTCATTTTTAGATGCCCTATTTACAACGAGATCAGAGGAAGGTTCCATTGCTTGTTCAGAGATTCTCAAACCCTTGAGGACTTTTTCAGGTATCTCGATCAGAGATGTTTGGCCCTATATATGCATGATGTCCTCAAGTTTCGAACGCATATTCTCTAGCCACCCATCAGACCAGACCCCACACATAGGATCACAACATTTTTCAGGGTACTACCTTCAAACTAGGGCCCCAAGAGACCGATTAATACCATTTCATATCCATGCTCTAGATCAATGAGGATCTGTGGAACCTAACCCCACCACATGATATTTCAGCAACATATCTGGCTCAGATCCGTTCCTGGGAGACAGACTAGGTCCTCTAGAGCTCACCAGAGTACGAACTCCCCCAGGCAATGATCTAGAGGACAGTTCACACTTTCCACCGACCCTTCATCGGGCCAACAGACTTTGTGAAGTTTCTTCATTGTTCATTCAGCTTCAGATGTTAGGAGAGATGGCTTTGATCCTCGGACCCATTAGCTCCTAGATCTTCTCTGCCAAGGCATTCCATACATTGTATTTTTATGTTCCTGCATTGTTCCTTTTATATTCATGCATTGTATTTTTATAGGAGACCGTTTAGTTCTCCTGCATTGTATGGACATCATTGTACCCAACAATCCCTTTTACCTACTTTGTGGTCGTTAGTTGGATATAAATATAAGTATCTTATATTATCTTATCTTATCAAATCGACACGTTGTGTAGGTGAATTCGACCCATTGTAATAAAAACTTGAAGACCAACCATGAAATTGACACATTGTGGGGGCAGACTCGATTCATTATAATGAAAATTTTAAAATCAACTATCAAATTGCACATAATGGAAACGGATTGTTAGTCGAGCATCAACATAGACCCCGAAAAAATAATAATAATAAATTAAAATTAAAATTAAATAAATAAATAAAGATAAAAATAAATAAATAAATGAAAAATATAAAAGAAAAAAAATTTAAAAAATAAAAATAAAAAATAGAAATAGAAAATAAGCAATAAAACATTAAAAAAAACATGACCAAAAAAAAAAAAAAACAAAAACAAAAAACTTGTAAAAAATAAAATTTAAACCAAATTTAAAAATAAAAACAAAAATATAAAATATAAAATATAAAAAAGGGGGAAATATTTCAAAAAAACACATAATTTAAGGAAAAAAAACATCAAAAACAATTTTTTCAAGTTAAATTAAAAAAAAAAAACCATAATTGAAAAAAAATGAATAAAAAAGTAATTTTTTTACTTAAAAAATTTTAAAAATATAATAAAAAATTATAGTAAAAAATAAAATAATAATAATAATAATAATTAAAAAATTAAAAAATTAAAAATTAAATAAAATTAAAAATTAAAAAATTAAATTAAAAGAATAAAAATAAAAAATTGTCGAGAGCGGCCTATGTCGATTCCATTTTTTTCAAATTTATTTATTTATTTATATTTTTAATTATGTGTTTTTTTGTTTTTATTTTATTTTATTTTACTTAACTTTATTTATATATATATATATATATATATATATATATATATATATATATATATATATATATATATATATATATATTTCTTAAATTATGTGTTTTTTGATATATATATATATATTTTTTTTTTTTTTTAATAAGTTAATTTACATTTGTTTTTTACATTTTTATAGTTTTTTTTTTTCGTTTTTTTATATATTTGTTTATATTTTATTTTTTTTGTGATGTTTTTTTTATATATTTTTGTCATGTTTTATTACCAACATGAAAATCACCAACATTGAAAAAAAATTATCCACACTTAATATATTAGAAAATTTAAAGTGTAAAAAATAAGCCCTCTAAACAAAAAGGGTTGATGTTGCATCAACACTTTTCAAAATCAGCATGAAAATCACTAACATTTAAAAAAAATGTTCATACTTGATACATTAAAAAATTTGAACTGTCCAAAATATGTTGAAAAAAAAGGTGTATTCTGAAAACCACTTTTCAAAATCAGGTGATTTTTTTGCTATCTCAAAAAAACAGGTAGTCGATAATTTTCTCGTTAACTATGTTGAGTGTCTACACTTGAAATTTGAGTAAACCTATAAGGAGATATGCCAAAAACACAATAAAATTTGAAGATACATTAAAAGGACATCAAGGAAGCTCATTAAAGCTAAATGAAAAAAAAACTCTTGAACTTACTTCTCTTCTCTTTTGTATTCATTAAACTATGCGGACTAAAAAGAGAAAAAGGGAAGGGGTCTTATTTCTTCAAGTTATCAATCAAAATAGTAGTCACCCTTGAACATGGCACATGTTTCATCATTTCCTCATAGTTGGGTTTTAGCTTCCCTAGGATTCGTACCATACATATGAGTTTGTTTATTCCTCTAACTGGGTACTCTTCCAATCACTATGGAGTGTGCCTCAATGCCTCCTGTGTTTTTGCACAATATCATGTGGTGCTCATTAGACAATGTTGCCAAGTCACTTTTGTGTCATGTTATTATTGTAGGTTTTAACCCTGTACAGAAATTACTTGCAAACAAATTCTTAAAAACAAAAAATAAACAATGGCGAGAACATAAAAATAAAACACATATACACAGATATTTTCCCATGGATCCCAAAACTAGGACTACCAGATTGTTTTTTCATTATATTCCTTTAAATGTTACAATACATATATATACAAGTCGAAGCATTTATAAACCCCAATCCATTAACCCTGGATTAGAACATAACCGCAGTGCCCTTGACTGGATCTACAAAATACCATGTACAAAAAACCATCATGCCTAAAACCATGTGCAAAAGCCATGCACAAAACCATAGGTAGGTCCGCCCATCTAATATAGGGTCCAAAAAATATTTCCCAGGGCGTTTCCTTGAAACTTGTGTAGGGGGGTTATCACCCCCATGCTATGCCCGGTGCAACGAACAGGAGATTCAATCATCCCCTCTGTGATCCACATGCTCATGTGACTAGTCATGGAAATAAAATAAGACACACCCAACATTCTCCCGCTTGTTTTCTTTTCCACACAGGGGGTCACGGGAGAGCTTAGTCATTGGTCCAGCCTTGCAATGCCCATTGATTCTCTACACCAAGAAAACTTCTTAGTGTTCACAGACTTTGTCAATGCCTCTACAACATTCTTCAAAGTGTCTACCTTTACCAGCAACACCTTTTTTTCCTCAACCATATCCCTCACAAAGTGATACTGAACATAGATGTGCTTTGTCTTTTAATGATAAGCAAGGTTATTTTCCAAGAAAAATGCACTTTGGCTGTCACAATTTTTCCTTATAGCTCGTTGTACCAACCCCATACTTGAACACAATCTCTGCAACCAAACTGCTTCCTTTATTGCATGAGTGGTTCCCATGTATTAAACCTATGTAGTTGAAAGAGACACTACAGACTGTATTTTTCTCATCCAATTGACTTCTCCTCTAAACAGGTTAAACACATACCCACTTGTAGATATTCTTTTATCTAGATCTCTAGCCTAGTCTGCATCAACAAAGCCACAGATGTCCAAAACTCTGTCCAATCCTGGTCTTCCTTGGTATCACATACCATAATCTCTAGTGCCACGCAAATATCTGAAAACCAATTTCACTATTGTCCAATGCTCCTTCCTTGATTTGTACATAAACCTGCTCAATACTCCCACTGCATGTGCAATTTATGTTCTATTTCAAATAATTACATACATCAGGCTACCTATTTCACTTGCATATGAAACATGGGACATGTCCTCTTCCTCTTATTGTGTCTTGGCACACTGTTCAACAAATAACTTTACACCTACATGAATAGGAACCTTCTCTGGTTTACTATCCTGCATATTAAACCTTTGCAATATTGTCTCGACATACTTCCTCCGGTTTAACCAAAGCTTCCTCTTTGCCCGATCTTGTTTAATTTCCATGCCCAAAATCTAATTTGCAACACCAAGATCCTTCATGTCGAATTTGGAGGACAATTGGGTCTTCAAATCGTGGATAATTTCCTTGTCATTTCCAATCAGCAACATATCATCCACATACAAGACCAAATAAATAACACGGTCACCAATTAATTTTAAATACACATAGTGATCCGCTTTGCTTATAGTGAAGCCAAGCCCCCGTATATATGTATCAAATTTCTGATACCACATCCTTGGTGATTTTTTTAACCTATATATAGACTTTTTTAATTTGCACACCAGTTCTTTCTTACCCTTCACCACAAAGCCTTCAAGTTGCTTCATGTATATCTCTTCTTCCACATCCCCATGAAGAAATTTTGTCTTCACATCCATCTTTTCTACCTCAAAATCAAATGCAACAAAAACAAATAAAAGTAATCTGATAGAAGCTACATTGGAAATAGGAGGAAAAATATCACCAAAATCAATTTCTGACACCTGGGAATAACCTTTTGATACCAACCGAGATTGGTATTTCTCCACATTTCCTTCTGCATTCATCTTCTTCTTAAACACCCATTTTCTTCCAATGGGTTTCCTTATAGCCGACAACTCCACCAAATCCCAAGCCTCATTTTTGTGAAAGGATGCCATTTCATCAACCATGGCCTCCTTCCAAAGTTTTCCATCCTCTGAATCCATTACCTCCCTGACAGTTTTTGGGATCATCATTAGTGATAGATAAAGAAAAATCTGAATGGAAAGCAGATGGATTATACCTTTCTGGTTGCCTTCTTTCTCGAACTGATCTTCTCAAAATTGGAGTTTGTGGATCTTCCTATTCTGAATCTTGTTATGCTATAGAGTCTAATTCTTCATGCTTTAGTTCAAACTCTATACTCTCAGGTTCCTTTGGTAGGACTCCATGTTTAATAACATCTTCCACCTCTCTAAACACCACATCTCAGATTTACACAACCTTCATTGTTTCTGGGTTCCAAAGCTTATAACCTTTTAAATCATCCTTATACCCAATAAAGATGCACCTTTCAGATTTACTATCCAACTTGGTTCTTTTCTCCTTTATGCATCACATCCAAATATCCTTAGATGTGAAAGAGAGGGTTTCTTACCAGTCCATGCCTCATGTGGAGTATTATCCTCGCATGTTGATGAATATGATTTGTTAACCAGGTAACATGCAGTCTCCACTGCCTCTGCCAAGAATTCTTGTCCTAACTCGACACCATTGAGCATGCTTCTTGCATTTTCCATCAACGTCCTATTCATTGTTTCTACAACTCTATTTTGATGAGGTGTGTATGGAGTAGTTTTTTGTCGTGCTATACCAGAATTCTTACATAACTCTTTAAATTCCTTCTTGTAGAACTCTCCACTATTATTTGTCCTTAGCACCTTTATCTTCTTCTATGTCTGGTTTTCCACCATATCCTTAAATTATTTACATCTGTCAAAGACTTCATATTTCTTCCTGAGGAAATATATCCATGTATTCCTTGAGAATTCATCTATAAATGACATATAATACACAAACTTACCGATTGATATAACCAACACAGGTCCAAACACATCATTGTACAGAAGCTCTAATATCCCTTTCACTATCTTAGCACCATAGGGCAAACTCACTGATTTTTCTTCCCATATACTCGATGTTCATAGAAATCGAAATCCAGAGAGAAATTAGGCATACCTTCTATCATACCATTCCCATGAAGTATTTGAAGGCCCTTCTCTCCAATATGTCCAAGCCTTTGATGCCACAACATGGTATTTTCTCCAGATACCACAAGGTTTTCAGGTCCACTTTCAGGAACCACATAATTGTTGCACCCATCAATAACATTGCTACCCAGAAGCTTGTATAAAGTTCCAATCTAAACTCCCCACATCAATACCAATTCTCCCGGAACCATCTTGCAGGTATCCTTCTCTAACACTGTTTTTACACCTACATCATCCATCTTGCTTACATAAATAATATTTTTGGCCAATGCAGAAATATGCATAACACCGAGAATTTTCTAATCCTTCCACCTTGCAACTTCAGGTTGACTTTTCCGCGTCCGATGAATTTTCCTTTCCTTTCATCCCCTATGAAGACATCACCACCATTATATTTCTCATACTCGCAGAACCACTCCCTATGGGGAGTGAAGTGAAAGGATTCACTTGAGTCAATCAACCATGCCTCATGATCTACATGTGTACTTGAAGAAGAAGACAAGTGTAGATCCCCACCTTCATCTGAGGTGGTTTTCAACTCTGCAGGAGCATCATCAGATCCCTTTCTTTTCTCAGGAGCTTTATATCTACATTCCTTTTTGAAGTTCCCTTACTTTCCGCACTTCCATCATACCTTTATAGGTTTTACTAGAGATTTTGATCTCCCTCTAGATTTAGATCTCCCACTCAAAAACTCATTTTTGTTTATGTTCTGGGACCGTCCTCTTACATACAAGGCATCTCCATTCTAGACCTCCATATTTTTCCGTCTCATCTCCTCTGATAGCAAGGATGAGACAATTTCATCAAACCTCAATGTAGTTGTATTGATACTTATTGCAACAACCAGACTATCCCATGAATCTGGTAGAGAACACAAAAAACAAATGCACTTATCTTCATTTGAAATTTTAATATCAGCAAATAAAAAATGGCTTACTATAGTATTAAATATGTTTAGATCCTCCATCACTGAGTCTCCATATTTCATCCTCAGGTTATACAACTTTTTCCATAGGAAAAATTTGTTCACCAGAGACTTAGATTGGTACAAAGTCCCTAACTTGTCCCACAATTCCTCTGTTGTAGCTTTCTTAGATACATTTAACAATATTGAATCTAAGATACACACCGTATTTTGCTCTTGGCTTTCCGATCCAACTTGGCCTAGTATTCATTTGACATTTCCATTGGTTTAGTACCTGGATCTACCACCATCCATTGATCTTTATCCACCATCAGATCCTCCATATTAAGATTCCACAACTCAAAATTATGACCATTAAATTTTTCGATCTCTATCTTTCCACTGCTCTCCATATTCTTTCACCATAAGAATCGATCCTGCAGATCTCCCACTGAACATGGTCTACCACGGGCCCGAGAAAAACCCCTCAGCAGCAAAGGCGTCCCCTTGAATTTGAAACAACTCTGATACCAAATGTAGGTTTTAACCATGTACATAAATTAACTGCAAATGAATTCTTGAAAACAAAAAATAAATGATGGCGAGAACATAAACATTAAAATCATATAGACAAATACTTTTCCCTGGATCCCAAAACTGGGAATACCAGATTGATTTTTCATTATATTCCTTTCAATGTTACAATAAATATATATACATGTCGAAGTATTCATAAAACCCAGTCCATCAACCTTGGATTAGAACATAACCATAGTACCCTTGACCAAATCTACAAAATACCATGGCCCAGTAACCATCATGCCCAAAGCCATGTGCAAAACCCATGCACAAAACCATACGTAGGTTCACCCACCTAATATAGGGTCTAATTGTTTTTCTCAGGGCACTTCCCCAGACCCCATGTTGGGGGGTTGTAGCCCCCTACAAACCCCCCTGTGATCCCCCTGCTGCCCTGACACAACGAACAGGGGGGGCTATCGCCCCCCACGTGTGAAACTTGTAGTGGAAACAATATAACGCACACCCAAAAATTACATGTTTAGGGGAAGTCTCAGCCTTAGTTGGGCATCTGTAGCCCCATTTGATCTTTTTGAGTCGGTCATCCCTATTTTAGTCATACTTCATGACTTCATCTAATTCACATCATCTCTTAGTTTGTTCTGTGTCGATTGATGGGGGATACATTAAGGCCCTCATTCGATGTATCTTCTCCTATCGACTTCAATTGATTATCTAGGAGCTTGATCTAGGAACTAATAGTACCTTGGAGATTTAAAACATCAGTGGAAGGCTTCCTCATGATCGACAATGGTTTTACCTTATTGAATCCTAATCATTCAAGTATGCAAGTTTTCAACATCAACTCATTTATCTACACTTATTGTATTTTACTAGGTACCTTTGTGTTCATTTTTATCATTGGTGGGTTTCCTCATGTTTTCTAATGGTCTACCTCAATGACCAGTAATCAGGGAGTTTCTACTATGCTCGACATCATCACATTTATTCATAAGTTGTAGATTTGTGCCATTGGGGTTTTGTAGAAGACCTTGGGTTAAGGACATTTAACTCTTATATGGAATCCTTCCCAATATGCATTGGAGTTATGTACTTTGAGGAATACTATGGGACACATTTTTTCTATGTTTCTGTAGTCCTACTTATGTATACTATGACATAGATCCACGTATTTTTTGGTGGTTATGATCTTTTGGTTTTTCACATAGATCCACTGTGTATTCCTCATGGCCATGTCCTAACATTTCATTTCGTGGATCCATGTTGTATGGTTGGTGGCCATATCCAGTTTATTTTTATGAAAAATCATGGGTATTCACGACTCGAGGATGATATTAGCATGGTTGAATGAGTTGCTTCGATTTAGCTCTTCAATCCTAGATCCTTCCTTCCATTTTGAGCTCTATATATTGTAATGATTTCAGCATTAGTTTTTCTTCTGACCACGTGCATTAGGGGGAATTTGTTATAGCCTATTTTACCCATATTGATTCAATAAGAGAGAAATTTGACTTGTTGATCCTGATGCATAGCTTTTCCTCTTAGTTTTTCCTCTTTAGTAGAAAAGAAACTACCAGTAAATTGGCATATTGTGTTCAAAATATGTCATGTACTATATAGCCTAGTTGTTTGAACACAATATTACCCTTTACTAGGTGTGCCTTTCGTAAAAATTCTAGATTTTTTCATTCCCGAGGAGATCAACTCGACCTAATTTTCCATGAATTGTTCAGGGGTCCATTATTGTGGAATTTTTATAACTTCTTGAGCCCCTAAGTGTCGAGATACATCCTCCTGAAGAGTGAAAATTTCCTATATAATATGACCATATCAAGAGGAGAAGAGTTAATTGTAATTATATAGAGCTATGTTATGTTCTTGTGTTCCTAAAGACTATCCTTGATCTAGGAGGTGGCCACGATTGGAAGTTGAGAAGTGCTCATATGTTGATGGTATATCATATCCATTTTGATTTTTTAATGAAAATTTGGTGCCTTTCCAATTGTTGATTTCTCTTGTCTTATTCATGTTATACATTGGATTTCAATTACATTCGTGCCAATGGATTTTGGAAGGTATTCAGTTAAGTATATTTGTTTTTTGCATGTGTGTAGGTTTCCAATGCTGGAAAGAAAGGCGTAAAGACTTATGGTGGACCTTTAGAGCTAGAAACACCGAATAAAAACTTCTTTAGTTATAAGGTACACTCAATGATTTCCATGTTTATGTGCATGTATATGTGATTGGTATTATTGATATTATTAACACACCATTCAAGGATTCTAGGAAAAATCCATGGAGAAATAGCTCATTGTATCAAATCTATTTCAGGTACAATGATATCTATTCATTTTTAATCATATCATCACTAGGTTCAACGTCCCTAAAGAGATTGTTAATTATGTTGTACCTCATTTTCATAATCATATCATGACTGAATTGGAAGCCAAGCCATGGGTTCACCATGAGAACTCCTCTCCCTGCTACCCTCAAGTTAATGGTCAAGTCGAGGCCATCAATCATCTCTTGAAAACTATGACCCAACATACGGTTGGGAACCACAAATGGAACTATCACCTAATGCTATTTCCATCCCTTTGGGATTACCAAACCTTAGCCAATACCTCCACGAGATTCACTCCTTTACAACTAGTATATGGTGTGGAAGCAATGTTTCCCATTGAATGCAAGATACCATCATTGAAACTTTCTACTAAACTTCTCCCTCAAACTTCAACTAAGGAAGAACGCCTCCTTTATTTGGCTCGACTTGATGAAAAATGTTTTGATTCTCTTTTATCCAATAATTCAAACCAAAAACATGTCAAAATTCAATATGAAAAGTCGGTTTGACCTCACATGTTTTTGTGTTAATTTGGTAGCTCAGGGACAAATTCCCTCATTTGGGAAGCCTTCCTCAACCGGAGAATACCCTTCTAGCCTTGGAAGAATTTATATTGATAAAAGAAAAATATTATTTTTAATGATGGAACCACATGTGCATAAAAATATAGGTTGGCCTAAAGGACAAATTGGATCTCCTCCACCTCATATAAATAGACCTTATGTCACAAAAATTTGGAGCATCATCACACAAATATTTTTTCTCTTGGATTGGTTCGTACAACTCTGAAATTGCAAGTATATCTTCACACGTGCGAAGAGGAGAGAGGTTTTTTATATTGGCTGAATTCATCTTCTGATTTGGGACTTTGATCATTGATGACTTCTTGATCTTGGAGCTTGGTTTGACTACGTTTGAAATGGGAAAATATTTTTTTTGGAAGGCCAAACTGATTGGTTAAGAGGCCAAAATTTTCTAGGTAGTTGACCAAGGTTGACCATAGACTTTGACTGAAGCTGATTACAAAAATTTTAAATTTTGACTGTAGGTTTTATCTCTCCTTTGACTGAGCAATTTTTTACTTTTTTTGTTGTGTTTGACCAAGCTTGGAAGGCCACATCCTTTGATTTTTGACCAAGCTAACTTGGAGACTTGTTAACCATTGACTTTGGACTAGTTAGGGCTATTTTTACTATTGTTGACTTTGACTAGAACTACATATTTGACTTGTTTACCATATTTGAATTTTGAGCTCAAAATTGGATTGGATATTGGTTGGTTGAATTTTTCATAGTCAAATATTTGACTTTTAATTGTTGTTGATGAATGTAACATCCTATCTCTCTATTGAACATTTGATGACAATCTTATAGAAGAATAATTTTGAAAGGGTTTTCCCCCTTGTGGGGTTTTTCCCTAATCTTTGACCAATTCTTGTGTCTCTTGTTATTTCTCTTGATTGTTTTCTGTTGTGCATTGGATTTACTATTATATTTGTAATTTCTTATTGTTACCAGAAAATTTAATTATAATTAATTGATTGTTAATTGAAGAAGAATTGGAATAATTGATTTTGTTAAGCATAAAACACTGGAATATTAACATGGTTTTAGATTTGATTTGAAAACAAGCCCACAGAGACAAGAGACAAGCAATCATATTTGGAAGGATTTGTAGGTACCTAGTTGACTTGGTCAAGATGTCTACATCATACTTCAAGGATTCAGAGAAGATGAATGACTAATCTAATTTTGTTACTTGGAAAATTAGGTTGGAAGTGACCTTCGATTAAAATGATGTCTTGGAATATGTGGAAGGAACGGTACTTGAGCCTCTAGAGAATGCTTCTATTGTTTTAAAGGCCAAGTACAAGAAAGGTGAAATCAAAGTAAAGAAAATAATTGTTGATTCTTTGAAAGATTATTTGCTTACCTACATTGCAATTTTGAAGAAGTTCAAGGACATTTATGATAACATGGTTAGAATGTATGAGCTCAAAAATTTGAATTAACATTATTTCCTTGAATAATCAACTCAAGGACATCAAAATTAACAAGGGGGAGACTGTCCAGTCATATTTCGTGAGGATATACCAACTAAGGGATCAAATGAATACTATTAGAGAACCTATGTTTGATAGATAGTTGATACTCATTGCACTTCAATGCCTTCCTGCTATTCGGGATACATTCATTACTATTATAAGCTACAATGAAAATTTACCAACATTTGATGAGCTCATTGAAAAGTGCACTCAAGAAGAAACGAAATTGATATTTAGAGGAAGGATTCAAAATCATGAAGAAGGAGAGCTCTTTGCATTTGTTGGACAAGACAAGAAGAGGAAATGAAGATGAAAACCATCTAGTTCAAGAAAGCATTACTTTTAATCAAAGGAATCCAATAGAAGAGGGAGGATAATTGAATGCTTCAATTTCTACAAGCATGGTTGCTATGCCCGAGACTATTTGGAAAAGAAAGATGCTCCAAGGTATAACTATAATCATGGCTATAACAACAACATGTTTAATGATATAAGAAGAAGAGTTTCTCCTGATGATCTTGAATTAGGCCATCGTCCTCAAAAAAGATAAAGAAACTCGAGGTATGAAAATAATTCAAGTTCTACTCAATCTAAATAAATTCTTATTTTTTCACTTTCTAGTTCCTCTCCTCTGGATTCGTTTGATAGTTTCCTGGTAGATAGTGTTGCCTCTAGAAATTTCTCTAGGTATCATGAATTCCTCTCAAACCTAGTTGAGAGGGAGACTAATTTAAAAATTGTTCTTGGGAACGAATCTAGTTATCTTGTTAATGGTTTTGGTTATGTTACATTGCATTTGGATTATGGGGAAACCATATTTCTTCATGATGTTATGTATGTACCAAGATTAAAGAAGAACCTTGTATCCATATCTTCCATATAAGACAAAGGGATGAGAATTTATTTCATAAAACAAAAGGTCCTCACCTGGCCTATGGAATCTCACATGAGGGATGTTTTCACCTTGGGATCAAGAATTGGAGGACTCTATAGAGTCAATGGAATATTTTTGAGAACACTAGTTCATGATAGTAATCATCAAACTAATATATGGCACTGAAAGTTTGTTCACATACACTATGAATCTCTTCCTAAATTAAGGAGGATGGTTTTTGAAATGCCTAAGGTTCAAGCTAGCCATGATGGGGTTTTTCTAGGATTTTCAAGTTTAAATAAGTTGAGGGGACCATTCCCTTCTAGAAAAAGTAGAACTAATGATATTCTACGACTCATAGATTCTGATCTATGTGGACCTATGCCAATAAAATATCTGGGTGGCTATCTATATTACATAATATTTCTGGGTGAATTTTCCCAAAAGACATGGATATTCTACTTGAAGCACAAGGATGAAGTATTTGATATGTTCAAGGATTTGAAGGCACTAATAGAGAATCAAATAGGGAAAATAATCAAGGTCTTCAAGTTTTAAAATGGTTGAGAATATACTTCGAATGAGTACATTGAATTTTTCAAGAAGGTTGGAATCAATAAGTAAATCATTGTACCTTATAATCCCGAGCATAATGGTGTGGTTGAAAGAAAGAACAAGACCATCATGGAAGCTTCCTAAGCTATGTTGAATGATAAAAAATTGTCGAAGTCTCTTTGGGGAGAAGCCACTAATAGAAAGATGTATGCTCAAAATAGGATTCCTCATCAAGCCTTGGGTGAAAAAACTCCCAAAGAAGTGTTCACATGTGTGAATCAAAATGTTGGACATCTAAGGATATTTGGCTGCCATATGTACTTTCATGTACTAAATGACAAGAGGTACAAGCAGGAAGCCACTAGAAATAAAGGTATGTTTTTTGGTTATTGTGAAATTCTAAAGCTTGTAGAATATATGTGCCTAGTCAAAGGACTATAGAGTCTAGCAGGGATGTGACATTCATTGAGGATGTTGCCCTTGGGAAAACAAGGGACATTCCTCCTCCTCCTATTAAAAAGAAGGATGATGATATGGATTTTCTAGAAGGCCCTTTAGTGCTTGAACGTGACAAAGATGTTGATGATGATCCCATGGAACCTATGAAATCCTTGTATCCTCTTCCATGTGATCCCCCTACTAGGAAGAGACCACTTTGGCTTCGTGATAATTTACAAGAGGCTGAAAGACATGTTGCTACTCGAGGAACCTTTAGATAAAGTAAGAAGCCATGTTGATAACAGGGATATGTTGTAGATATGAGAACCATCCTATAATTTGAGCCTCCCACATTTGAAGAAGCATTGAAAGAGTAGGTTAGGAAAGATTTCATGGCTGAAGAATAAAAATATATTATAAAGAATGATGTGTGAGAAGTGGTTCTGACACCCAAAGGGAAGCATGTTATGGCTTCTAAATGGTTGTCCAAGATCAAGCATGAAGATAACAAAAGTATTGAGAAATATAAGGTGAGGTCTGTGGTTGGAGTTTTCTCCCAGAAAGAGGGAGAGGATTATGATGACATATTTGTACCTGTTTCTCACTATACTACTATTTGATCTATTGTTTCCCTTGCTACTAGTCATGGATGGAATCTTCACTAGAAGGATGTAACGATTGCACTTTTGCATGTCATAATACATGAAGAAGTATATGTTGAGTATCCAAAGGGATTTTAAGTATAGGATAAGAAGACTCACATTTGTAGGTTGAAGAAGGAACTATATGGATTGAAGCAAGCCCTTAGAGCTTGGGATGCCCAAATTTATAACTACCTGGTGAAGCTTAGATTTACAAGAAGCAATGTCGACGTGAACCTCTACTTCATAGTAGTCCAAGGTATACCCCTTATTTTGGTTTTATATGTTGACGACTTATTCATGACAGGTGGTGAGCCTCTGATTATCGAGTGTAAGAGGGAGATAAAATCTAAATTTGAGATGAAATATCTTGGCTTGATGCACTATTTACTAGCCATAGAGGTGTGGTAAAGACTGGTGAGCCCTGGTATTGCACCAAGAGTGCTGCAACTCCCAAGGGTTGCCCTACTTTACTTTATCAACCCAGGGTTCATACAAACTTGGAGGTGACAGTGCTATATACACAACATATGCATTTTGTTCATGTCATCCTCTTCCACTTTACGAAAGGGTGCTATTTCTAAGGGTTCTCAATGAAGTCTGTAACACTTCAATGAAACTATACTAAATTACAGAAAGGAAATGACAGAAGGAAACTAAATTAAATCACTGAAAATAAATGACAAAAAGGGAACTAATCTAAATCGATGAAAAAAAATGACAGAAATTAAACAAATTTAATTTGTATAAAAGGAAATGACTGAAAATAAACTAAAATATATTGCTCAAAAGAAATGGCAGAAAGAAACTAAATTAATTTGCTGAAAGGAAATGAATGGAAAGAAACTAAACTATATTGCTGAAAAGAAATGGCAGAAAGGAAACTAATTCTAAACCACACTTAACTTGGCCAATTGTCTAAATGCACTCTATTTATCCTATGGTCTATCTACCATGCTTCTACCCATGCAGCTAAGCTATCCATGACTTAATCCTAATTGAAATATTGTTGATTGCAGTTCGGAGGAAAAAGGGCTAAAGAGGCTATTGGAGGGCTTAAACACATGAAACAAGGCTTAGAAGTGAAAATATGGGTTTAAACCTTATAAAACAGCTTTATTATGGCGCAAAATCTTTGGAGTGGAATGATTGAAATATTTGATGGCAGAGTTATGATTGGCAGATAGAAGTGCGATATGTGATCTGTGATATCTCAATCGCAATATCGCATGGTTGGAGCGGTAGAGGTTAACAGGAAAAAAATAAAAATTGTGAAATGTGATTTGCGATGCAGCGGAGTTCGAAATCAGCGTTTGGAGTGGAAAAGGTTAACATGAACAAAACAAAAAGTGATATTTGCGATGTGCTATGCAACAGATAACGTGGCGATGGGACCGATATCACAATCGCAATATCGCCAATTTGGAGCTGTAAGTTTTAAAGGGAGAAGGGAAATGTTGTAATGTGCGATATGTGATGTGGCAGAGTTATTGCATCGTCGAAACGAGCGGTAAATGTTAAAAGAAAAAGGTAAACGGTGCGATTTTAGATTTGCGATTTCGTAATATCGCAATCAGCGAAAACAAGCACTAAGTCTTGAAGAAAAAAAAGGGAAAAGGTTGCGGAGAGCGATTTGTGATGTGGTAAAAATTATGATCTGTGATATGCAATATCGCAATCGGAAAAGGAGAATGGTAAGTCTTCAAGGAAAAAGGGAATAGTTGCGAAGTGTGATTTCATGAAAAGGCGAAGTACGGTAGTGGGAGAACTGAGGAGCAAAGGCGGAGGTTGAATTTTTGATGTTTTTGAATGGTTTTTAAGTTAGAAAGGGTTGTGACAATTGTGCAAAGCGAAATGAAGGAATAGAAGCATGACAGATGTGGTTGGAAGCATAACACAGAGATGGAAAAATGAACTTCTCCAGAACCTTAATACTGATTCCTGCAAGCAAACCTGTGGATTCATGCACGAAAAAAATAGAAAATAATGCGTGATAAACAGTGAACATAAATCAATTTTTTTGGCCTGTGGGAGAGTCAACCCTGCTCGAACTCTATGGATAGAGATGAGAGGGGAAGGCTGACCACAACTTTTGGTTTTTTTTCTCTATTCTAATACTCACAAGCAAATGAAAACTACATCATCATACTGAAAGCATAACTAAACAACAATGAAACTATTTAAAAGCATAACTAATTGAATGACAGAAAGAAAACTAGCTAAATGGCAGAAAGGAAAGAATGAAAACAGTAGATAAGTTGAGGCACATGGGTTGGGCCCTAACCCACGATCCCAGCTCTCTAGAATTAAATCAGTAAAATGGAGTTTGTCTACTCATTGCATTAAAAATGAAATCTTATTACATCCCGAAGGACTTAAACATCAAAATCCTAATAGAATGGAAAATGAATGGCATGGGATGGAATGGAATGGATTGCATCGAATGGACTAGAATGGAATCGAAGAATGGAAGAATTAACCCTAATTAGCTCTTGGTTAGCTTTATTTATCCTCAAGGGAAGCTACCAACAGCTCCCTAAAAAATAGGTAATGAGTCCACTTGACTCCAAGTGAAGTATGGCTTGAGTGCACTTGGTCTTGAGTCACTTGGCTACCTCTGGAATTTGAATTGCTAGAGGGGATCTCATGAGGATCCTTTGGCTACCCTTTAGAGTTATGGAGTGTGGAAAACCCCCTTGAATCTCTCCAAGATTTCTCCCTAATTTCCTGATATTGTGCTCATTTATTCTCCAATATTGATCTTCCAGTGGTAGGAAGCAAGTCCCTAAATCATCTCCTTCTCCAAATCTACATAATCTGCCAAATATTCTCACAATATTCTAACAAAATAACAAATATTAGGTACAAATATGCAATTACACATTTCCCAAGAAAATGTGTGTGAAAACATTGTTAAATGCAGAGAGAGAGATTTAATATATATATATATATATATATATATATATATATATATATATATATATATATATATATGTATGATCATTGATGTATAAAGGGGGGAATAGATGGGCATTTATGAGGTAGATGGGTACATTTTTTGTCTAATTTTAAGGCACATACATCACCAAATTCATCATCTCCGTAACCTGCAGAAGCAAATTGCACACGTTTTTTTTTCTTTTCATGCTAAGCTATTTCATTTTTTGTTTATTGGCCCATGTGCTTCTTGCCCTGCTAATCTTCTTGCTATTCTTCTTGTAGGTGCTTCATGGAGGTCCTCATATGCCTTAATAAAATCTGTTTTGCATGCTAAGAGGTGGTGGATCCACCTTTTGTTTGATTTTTTTTGTTCTCTCCCTTTTTTTTTATTGCATGCAAAGTAAACTCACAGTTCTTTTTTTCTATGAACTGAGTTTACCCTTGGTTATCCCTTGGAACTCCTTGTCTTCTGTTACAATGAACTTATTATTGCCCTTTTTCTCAAGTCCTTTTTACTTTTTTATTGTTCCTTTTCTTGGTAGAAAAAGTGAGGCTAGTTGCTAGATAAGGCTGAGGTTGCTCTGCTACTGATTTTGGCTATCCAAAAAAACTTTCCTTCTCACACTTGTTATCAGTCGGATTGAACCTCGGGCTGAAAAAGGCAATTTCGAGGTAACCACAAACCACGCTTAACCAAGTAGCTAGCCCTACTAGGCAAGGAGAGGGCTCTCTCCGTAAGGATCATAGCCAATAAGACTGGATAATGAAAGTTTTGGGCTAGGTATAGTAGCTCAGGGTTTTGATTTGATTGTATAGGGTTGTGTTGGATCAAAAGGAGTCAAATATTCAGGGCAAGGAAGATTAGGTCAAAATTTGCAGGGTGTTCTATGGGGCAAGGTAGGCATAGTGATTATCACTTTAGGATTTCAATAGGTGGGATGATCAAGACAGGTGAGGAGCTAGAAAGAGCATGGTGAAATCATGGGTTCTTTCTAAACTGAAGAAATTACAGACTTTGAATGTCTACCCAAAACAGAGCATATGAGAATGGATTCTACTTATCTAACTTGCATACATTCACTTAGAAGTTTTGAAATGATGAAGAAACTTAACAATACATTTTAAAAAATGAAAAAAAAATTAGAAACTGAACTAAACACCATGCCAAATGGATCCCATAAAAATAGTTGCAAATCTGATTAATATTCCTACTCAAAACTGATACAAAGTGTGTCTCTTCAAAGGCCAAGTATCCAACTAAGTCCAACCCTTACAAATGAGAAACAAGAAGAAGATATAGACCTCAAAAAAACTCACCCTAGCCTCAAGGAGTCGAATCCATGAGATGAGGATCAGTTTCCATCAAATGTTGAACAAGAATCTGAAGCCTAGGAAGACACAGCAACTTGCCTCTAAAAGAGAGGAAACTGATTCATTTGACCTCTAGAGGACTCAAACTAATGAATCTACCCATATTAAAATAATCCTCATCATAATTACATTAATATTTATCAATTACATCGGTTAAAACCCCAACTAGTGAGGTAAAACTCAAAAATCACATGAAAACAGAGAAAACTCCAAAACAGGCAGAATATTTCCTATGCGCAGCACCAAGGAGGAAAAAATGACCTTTCTTGCAGGTCACTTTTGACTAACTTCCTAGTGTCCAAATTAAGCTCATGATAGCTAATTGGAAATCTTATCCTGTCTAATTTCCAAAATCCTCAAAAGTGAAATCTCCCAAGACTTCCTCTATGCACAGCACCACCTTTAAAAAGAGGCAGAAACATGATTTTTTGGGTGTTTTTGGCCCTTTTTCCTGACCAGTTTTGCTCCAAATGCTTAGAAAAAGTACATGGGGCATTTCATCATCATTATGAACCCACTGATGTCTTCCTTTTTTCCATTGGATGCCCCAAAAGAGTGCACAGCGCCAAGGCGCAGCGCATAGAGAAAAAATTTCTATGTTTTTCCAAATTTGCCCAAAAACTCAAAAATTTCCCAAAATTTTCAAAATTGTTCAAAATTTGTGGGATAGGCCCACAATCACATTTCAATTTGAGCTAAGGAAGCATCAACAAGTATCTTTAGTTTTTCACCTCATTTCTTGCCCTTTCGGACCTTCTTAAGTTTATCCTTCATCTGTTTGACCTTGATATTGCAAATTTTGTTCCGGGTATGATAGTGATGGGCCATGTGCCTGAGCATCTGATTTTCTCTATTGGCCTTCATTATCAGCTCCTCCAAGTGAATTTTGACTCTCTCAAGCCACACTTATCTGTCATATTCAATCTCCTTTTCCAATTGGTGGTCAAAACTCAGACTTTGGGCTTCTTGCTCTTCTTTCTCCAATGCTCTTTTGAGGCCTCTTGTCTTTCACCTATTCCTGATGTTTTCAGCCTCCTCAGGATCTTCCATAGCTGCTTGATTAATCATTTTTTTCCTCCTCTCCTGCAACAACTTCATCTCTAAAAGAGTTTGCTTGTCTGTCAACTTTTTGTTCTCTTGCTCTAGGAAATAGATCATAAATTTTTCCCTCTCAAGATGGGTTTGCAGCTCTATGATCCATGCCTCCTTTTCTTTGATTAAAATGCTTGATGTGGTAGTGTCATCAAACCCTTCAAGGTCTACTAGCTCAAAATCAGCCTCTACCTCATGGGCATCTTCATGCTCTTGATTTGTTTCTCCATGGCTAGCCTCTATGATTTTCTCTTTTCCCTTCAATGCCTAGTGTACCTGCTTTGTTGATGAAGAAGGCAAAGCCCCTTCCACATTATGTGGAGCAAGCATTTTCCTGTGTACTGATGAAGAAGGAAAGGCCCCTTCCACACCATGTGGAGCAAGCACTTGCCTCTCTGCTGCAAATAATTTTCTAAGCCCTATTTGATATGTCACACTGCATTCTTTGAATTACCTAGGTGGTTTGACTTTATCTTTCCTTGTTTTTGCAGTTGCAGGGCTAGTAGATGTCTCTCTTCTCTCTTGTGTCATTGGTGGAGGAATTTGGGTATTTGTGAATATTTCATTGGAAATGAAGGTATCCCAAGAAATGTTGAGCATATTTAGATGATGAAGCACAATGAGTTTGATGAGGGAGTGATGATAGAGGTTGGTATTTCCGCTGATGATATTCTTTCTTTGCCACCAAGTATTCCATCTTCTCAATGTTATGGAGCAAGAAATATGGGATGTTCAACATCCTCACCCTAGTGAAATGCATGAGCAGCCTGATATGATATGTGTACAATCTAGAGAATCTGCCCTCACAAGTAAAGTATCTCATGATAATATTCATCATCGATGCATACTTGCTAACGAGGAAACTGAAAGGAAAAAAAATTCTTCTTTCATTCTTGTACCTGATCTTGAGGTAAGGCTCAAAATAATGATCACCCAAGTCTCATGCTTTCTACCATCTCTCCCCTACATTTTGAATCCCTGTAGCATCAGCAATAATAGAAGTGGAAATGGAAAGGGTTACACCTGCGAGAGTTACCCTGTTATCATGGAGGTTCAGTATGAAAAGCCTAGTCAACTCAGGGTGATGGTGAACTCTTTCCACCTTTTCACAAAACTCATAGCACCCAACATATCTGAAACAGGACACAGCTAAAGGTGAAGCCTCTAGCTCTCTAAGTTTTTCTCGCTCTACTCTGATGATTCTGCCTCCCTTGTGTGGCCTTCTTTAATGTACAATCTCATCTTCCTCAAACTCATCATCACTGTGTTCCTCCTCTCTGCATCTTTTTCCTCTCTCTCCATGCTTGTTTCTTCGGAACTTTGGAAACCCTAGGGAAGAGGGGAAAAAGGGAGAGTGAATAAAGGAGTAAAGGGAATGGGAGTAGGGAAATAAATGATGAAATGAGAGCTTTAGGGGATAGGGATAGAGTCACAGAAATTCAGGGAGATGGGGAAAATGGTTAAGAAAGTTTTTGAGGTGATGGGAGGTGAAAATATGAAGGGAGATGAAAATGAGAATTTAATTACAGGTTAAAGGTATGGGGGAAATGTAGGAAAAAGAGTGAAATTCTTATAAATTGGGGTTTTAATGGAAAAGAGTCAAGGGACTTAGGGAGGGGTAGTTTTAGTGTTTTTAGAAGTATGGGATGATGTGGTAGGGTCTAGGGACAATGATTTCGGGACAAGGGGGTTTTTGGAAATTTGTGATGGGAATGGGAATTTTGGGAAAAACTAGGGTTTCTTTGTAATTTTTTCCAACAAAAAAAAACTCACACACAAGCATAAATTGGAGAAAGAGGGAGTTACAAGGGTTCACTTAGTTGTTTTGGAGGTGAAGAGGCAATCTTGAAGTGTTTGGAGGAGTTTGGGAGGGTTTTGTCCCTGTGTGTAGTGCCTTACCCAGGTGAGAAACGCCCTCTTTCTATGTGCAGCGCCAGAGCTCTATGTGCAGCACCGAAGCTCTATGCGCAGCGCCTTCTCTCTATGTGCAGCACCTTCTCTCTATGCGTAGCACCAAGCAATTTTTGCCCTTGCTCGGACCTCCTTTGCTCCAAAATCGCGTTTACACTGGAAAAAATTCTCTATGCACAGCGACAGAGCTCTATGTGCAGCACCAGAGCTCTATGTGCAGCGCCTTCTCTCTATGTGCAGCACCTTCTCTCTATGCGTAGCACCAAACAATTTTTGCAGTTTTTCCCTTGCTCAGACCTCCTTTGCTCCAAAATCGCGTTTTGTCTTTGACACATGAACAAATGAGGATTTTATTTTGGAAAATGGGTTTTTATGCTTTGAATGACTTTTGGATTTTGATGATTGGGACACACACTTCTTTCTTCTCATTAACCTTTCAAAATACTTTTTGATGCATTGGATGACTGACATGGCCTTTGTATTTCTTCATCAAATGTCTTTAGCTAGGAATAAGCAGCTTTTTTAGGGTTTTATTACATATAATGACTTAAAATTACATGAAATTATGAATAATCAAATAACTCTGTTTTTATCTCAAAAATGTGATTTTTGAGATGAAAACTTATAAACATGAAATGTAACTTTACATGGAAAACCTGACTGAAGCAAATCATGAGTTTATTTCTGGATCACCTTCACACCTTTTGCCGCCCTTTATTGAAAATGAGACAATGCAATTATTTGACCTAATGAAACCCTAGTGACCTAATGAAAAATGAAAGAAACTGACTCAATGAGTGATTTTTGACTAAAAAGTGAATGAGAGTAGACTTGCTTCAGCATGATGAAAACATGGAAGAGGGTCAGCAGGCATATACTTGTTGAAGGAAAATGGGACACTTGACAAGGACCACCACCAATGGAATAATTTTATATCATGACCTAATGGAATGATTGAAAATTTCAGAGTGGGACACCTAAGATGCACATGCCAAATGTGTTTTAATCCCTGGTGGAAGTATGCAAATACTGACACTATCATTGGCCTTATTAGGGATGGCAGCTCCTTGGAGGTGTCAAGAACACCATAGACCAAGTGCCTAACCATTGGGCAATACGGTCATAAACAGCTTCAAACCTGAACTACTTATACCAACCAAAAATACACACATACTGCAACCTATACACTAGGAAAATCAAAATAATGCCGAAAACTAAAATGATGCCTTAGGTAGCTTATTTATGTACAAATCTACCCTACTTTGCTGCAAAATTACTAGATCAAGTGATGTTGTAGTGCCAGATTGGCCAACCAAGCAACTGTAACAATAATGATGCTTGGCAGTACTTGAACCAGAACACAATTGGGCATTCTGACAGCCATACATGCACACAATGTCTCTAGTTGTGTAAAAGACAATCTGGTCTATCATTTAAACTGAAAAAATATTCCATATATGTTGCAACGGGATCATAGAAACCAAATCTGTATGCCGCCTCAAATCCTCAATACATGCCTCCAATTGTAAACTGTCAATGCAAACATCCAAGGGCAGCCTTGCCTTTCTTTCCTTGTGCTGGAAAAGGTTCCCAAAGAATGGGACTTGACAGTCTAAGTCCTGGGATTGTATTTGGGTCTCCAATTCAGCTAGATATTTTTTTATTTTTATGTAAAACACTTGTAAAAAATTGAGCTTAATTTCATCGATACATCGACAGGACTTCAAATAAGAAGAAATAGATGAAGCAAAGTTCTCATCTACCTCATCATCTGTGCACATATTTTCCCATTCTCTAAATCATTGAATAGAAGCCGCCTCTATTTCGAATTCTGTTAGGATATTCCGACACATAGGAAATAGTTAAGAATAACTGAGTCTAGTGTAGAGTTAGGTAAAGTGTGTTTCTTTACCATGTACATTTGTAACTTATAATCCAACGGTCACGATTTGTAGTGATCCGACAGTTATCTCTCACCTCGATATTAATGACACCTGATTCGTGGCTTAAAACCCAATTGTTCCATGATCTCTATTTAAAGAGCATGGAGGGTCATTTTTCCGGTAACCTTTTATGAGAGAAACATATGTAACTTTTCTTTTTATATTAATAAATTTCCTGAAGTGGCCGCGTTGGCTCGGGTCGTGGACTGTTTCCCTCTTTGACGGTTTTAACCACATGATTATACTAGTGTACCGATTTTTTCTCTGTTTGTGAGCAGTGACCTTTGGTTCTTGATCTACGGAACTTACCCTGTAAATTCCTACATTGTATCGGAGCTATTTTGAGGGCCGCATCCGTTGTTGATCAAAATCCAAAGCCGATTTAACTGCATGTGAATGCCGTTTTGTAGATCTACTATTTCTGAACATTTTTAGGCTTGGAGAACTGCTCGGTTGTGTCTGGAGCGTCTGTTACAATGAGGAATGGCTTTTGTTTCATGCGAAAAGGTTTTTGGCTGCCTAAGTTATGACAGTTTAGATCTGGAGGTATAAAGCATTTGTTTTGCAGTTATATTTGTTAATAGTTCTACTTATTTCGGTTCCCTCTTTTTATTTTCGGTTTTTAGGTTTTATTTATTTGCCGGATCTAGACCCTCTTCTCTCTGTATGCTCTTTTTTGTGTGTTGTGTGCGATCTCGGCAAATTAGAAACAGGGAAAAGGGATTTTTTCGCTACATATGCTATTTCCCCGCATCTTTGTGCGATCTCGGGAAATCAGAAATAGTGAAGAAATTGATAGTTGACAGTAAGGCTAACCGAAAAATTAACATTCTGCCGTAAGGCTTTGCATTTCGTTTTTTTTTTTGGCTCGGTTTTTGTGTTTTTTGTGTAGGAAAAGGCATGCACACCGAAGAGTAAAAAAATAATAATAAATAAATAAATAAAATAAAATAAAATAAGCCTCCCTTCCTCCTTTCAAACAATAGCGTGATCCTTTTACTATCTCACTTGGTGAGGGGTTAGTTTATGAGAATAGAGGTCTTGGGTTCAAGTCTCCTTCTCAAGCTTCTTTTGTAAAAAAAATTTGTTAAAAGGGACGGAATTTTTTTTTAAAAAGCCACACTTCATCCCATTCCCATAACTATTCAGCATCTACAACTCAGATTTTTCCGAAGGCATGACTTTTCCATCCGGAAGCCGTTTTTTGAGCCGTTTTTTTTTTAAATGGCCTAATTTTTTGAGATCTTTCCATTAGAGCAGTTAGTTTCAGATTTTATCGACTTTAGTTTTTTTTAAATGGAAAGTGCATACCTAATTATTCTTAATAGCACCAATTATTTCCAATGGATACCTCACATGGTAGATATACTTAAAAGTAAAGGGCTTTGTAGATAGCCACAGGGCTAGAAACTAAACCTTCTGATGATGATAAAGTTGCTAAATGGGAAAATAAACAAGATCAAGCGCGAGGGTTGATATGAATGTCCATTGCTCAAGATCTTCAATTTCATATTCTTGACACTGACACCCCTCATGAAGCCCTGGACAAGCTAAATACTGTCTTTGGCATTCAAAATCAAATCAGGGCCCATCAGCTTGAAAATGAGTTTCTTACTTTGGACCCCAATAATTTCTCCTATATTGAAGATTTTTGGTCCAAATTCAAGACCCTCAGAGTTCTTTTAGAAAGTTACAAGGTCAAAAAGGAAGATGGTAGCCTCATATATTGCATGCTTACTAAGCTTGGCCCTGCATAATCTATATTTGTTTCCGCCTTCCATTCCACTAGAAAAGCCATAATTTCTTCACGAACCACCTACAAGAACCCATATTTTGATGCCTTTTATGATTCTTTTATAAGGGAACAAGAAAAAATCTTACACCTTGATCTTATCACTTCTGGAAACGCTTCTAAGAAAGCCTTAGCAGCCCAACATCAATCATATCAAAAGAATCCCAAGAAGCAATATCGTAAAAACTATGGTCCGAAACCAAACAAGGGTCCTAAGCAATTTCAACCACAAACTGAAAAAGCAACTCACCAAAATGATAAGGCATATAAAAACAAAGGAAAGAAGACAGATAGACATTGCAACTTTTGCAATTGTGATGGCCATTTAGAGTCCAAATGTTTTAAGAAGATGGAAGCCTTAGAAGCAGCAATGAAGAAGCACAACATCAATTTGGAGCACTCTTCGCCTTCATCTTCAAGAATGGCACTTTCTACTTGTGGTTGTCAAGCATCAAGATCTGTTTATGCATTAAATGTATCTTCTTCTTCTCATTCTCATGAGTGGCTCATTGATTCTAGAGCTTCTTACCACATGGCCAAAAATCAAGCCATGTTTTCTTATTTAAATGATTGTAACACCAAACATATTTATGTTGGTGATGATAGATCTCTTAGTGTTGTAGGATCTGGAACCATTCATCTATATAATGGTCAGTTTAATTATGTACTATGTTTTCCTACCTTGTCATGCAACCTTCTCTCTGTTTATTAGATAACTCATTTAGGTGAATGGAAAATAGTAGAATTTTCACCTCATGATGTTGTAATCAAGGACCTCAAATATCCTAAACATATTTTAGCTACTGGCATTGTTGATGATTCCACAAGGTTGTATAATTTTGACAACTTTGGGTCATCATGTCTTCCCTTCGTTTTTGTTACTCATAATGATGAAGTGAGCAAACTTTGGCATGAGCGATTTGGTCACTTAAACTATCGCTCTCTTCAAAGTCTATGTAAGGAAGATATGGTGACAGGTCTTCCTATGGTATCTTGCCAAGATGGTGTTTGCTCCAGATGTGTACTCGGAAAACATCATCGGGATAGTTTTGACAAACATGCCTCTTGGCATGCTTCAGCCCCTTTGCAGCTTGTGCACAGTGATTTATGTGGTCCACTTCCTGTTGTTTCTTTCTCTGGTTACAAGTACTTCTTAACTTTCATTGATGATTTTTCCAAACACACTTGGGTATACTTCTTAAAACTCAAGAGTGAAGTTTTTAACATGTTCTTGGCCTTTAAAGCCTTTTTTGAAAAACAATCTGGATATCAAATTCTTAAGTTAAGATCAGACAATGGAGGAGAATATGTTAACAAAAAATTTATCAAATTCTGCACTGAGCATGGCATTCAATTGCAACATACCATTCCATATACTCCACAACAAAATGGTGTTGTTGAAAGGAAGAATCGCACCTTAAAAGAAATGGCTAATTGTATGCTTCAATCTAAAGGACTTGGTCTCAATTTTTGGGCAGAAACCATTAACTGTGCAAATTACATAGTAAATCACACTCCAACTAAGGTTTTAAAGAATATAACTTCAGAAGAAGCTTGGATCTCAATCAAACTAGATGTAAGTCATTTTCATGTTTTTGGAAGTGGTACTTGGGCCCATATTCTAGATGCGAAACATAAAGCCTTAGAACCTAAGAGTGAAAAATGAATTTTTGTTGGATATTCTGAAGATGTCAAAGGATATAGGCTTCTTCAACCAAAGTACAAAAATATAATCATTAGAAGAGATGTAAAATTTGATGAAAATATATTGGCCTGTGAGCCTAGTTTGGCGGGTGTGCCACCTTTGGCCCGCGAGCCTGATTCGGCATATGTGCCACCTCTCTCTCTCTCTCTCTTCTATTTTTAATAGCATTCCTTCTATTTCAGATGATGACAGCGAGGATGAAAATCCTCCTCCACCTCTTGACATTGTTCCTTATACTCCACCTCTTCCAAGATGGGTCCACTCTACTCGAGATGCAGCAAGTTCTCTTGCAGGTGACCCTATCAATCGACGTCGTAGACGCTCTTAGTTAGAAAGAGCCTCTTCCTTATTGGCTCAAGTTCTAGAAAATCCTAATCTAGAAACCTTTGAATAAGCCTCCAGTCATCCAAATTGGGATGCAGCTATGAATGAAGAATATCGTTCCTTATTGGCGAATGATACTTGGGATCTTGTTCCTCTTCCAAAAGGAAGAAAAATTTTCAGATGCATATGGGTTTACAAAACAAAGTTTGGACCAGATGGAAAAGTGGATAGACATAAATCTTGTCTTGTGGCTAAAGGATTTTCACAAGTTGAAGGCATAGATTATACTGAAACCCTCTCCCCTATTGCCAAAATGAATTCTATCCACCTTGTTCTTTCCCTTGTTGCTTCCTTTAAATGGGAAGTCCATCAGATGGATGTTAAATCTGCCTTCTTACATGGATATTTACATGAAGAAATCTACATGGAACAACCCCCTGGCTTTATCCAAAATGACTCTAGCCTTGTTTGTCGCCTTAGGAAGTCTCTCTATGGTCTCAAACAAGCTCCTCAAGCTTGGTATGCCAAAATGGATAGATTTCTATTAGATAATGGATTTTCTAGGTGTCATTCTGACAACACTGTCTACACCAAGAAAGTGGGTAAGTCCTTCACCATCCTTGTTATTTATGTTGATGATCTCATCCTTACTAGTAGTGATCCAAACCATATAAACCATGTGAAGACTAGCCTCAAAAAGAAGTTTGAAATGACAGACTTAGGACATTTGCATTATTTCCTTGATCTTCAAGTCTTGTAATCCAAGGAAGGCATTACCCTCTCTCAATCCAAGTATGTTTGTGATCTTCTACACCACTTTCACATGGAATATTGTAATCCAGCCCCTTCTCCCTTTCAGTCTGGAGTCAAGCTTTCAGTCACTTGTACTACCCCTAAAGTTGATGCTACCTTATATCGTCAACTTGTTGGTAAACTTCTATATCTAACCCATACATGTCTTGACCTTTCCTTTGTCATTGGTCTTGTCGCTCAGTTTATGCACCAACCCCATAAAAGTCACTGGAAAGCAGCTAAAAGAATACTTCAATATATTCGAGGTACAGTTCAGTTCAGGATTCATTACAGTGAAAGAGCATCTCCATTTTTGATTGGTTTCACTGATTCTGATTGGGCTGGTGACCCTGATGATCGGAAGTCTATTGCAGGATATGTATTCACTCTTGGTTCAGGACCTATTACTTGGTCTTGTA
This sequence comes from Pinus albicaulis, assembly GCA_034641835.2. Lineage (NCBI taxonomy): Eukaryota > Viridiplantae > Streptophyta > Pinopsida > Pinales > Pinaceae > Pinus > Pinus albicaulis. The sequence goes on from CM076574.1 coordinate 800,774,391, forward strand.
AGAAACAAAGTGTCATCTTTCTTTCTTCAGCAGAAGCATAGTATCGTCTTGCAGTTGAAGATAGCAAGGAAGCCATGTGGCTTCTTCAAATCGTGTCTGAATTTGGTCTCCATCAGCAGCATCCAACTACACTTTGGTGTGATAATCAAAGTGTTATTCAGCTATGTAAAGATCCAGTTCAGCATCATCATATGAAACACATTGAACTCCACATACACTTCATCAGAAAGATCATTCATGATCGTGTTCTTGAAGTGCAGTACTATCCAACCAATGATCAAGTAGCCAATATCTTTATGAAGGCTCTCACAGAAGCAAATTTTACCAAAATTCGATCCATGCTTGGAGTTCAGGAAAGTTGTCATTAAGGGGGGATAGGCTCTAATGCCTCCTTCCTTCTCCTATTGTGACACTTTTGTAAATCCTTCAATCCTATCCCAATTTGTTCTTAAGGGGGGATGTTAGGACATTTCGACACATAGGAAATAGGCTCCTTTTGTGTCACCTTGGTAAATACTTCAATCCTATCCCAAGTTGTTCTTAAGGGGGGGTGTTAGGATATTCCGACACATAGGAAATAGTCAAGAATAACTTAGTCTAGTGTAGAGTTAGGTAAAGTGTGTTTCTTTACCATGTACATTTGAAACTTATAATCCAACGGTCACGATTTGTAGTGATCCGACAATTATATCTCACCTTGATATTAACGACACTTGATCTGTGGCTTGACACCCGACTGGTCCATGATCTCTATTTAAAGAGCATGGAGGGTCATTTTTCCGATAACCGTTTATGAGAGAAACATATGTAACTTTTGTTTTTATATTAATAAATTGCTTGAAGTGGCCGTGTTGGCTCAAGCCGTGGACTTTTTCCCTCTTTGAGGGTTTTAACCACGTGATTATAATGGTGTACTGATTTGTGATCTATTTGTGAGCAGTGACCTTTTGTTCTTGATCTACGAAGCTTACCCTGTAAATTCCTAAAAATTCATCCTTCTCAATCCATGTTTCCAGAAAGATATGCCACAACTCTGCAAATGACTTAATAGATCTGATAGAAAAAATTTCAATCCATTGTCTACATTTCCCTTGAAATGAATCATAGAACAATCTCATGAAGACATCTTCTTGAAATGAATCATAAAACAATTTTTTTAAAATTTGCTACATGTTTAAGAGTAAAAGTCAGATCTTCTTCGTTAAATATAAGGCCATTGCTCAAAAAATATGCATCTTTCGGTAATTTATTAGGAAAACCAAGAAGATTACAAAATTCGATACATGAATACCTTGAACAAATAGAAATGACATTTGAGTCCTTCATTTAGCTAGTGGAGCCACCATCAATATTTTGAAACTCGGGATTTCAAACAAGGGAGTCACCAGGTGAATTGTTCATCCTTCATATGTGTCTGACCCCTGTTCACCATCAACAATCAGATCTGCAAGTTGAAAAATCTTTCTCAGATAATATCTATCATCTCGTCCCTAGTATGGTCACCAAAATGTTATCACTCGAATTGAACCTCAGGCTAAAGAAGGCAATTCCGAGGTAACCACAAACCACGCTTAGCCAAGTAGCTAGCCCTACTAGGCAAGGGGAGGGCTCTCTCCATAAGGATCACAGCCAATATGACCGGATAATGAAATTATTAGGCTAGGTATAGTAGCTCAGGGTTTTTATTTGATTGTATAGTGTTGTGCTGGATCGGAAGGAGTCAAACAGTCAGGGCAAGGAATTTTAGGTCAAATTTTGCAAGGTGTTCTATGGGGCAAGGTAGGCATAGTGATTTAGAACTCTAGGATTTCAATGGGTGGGATGATCAAGACAGGTGAGGAGCTAGAAAGAGCATAGTGAAAACATGGGTTCTTTCTAAACTGAAGAAATTACAGACTGTGAATGTCTACCCAAAACAGAGCATCTGAGAATGGATTCTACTTTTCTAACTTGCATACATTCACTTAGAAGTTATGAAATGATGAATAAACTTAACAATAAATTTCAAAAAATGAAAACAAAAGGATAAACTGAACTAAACACCATACCACAGGGATCCCATAAAAATAGCTGCAAATCTAATTAATATTCCTGCTCAAAACTGATACAAAGTGTGTCCCTTCAAAGGCCAAGTATCCAACTGATTCCAACCCTTACAAATGAGAAAGAAGAAGAAGATATAGACCTCAAAACAACTCACCCTAGCCTCAGGGAGTTGAATCCATGTGATGAGGATCAATTTCCATCAAATGCTGAACAAGAATCTGAAGACTAGGAAGACCCAGCAAATTGTCTCTAAAAGAGAGGAAATTGATTCATTTGACCTCTAGAGGACTCAAGCTAATGAATCTACCCATAGTAAACTAATCCTCATCATAATTACATTCATATTTATCAATTACATCACTGAAAACGCCAACTACTGAGGTAAAACTCAAAAATCACGTGACAAATAGAGAAAACTCCAAAACAGGCAGAATTTTCCCTATGCGCAGCACCAAGGTGTAATATTCCCATTTAGCCCAAGCTAATGGGAATAATCTATTTTGCCTTGTTTTATTTTGCATTTCATATTAATGAATAAAATGTGAAGGAGGACATGTAAAACTCCTGAAAACCATGAATAAATCAATGCCTATGTAAACAGAGACATATCTGGGCCATGAAAATAAACTCTTGCAGGTGTGAATGGGTTTGAATCACAAGATTGGGTCAATCTTGACCAAGTCAACAGCCCAGTCTAGGTGCAATGAACCTCATGGATACACAGCGCAGTTCTAGATGGAGGCTCCACATGTGAAAGGGGCTAAATCATTGAGGTGGTTTAGTGTTTGAGAAGGCTTTAATCCTATAAACGAAGGAGGGCAATAGGAAAAGGTGGTTGATGATATTATTTTCTAAAGGTATTTTCTGTTTAGACACTCCTCTTTAGGTTTTCCTGTTTAGGATTCCCACCTCCTTCCTTGAGCAGCTCTTGGAGGATTCTTGTTTGTCTAGTCCACTATCCGGCATTTGGCCAAGCCACATCTTGCATCTATAGTGCAGTCCTGCTTAGGATTGGGTTGTCCACGTGAGCTACAGCAAGTGGAACACTAGATCTGTTTAGATCTAGCTTGTACTGGTGCCTCTTCTCAGTGTGTGTGTCTTTTAACCTCCTGGAAGAGTGCATTAGTGGGTTTAGCTTTAGATCCACACATTGGCAGCAGGCCAAAGCATTCTCAGGGCATAAAGCGCAGTCCCTCTTCCATGACTGCGTTATTTACAAGAGAAGAGTTGCAGGGTGACTTGGCATAATTCTAGAGGAGATAACTCTAGTGATTGGATCCTTCCTTTCACTATGGTGATCCGTGGATTGGCCAACCAATCCATGTTAGTTTAGATCTGATCTGCTTCATATGTTATGATTCAGAATTTTTTGAATACTCCTACAGATCTGTGACTTATATCTCAAATCTACTCACCGTTGTTCATGTCTTGCTGAGATCCCCAAGGGGAGTGTATAAAAGAGCCTATCTTGTACACAGATCTGAAATAGATCTATCATTTTGAGTACAGATCTGCTCTAGATCTGAGTTTTAATCTACTGCATGCTTCAGCAATGAAAATAACGTTTTTAATCTTATTTTTCCATTTCATGTTGTTGTAGCAGCTCATTTTGAGGCTTTTGTCTTGTACATTCTTTATATATTTGTTATGCATTGTATAATTTGCATTGTAGAACTAAATTGCTGATGTATAGTTGAACGATGAACCTCCATGTTGGTATCACATTTTTAAATTGGTAAACTGCATTATTTCTGAAGTGTTCCATTGCATATAGCTGCAGCCCCTCTCTTTGGGTGTTTTTCAGCTAGACTAGGTTGTGGGAGATCTGTTTAACCCACCTAGTTTCAATTGTTTCTTCTCTCCTTTTGGATTTAGGTCTTAGATGAGCTTATCTAAGGGATCCAGGAGCTTCAAACTCATTTCAGTGCACTAAATTCTCAGGAGTGTGTTATTTCAGTAGGCTTGTTGTGCAATCCCTATTTTGGGGATATTACAGTGGTATCAGAGCATATTTCTTGGCACATCCTGTGCATTCTTGGAGCCAATATGTCTTCATAAGGAGGATAGCCTCTCACTGACAGAGAGAAGAGGTATCATATAAAAATACAGAAGAAAAATTATTACACCGAAGACAAAGCAAGAAATGATGAAACCCCTTTGTATGGAAGAATAAAAGGAGTAGAGTTATCTAACATTCTTTCTCAAGATTTGCATGAGCTGGAGGAAAACATCAGGGGAGTGAGGAATGGAAGATCGGAAGATCTCTTGAGGAGATTTGCACATGATGAATGCCCCACTACTTCATTTGATGTGTGTGAGCATGTAGCCACACAATCTGATCTACAACGTTGCAGCATGCCTGCATTCCTTGCAAGAGGAGAATAAGATGGAGAGACACCAGAGGAGGAGATTCTTGGTGACTACCTCTGAGAATATGAATCTCAGTGTAAAAGATTCAAAGAGCATCTAGGTTTCCCTGAGTTTTGTCGACTCAAAGAAGAAAGAAGATCCATGAAGATAACTCCATTTCAGAACATTGCTGGGAAGGTTAAAGATGTGCTACATGATTTGCCAAGGGCAAAGGTATTACTTCAGCAAGATCATTCTTCTCAAGAAGAATACATGAGTTCCCTTTCCTCAATGAGATATCAAGAAAAAGGATCTTTTATTGATGGGGCAAACTACATGATGAGGAGGAGAAAGAAGTAGAAATGAAAGGTTCCTCCAGTGCTATGACAGTAGGAGGGAATCTAATTTTATTGAGGGATGGAGTTGAAGTTATTGCTTCCACTGAGGGCTCTTGTATCTTGGCAAGAAGGCCCCAAGGATCCTATACATGGAGAGGATGAGAAGTATGTGTCTATGATGATAGACAAAGAGACAAAACAGTGGAGGAGATATGTTCCAACACTGCATCCAAATCTTGGAACACACACTATGATGGATCAGTCCTTTGTGATCAAGACGCTTGACACCAAGAAGATGGTGGGTGTTCATGAGTTAATTGCATCTAGTGGGAGCACCTTAGACTGTGAGATCTTGAAGAAGGTGGGTGATGAAGAAGAAGATGGGGGAGTTGCTCCAACTTCTCCCTACCATGGTACTTCCACACAGCAATTAGAGATGGATTTGCGCAGTGGAAGTAGTCATATTATGTTCCCATCTATAGTTCACATGGGAATGAGCCATGAGACATATATATCTTGTGGTTTGCCCCCTGGGAAACCACCCGATTCAGATTTGATGGGAGATGTTTCATGCATTGATGCTCCTTCCATAGATCCAAGAAGGAAGGGAGCATTAGAAGACCATGCCACAGCGCTGAGAGCATGGGGAAGGTACAAAGAAAGGGAGAGAATTTTTCCTTTGACCTCACTGTCTATCCTCACCTCTCGAATTGAGTTGAGGAGGTATGTTGTAAGAAGAGAAAATGATACCATCATGAAGCATGGGAGGCAAGACTTGGATCAGAAGACAAACTTGCTTGAAGAACACTCTTCCCTGCTAGAAGAGAGATGGTGGTCTCACATGCATGCTTTGGACAAAATAGAAATGCCTTGGACAGATGATAGCCTCCCATGGGAGACTAACTTCCAAGAGCTTCCTTCTTCTTTGAAGCATGTGCATAAGCAAGGAGCGCAGCAAGGAAGGAATAGTAACCTTCCATCTCATACCTTTGGCATCGGAGATGTCAAAGAGGAGAAAAATGAGAGGCATGGCCTTCCAACATACACGTTGTATATGGAGGATGTCAAGGAGAAGAGAAATAACATGGCAGCCACTTCAGTTGACACATTAATTGTGTTGTCATTGTTGGGAAAACTAGATCCATATTGGAAGTCCCAACTATTGGTGGAATATTCCAAGGATATTCATACATGCATGATTCTTGATGACTTGCTACATGAGGAGGATTACTCAATCCAAGATGGGGTCATCTATGATCATGGTAGGATCTTCTTATCTATAGCCTCCAAGCTCAAGGAGTAGTTACTACAATGGGCCTATGAGGAGTTATGTTTCAGCCATGAATATTCTATGAAGCTCAACAACATTACCTTGAGGAGCTACTATTGGGAGGGCTTTGAAGGAGAAATATATCAGCATTGTCAAAGATGCATGAACTTTGTGGAGATGGGGCAGCAACATAACTCTGTTGGAGAGTTAATTTAGCCTTCTCTTTCCCCTCTTGAGGGAGAATATAGATCTATGCACCACTTCAATTTTATGAGGAGGACTATTGGTGAAGAATATGCTCTTGTAAAAAAAGTTTATTTTTCTGATTGTATGCATTCTTTAACCATGTTTATGCAAGCCATGACTCCAAGGAGGAGTGTTATATCTTGTCAATCTCATTGAAAATATGGGGCCACAATAAATTCTATACTTGGTTACTCCCTTGGTGGACAAAGGGAGGTCTTGTTTCATGATGGGTGCTTTCCTAAAGCACCAAACATATCTCACACATTCAGCTACAATGAGATGGCATGGGTTGCAAGTAAGTGGTGGGAAAACCACTTACCACATCTTGGGTTGATTCAGGTAGGAGATGCATTACGTTGGTTCCACATGTGGGACTATGACCCACCTCCATATGCACACCTTTATGTTTGTTTTCACATTATTTTTCTCCCATACATTGATGACATGCTTGTACTTTTTATGGGAATCTATGGAGGGAGGATGGGAGGTATGCACGTGCCTAATGGGTTAAAAATTCTCCATGTGTCTTATGTTATATATTCCGGAGAGAACATTAGGCAAAACATGGGTGTTTCACATGAGATCTTGTTTCCTTGTGGGATGGATTTTGCACATCTCATATTGACTTTGGGGAAACAATTCATGGGGGTTTGGATTGGTGAGCATCTAGCTTATGATGGGAGCTTGATATTTGATGATGTCACCAATGGAGGAGAAGTTTTGCAGCACTCACCTTATCATTTTCTTGAGGACAAGCAACATTTTGGAGGGGAGGACTGTAATATTCCCATTTAGCCCAAGCTAATGGGAATATCCTATTTTGACTTGTTTTATTTTTCATTTCATATTAATGAATAAAATGTGAAGGAGGACATGTAAAACTCCTGAAAACCATGAATAAATCAATGCCTATGTAAATGGAGACATATCCGGGCCATGTAAATAAACTCTTGTAGGTGTGAATGGGTTTGAATCACAAGATTGGGTGAACCTTGACCAAGTCAACAGCGCAGTCTAGGTGCAATGAACCTCATGGATACATAACGCAGTTCTAGATGGAGGCTCCACATGTGAAAGAGGCTAACTCATTGAGGTGGTATAGGGTTTGACAAGGCTTTCATCCTATAAAAGAAGGAGGAGGAAAATAGGAAAAATTGGTTGATGATATTATTTTCTGAAGGTAATGTCTATTTAGACACTCCTATTTGGGTTTTCCTATTTAGGATTCCCACCTCCTTCCTTGAGCATCTCTTGGAGGAGTCTTGTTTTTCTAGTCCACTATCCAACATTTGGCCAAGCCACATCTTGCATCTACAACGCAATCCTGCTTAGGATTGGGTTGTCCATGTGAGTTGCAGCAAGTGGAACACTAGATTTGTTTAGATCTAGCTTGTACTGGTGCCTCTTCTCAGTGAGTGTGTCTTTTCACCTCCTGGAAGAGTGCATTAGTGGGTTGAGCTTCAAATCCACACATTGGAAGTAGGCCAAAGCATTCTCAGGGCCTACAGTGCAGTCCCTCTTCCATGACTGCGTTATTTTCAAGAGCAGAGTTTCAGGGTGACTTAGAATCATTCTAGAGGAGATATCTCTAGTGATTGGATCCTTCCTTTCACTATGGTGATCCATGGAATGGCCAACCAATCCATGTTAGTTCAGGTCTGATCTGTTGCATATGTTATGATTCAGAATTTTCTAAATGCTCTTGCAGATCTGTGACTTAGATCTCAGATCTACTCACCGTTGTTCATGTTTTGCTGAGATCCCCAAGGGGAGTGTATAAAAGAACCTATCTCGTACACAGATATGAAATAGATCTATCATTTTGAGTACAGATATGCTCTATATCTGAGTTGTAAACTACTGCATGCTTCAAAAATGAAAATAACGATGTCAAGCTTATTCTTCCATTTCATGTTGTTGTAGCAGCTCATTTTGAGGCTTTTGTCTTGTACATTCTTTCTATATATGTTATACACTGTATAAGCTGCATTGTAGATCTAAATAGTTGATGTATAGCTGAAAGATGAACCTCCATGTTGATCTCACATTTGTAAATTGGTAAACTGCATTATTTCTGAAGCATTCCATTGCATATAGCTGCAGCCCCTCTCTTTGGGTGTTTTTCAGCTAGACTAGGTTGTGGGAGATCTGTTTAACCCACCTAGTTTGATTTGTTTTTGCTCTCCTTTTGGATTTAGGTCTTAGATGAGCTGATCTAAGGGATCCAGGAGCTGCAAGATCATTTCAGTGCACTAAATTCTCAGGAGTGTGTTATTTCAGCAGGCTTGCTGTGCAATCCCTATTTTGGGGATATTACACAAGGAGGAAAAAAAAGCCTTTCTTATAGGTCATTTTTGACTGACTTCCTGGTGTCCAAATTGAGCTCAAGATAGCTCATTAGAAATATTTTCATGTATACTTTCCATATATTAATTTGGTTTTGGATTTGGATCTATTTGGACCCCTCAAAAGTTAAATCTCCCAAGATTGTCTCTAGGCACAGCGCCACCCTGAAAAAGAGGCAGAAACATGATTTTTTGGGTGTTTTTGGCCCTTTTGCCTGACCAGTTTTGCTCCAAATGCTTAGAAAAATTATAGGGGGCATTTCCTCATAATTATGAACCCACTTATGTCTTCCTTTTGTACATTGGATGCCCCAAAAGAGTCCGCAGCGCCAAGGCAGTGTGCATAGAGCAAAAATTCCTATGTTTTTCAAAATTTGCCCAAAAACTCAAAAATTTCGCAAAATTTTCAAAATTGTTCAAAATTTGTGGGATAGGCCCACAATCACATTTCAGGTTAATCTAATGAGTCATCAGCAAGTATCTTGAGTTTTTCACCTCCTTTCTTTCCCTTCTAGACTTTCTTCAGTTTATCCTTCATCTGTTTGACCTTGATATTGAAAATTTTGTTCTAGGTCTGATAGTGATGGGCCATGTGCCTGAGCATCTGATTGTCTCTATTGGCCTTCATTAGAAGCTCCTCCAAGTGAATTTTGACTCTCTCAAGCCACACTTCTTTTTCATCTTCAATCTCCTTTGCCAATTGTTGGTCAAAACTAAGACTTTGGGCTTCTTGCTCTTCTTTCTCCAATGCTCTTTTGAGGCCTCTTTTCTTTGGCCTTTTCCTGATTTTTTCAGCCTCCTCAGGATCTTCCATATCTGCTTGATTAATCATGTTTTTCCTCCTCTCCTGCAGCAAATTCATCTCTAAAATATTTTGCTTGTCTGTCAACTGTTTGTTCTCTTGCTCTAGGAAAGATATGATAAGTTTTGCCCTCTCAAGATGGGTTTGTAGCTCTCTGATCCATGCCTCCTTTTCTTTGATTGAAATGCTTGATGTGGTAGTGTCATCAAACCCTTCAAGGTCTACAAGCTCAAAATCATCCTCTACCTCATGGGCATCTTCATGCTCTTTGTATGTTTCTCGATGGTTGACCTCTATGATTTTCTCTTTTCCTTTCAATGCCTGGTGTACCTGCTTTGTTGATGAAGAAGGAAAATCCCCTTCCACATCATGCGGAGCAAGAATTTTCATATGTGTTGATGAAGAAGGCAAGGCCCCTTCCACACCATGTGGAGCAAGCATTTGCCTCTCTGCTGCAAACAATTTTCTAAGCACTATTTGATATGTCACACTGCACTCTTTGACTTGCCTGGGTGATTTGACTTTATCATTCCTTGTTTTTGTAGTAGTAAGGCTAGTAGATGTCTCTCTTATCTCTTGTGAAACTGGTGGAGGAATTTGGGGATTTGTGAATATTTCATTTGAAATGAAGGTATCCCAAGATATGTTGCGCAGATTTAGATGATGAAGCACAATGAGTTTGATGAAGGAGTGATGATAGAGGTTGTTCATCTGCTGATGATATTATTTATTTTCCACCAAGTTGTTGGGTATGTGTTATATTCTTTCCATGACTAGCCCCATTCGTTGTACGTTGCGTCGTGCGCAGCAAGGGGGTCACAAGGGGGGAGGCAGCCCCCACTGTTGGGGTCCGGGGCAGTGCCCCAGCGAAAATTTGTTTGGTGTGCGGACCCACTCATAGGCGGACCCACCCATGTTTTGTGCATGATTTTGCACATGGTTTTTGGGGTACGATGGTTTTCGACCCCTGGTATTTTGTAGATCCGGTCAAGGGAACTACGATTATGTTCTAATCCAGGGTTAATGGATTGGGGTTTATGTATGCTTCGGCATGTATATATATGTGTTGTAACACTAAAAGGAATATAATGAAAAATCAAGTTGGTCGTCCCAATTTGGGATCCAGGGGAAAATCTCTGTGTTTATCTGTTTTATGTTCTATGCTCTCGCTATTGTTTATTTTATGTTATAAGATTCGTGTGTAGAAAATTTCTGTTCAGGTGCATCCTTTCACTTCACTCCCCATAGGGAGTGGTTCTGCGAGTATGAGAAATATGATGGTGATGTCTTCCTAGGGGATGATAGGAAGGCCAGAATCGTCGGACGTGGAAAGGTCAAGCTGAAGATGCAAGGTGGAAGGATTAGAACACTTCCTGATGTTCTGCATATTCCTTCATTGGCCATAAATCTGATTTCTGTAAGCAAGATGGATGATGCAGGTGTAAAAACAGTGTTCGAGAAAGATTCCTGCAAGATGGTTTGGGGAGCACTGGTATTAATGCAAGGAGTTCGGACTGGAACTCTGTACAAGCTACAAGGTAGCATTGTTATTGATGGGTGTAATAGTTATGTGGTTCCTGAAAGTGGAGCGGAAAGCCTAGCTGTCTCTGGAGAAAAGACCATGCTATGGCATCAAAGGCTTGGACATATTGGAGATAAGGGCCTTCAGATACTACATAGAAATGGTATGGTAGAAGGTATGTCTAATTTCTCTTTGGATTTCGATTTCTATGAACATTGTGTATATGGGAAGCAGAATCGGGTGATTTTTCCTTCTGGTGCTAAGAGGGCGAACAAGATATTAGAACTTGTGCACAATGATGTGTTTGGACCTGTGTCAGTTCCATCACTGGGAAAGTCTGTGTACTATGTTTCATTCATATATGACTTCTCAAGGAATACATGGATATATTTCTTGAGGAAGAAATCTGAATTCTTTGACAAATTTAAAGAATTTAAGGCTCTGGTGGAAAACCAGACAGAGAAGAAGATAAAGGCGTTGAGGATAGATAATGGTGGGGAGTTCTGCAAGAAGGAATTTGAAGAGTTCTGTAAGAAGTGTGGTATAGCATGGCAGAAGACTACTCCATACACACCTCAGCAAAATGGAGTTGCAGAAAGAATGAATAGAACACTGATGGAAAAGGCAAGAAGCATGCTCAGTGGTACCAAGTTAGGACAAGAATTCTGGGCAGAGGCAGTGGAGACTGCATGTTACTTAGTTAACAGATCACCTTCATCAGCGTTAGAGGATAAGACCCCACATGAGGTATGGACTGGTAAGAAACCCTCTCTTTCACATCTAAGGGCATTTGGATGTGATGCATATGTACATGTTCCAAAGGAGAAAAGGACCAAGTTGGATAATAAATCTGAAAGGTGCATCTTTATTGGGTATAAGGATGGTTTAAAGGGTTACAAGCTTTGGAACCCAGAAACAAGGAAGGTTGTGTACAACCGATATGTGGTGTTTAGAGAGGTGAAAGATGTTGTTACACATGAAGTCCTACCAAAGGAACCTGAGAAGATAGAGTTTGAGCTAAAGGAGTATGAATCAGACTCTACAACAGAAGAAGATTCAGAAGAGGAAGAGCCACAAACCCCAGGTTTCATAAAATCAGTTCAAGAAAGAAGGCAACCAGAAAGGTATAGTCCATCTGCTTTCTATTCAAGTTTTACCTTAACTATAACTGATGATGATCCCAGAACTGTCAGGGAGGCAGTAGATTCAAAGGATGGAAAACTCTGTAAGGAGGCCATGGTTGATGAAATGGCATCCTTGCACAAAAATGAGGCATGGGATCTAGTGGAGTTTCCAGCTGGAAGGAAGCCCATCGAGAGCAAATGGGTGTTCAAGAAGAAGATGAATGTAGAAGGCAAGGTGGAGAAATACAAAGCTCGGTTGGTAGCAAAAGGTTATTCCCAGGTGCTGGGAATTGATTTTGGTGATATTTTTTCTCCTATTGCCAAGGTTACTTCTATTAGATTACTTTTATCTATTGCTGCTGCATTTGATTTTGAGCTAGAACATATGGATGTGAAGACAGCATTTCTTCACGGGGATCTAGAAGAGGATATCTACATGAAGCAACCTGAAGGCTTTATGGTGAAGGGTAAGAAAGAACTGGTATGCAGGTTGAAGAAGTCTCTGTATGGGTTAAAACAATCACCAAGGATGTGGTATCAGAAATTTGATACCTATATACGGGGACTTGGCTTCACCATAAGCAAGGAGGATCACTGTGTTTATTTTAAATTAATTGGTGACTGTGTTATTTATTTGGTCTTGTATGTGGATGATATGTTGTTGATTGGAAATGACAAAGAAATTATCCAAGATTTGAAGACCCAACTGTTCTGCAAATTCGACATGAAGGATCTTGGTGCTGCAAACTATATTTTGGGCATGGAAATTAAGAGAGATCGGGAAAAGAGGAAGCTCTGGTTAAACCAGAGGAAGTATGTCGAGACTATATTGCGTAGGTTCAATATGCAGGATAGTAAACCGATGAATGTTCATATTCCTGTAGGTGTAAAGCTATTTGCCGAACAGTGTCCCAAGACACAAGAAGAAGAGGAGGATATGTCCCGTGTTCCATATGCAAGTGCAGTGGGTAGCCTGATGTATGCAATGGTCTGTACTAGACCAGACATTGCACATGCAATGGGAGTATTGAGCAGGTTTATGTCAAACCCAGGGAAGGAGCATTGGACAACAGTGAAGCGGGTTTTCAGATATTTACGTGGCACTAGTGATTATGGCTTGTGCTACCGAGGAAGACCAGGATTGGAAAGAATGTTGGACATTCGTGGTTTTGTTGATGCAGACTGGGCTGGAGATCTGGACCAAAGAAGATCTACAAGTGGGTATGTGTTTAACCTATTTGGAGGCGCAATCAGTTGGATGAGTAAAAGACAGTCTGTAGTGGCTCTTTCAACTACAGAGGCAGAATACATAGCAGCCACTCATGCAAGCAAGGAAGCAGTTTGGTTGCAGAGATTGTGTTCAAGTATGGGGTTGGTAAAGCAAGCTATAAGGATAGACTGTGATAGCCAAAGTGCAATTTTCTTGGCTAAGAACCCTGCTTATCATTCAAAGACAAAGCATATTGATGTTCAATATCACTTTGTTAGAGATATGGTTGAGGCTAAAAGGGTGTTGCTGGTAAAGGTGGACACTTTGAAGAATGTTGCAGATGCATTGACGAAGTCTGTGAGCACTCAGAAGTTATCTTGGTGTAGAGAAACAATGGGTGTTGAAGAATTGGCCCAATGACTAAGTGCTCCTGTGGCCCCCTGCGAAAAGAAAACAACAAGTGGGAGAATGTTGGGTATGTGTTATATTATTTCCATGACTAGCCCCATGCGCTGTACGGTGCGCCGTGCGCAACAGGGTGGTCACAAGGGGGGAGGCAGCCCCCACTGTTGGGGTCCGGGGCAGCGCCCCGGTGAAAATTTGTTTGGTGTGCGGACCCACTCATAGGCAGACCCACCCATGTTTTGTGCATGATTTTGCACATGGATTTTGGGGTACGATGGTTTTTGACCCCTGGTATTTTGTAGATCCGGTCAAGGGAACTACGGTTATGTTCTAATCCAGGGTTAATGGATTGGGGTTTATGTATGCTTAGGCATGTATATATATGTGTTGTAACACTAAAATGAATATAATTAAAAATCAAGCTGGTAGTCCCAATTTGGGATCCAGGGGAAAATCTCTGTGTTTATCTGTTTTATGTTTTATGCTCTCGCAATTGTTTATTTTATGTTATAAGATTCGTGTGTAGAAAATTTCTGTTTAGGGTTAAAACCCACACAAGTATGCCATCTTCTCAATGTTCTGAACCAAGAAATATGGGATGTTCAGCATCCTCACCCTAGTGAAATGCATGATATTATATGTGTACAATCTGGAGAATCTTCCCTCACAAGTGAAGTATCTCATGATAATCTTCATCATCGGTGCATACTTGCTGACGAGGAAAATGAAAGGAAAAAACTTTCTTCTTTCATTATTGTACCTGGTCTTGAGATAAGTCTCAAAATAATGATCACCCAGGTCCTATGCTTTGTATCATCTCTCCCCTACATTTGGAATCCCTGTAGCATAAGCAATAATAGAAGTGGAAATGGAAAAGGTTACACCTTCAAGAGTTACCCTATTATAATGGAGGTTCAGTATGAAAAGCCTAGTCAACTCAGGGTGATGTTGAACTCTTTCCACCTTTTCACAAAACTCATAGCACCCAATATATCTGAAATAGGACACAGCTAAAGGTGAAGCCTCTAGCTCTCTAAGGTTTTTTGGCTCTACTCTGATGATTCTGCCTCCCTTGTGTGACCTTCTTTTCTCTACAATCTCATCTTCCTCAAACTCATCATCATTGTGTTCCTCCTCTCTGTAATCTATGTCCTCTCTCTCCATGCTTGTTTCTTTGGCACTTCGGAAACCCTAGGGAAGAGGGGGAAAAGGGAGAGTGAATAAAGGAGTAAAGGGAATGGGAGCAGGCAAAGAAATGATGAAAAGAGGGATTTAGGGGATAGGGATAGAGTCACAAAAAATAAGGGAGATGGGGAAAAGGGTTAAGAAACTTTTTGAGGTGATGGGAGGTGAAAATATGAAGGGAGATGAAAATGATAATTTAATTACAGGTCAAAGGTATGGGGGAAATGTAGGAAAAAGAGTGAAATTCCTAGAAATTAGGGTTTTAATGGAAAAGAGTCAAGGGACTTAGGGAGGGGCAGTTTTAGTGTGTTTAGAAGTATGGGGTGATGTGGTAGGGTCTAGGTACAATGATTCAGAAATTTTGTGATGGGAATGGGAATTTTGGGAAAACCCAGGGTTTCTTTATAATTTTTTCCAACAAAAAAAAACTCACACACAAGCATAAATTGGAGAAAGAGGGAGTTACAAGGGTTCACTTACTTGTTTTGGAGGCAAAGAGGAAATATTGAAGTGTTTGGAGGAGTTTGGGAGGGTTTTGGCCCGGTGTGCAGTGCCCTCTTTCTATGCGCAGCGCTGTGTAAATTTACACTGGCAAAAATGTTCTATGTGCAGCACCAGAGCTCTATGCGCAGCACCTTCTCTATATGCACGGCGCCAGGAAATTTTTGCAGTTTTTCCCTTGCTCGGACCTCCTTTTCTCCAAAATCTCGTTTTCTCTTTGACACATGACCAAATGAGGATTTTCTTTTGGAAAATGGGCTTTTATACTTTGAATGACTTTTGGATTTTGATGATTGGGACCCACACTTCTTTATTCTCATTAACCTTTCAAAATTCTTTTTGATGCTTTGGATGAATGACATGGCCTTTATATTTCCTCATAAAATGTCTTTAGCTAGGAATAAGCAGCATTTTTAGGGTTTTATTACGTATAATGACATAAGATTACATGAAATTATGAATAATCAAATAACTATGTTTTTATCTCAAAAATGTGATTTTTGATATGAAAACTTATAAAGATGAAATGTAACTTTACATGGAAAACCTGACTGAAGAAAATCATGAGTCTATTTTTGGATCACCTTCACACCTTCTGTTGCCGTTTATTGAAAATGAGACAATGCAATGATTTGACCT
The DNA here is from genome assembly GCA_034641835.2 of Pinus albicaulis. Taxonomy (NCBI): domain Eukaryota; kingdom Viridiplantae; phylum Streptophyta; class Pinopsida; order Pinales; family Pinaceae; genus Pinus; species Pinus albicaulis. Next base: position 800,790,373 of record CM076574.1, read on the forward strand.
AATGAAACCCTAGTGACCTAATGAAAAATGAAAGAAACTGACTCAATGAGTGATTTTTGACTGAAAATTGAATGAGAGAAGACTTGCTTCAGCATGATGAAAACATGGAAGAGGGTCAGCAGGCATATACTTGTTGAAGGAAAATGGGACACTTGACAAGGAACACCACCAATGGAACAATTTTATATCATGACCTAATGGAATGATTGAAAATTTCATAGTGGGAAACCTAATATGCACATGCAAAATGTGTTTTGATCCCTGGTGGAAGTATGCAAATACTGACACTAACAACACGTTTTAATGTTTTATTAAGCTAAAATAGATTTGAAGAAAGGGTTAGATGATTGCATACATGAGCCTTACCATTGATTTATTTTTATAGGTGATTTTGAAGCTTCTAATATGGTTGTTGAAGTTGTCTTCAGTGGTTCTGAAGTTTCTCTAAAGTTGCATGTGATAATCTGCTTGAGGTCCTTTTGGAGCTTCTAAGCACAGGAGGAGGAAGTCCAAGTTTGACTACCTTTAACCAGGGTGTTGACCAAATTTTCTTTTTGTGCCAACTTTCTGTTTTCCAGCTTGCAAAGGTTGGAGAGCACCACATTCATTAAAGAAAGATACATGGAGAAATGCATAATTTTTTTTAAGGCCTACTAGCTGCCTCAATGAGGTTTTCCACTAGTAGGTCTGCCTAAGCGCCTCAAAGGAGGTTTTCACCTAGGGATTTTTTTTTTCTCTTTTTTTTTTTCAACCCAATGACCACCTCATGGAGGTTTTCAATCTATGAGCCAATCTCAAACACCTCAAAAGAGGTTTTCACCTGAGATTTTATTCTTTCCCTTTCTTTTCTTTTTTTCACTTTCCTACTCTACTTGAAAAAACAAAACATTTTTCAAGTATAGGAATACTTCCAATGGAGCCATGTACACATCAAGATGATAGATAAAATCATGTGCACACTTGGAATACATGCTTTGACATGTACTTGAATATGAGAGATGAATTTCTTTGACTGGGATTGTATCAAGTATTGTTGGAGAGGAGTGTGTTGCTGCAACTTAATGACTGTTTGGAACCATATGTCAATATAGTTGTGATGCCCCTGGTTCACTTGCTGAGTTGGATCACCTTGGATGTCCTCTTCTATTATGGCAATCAAATCTTCCTCTTTTTGTTGATTTTTCTCTTGAATACATGGAGGAAATGCTAGTAAACATGACGGAGCTTTCTCAACATCTATTTCTGATTTCTGCTCTTCATCAAGTGCAGCCCTCGATATTTTTATCTCCTCATTTGGATCTTCTTCTTCTTGATGTTGTCCTTCAGTGACATTAAGAAAATATCTTCTTTGCAATACCTTTCTCGAACTAAGATCAATACCATTTAGATCAAGAGTATATGTTTAATATTGTTGTACCTCAGCATTGTAAGGGGGCTGAGATACTTCATGGTGTGGGTTTAGAAATGGTGGTATAGGTAGTTGAGTGGGGGTGGATATATGAGTTGGATGTGGTTGAGGCAGTGGTTGTGGTGGAGGTGTGGTAGGGATAGCATGGAGTTGGGTGTGGAGGATATTGAGGGAAATATTGAGCATGTTGAGGATTTTCCCAATAAGGACCTTGCCAACCATGTTGCCAAGATTGGTTTTGGGGTTGATATGGCCAAGGTTGCCAAGGAGGAGGTCGGTCCCAATTATTTTGAGATGGATGTGGATAAGCTTGAAACTGTGAAGTGGGTCCTTGCATCATATCAAGTTGACTAGGTTTCCAGGGTATGCTTGGAGCTACATAACATAGATTCTTTGATGATTGCCTTGCTCCATTGTCTTCTTGGTAAACTTCTTTAAACCTAGGGAATGATGAACAACATTTAGTAGCATAACATTCTGCATGGATAACTAAAATATCAACATCTTCTTTTTTCTCATTTTGCATTCTTAACATTTCTACTTGTTCACTTAGATTGCTAAGAATTTCTATTTTTAAAGTTATCAAGCAAATTTCCAAGTTCATAATGCCTTACCAATGTTGATGCTAACTTACTTACTCTTTCCCTTCCTCTTTATATGCGTTTTCATGTTTCACAAATTTCTTCAAATGACAATTGGTATACATCTCCTCTACTCATGATATTAAGGAGATAAATCCTCTCTTCCCTAATTGTTATAATTAAGAGGGGTTTCAGTGTGTCAAATCTTGGATGATGCAATTTTTCCCTCTCTATTAGATCCTCAAGGCTCTCATCCTCTTCTTGGTTCATTCTAAAAATTTCTTCTCTAAGAACACGACCTTTATATTTTTCTAGAAATATCTTTTTCATATCATTCCATGATCTTATTGAATTAGTACTTAGACTCGTGAACCATTTAAGAGCTCTATCCTTCAATGTTGCAGGAAACAATCTTAGTTTTTGAGTGTGTGATAAGTAGCCATAAGACCTACAAAGTATCTCAAATTCAAAGAGAAATGTCTCTGGATCCTTTGTCCTCATACCATGGAAGTTGGGAAGGAAAGATGGAGGGATGTTCTTCATATGTACACTGATGTCCATATCTTGAATGGGAAACCCAATAATATCTTCTTCATTGTCATCATATCCATCCATCTCTTCTACCTTCAAAATTGTATGGCGATGTGGTTCTTACTGCACCACGTGGTCAAGTGGGGGGGTTGGTATTGGAGAAGTATTTTTTTTTTTTAAATTCTGAGTATCCCTACTCCTATGAGGCGTGAAAATTAGGTCTTTTTGTATTTTTTTTTTAATATTTATGAAATGGCATGAAAAGAAAGGAAAGCAGAAAAGAATGTTAAAAACAAAATCATAGCATCTACTAGACACCTCCCCGACAACGGCGCCAAAAAGTGGTGAGCCCTAGTATTGCACCAAGAGTGTTGCAACTCCCAGAGGATGCCCTACTTCACTTTATCGACCCGAGGTTCATACAAAATTGGAGGTGACAGTGCTATATACACAACAGATGCATTATGTTCATGTCATCCACTTTATTTTTTCGAAAGGGTGCTATTTCTAAGGGTTCTCAGTGAAGTTTGTCACACTTCACTAAAACTAAACTAAATTGTAGAAAGGAAATGGCAGAAGGAAACTACATTAAATCACTAAAAAGAAATGAAAAAAAGGGAACTAATCTAAATTTTTGAAAAGAAATGACAGAATGAAACTAATTTAATTTGTAGAAAAGGAAATGACTAAAAAGAAAATAAACTATATTGTTGAAAATAAATGGCAGAAAGAAACTAAATTAATCTGATGAAAGGAAATGACTAGAAAGAAACTAAACTATATTGCTGAAAAGAAATGGCAGAAAGGAAACTAATTCTAAACCACACTTAACTTGGCAAATTGAATAAATGCACTCTATTTATCCTATGGTCTATCTACCATGCTTCTACCCATGCAACTAAGCTATCCATGACTTAATCCTAATTGAAAGAGTGTTGATTTCAGTTCAGAGGAAAAGGGCTAAAGAGGCTAATAGAGGGCTTAAACACATGAAACAAGGCTTAGAAGTGAAAATATGGGTTTAAACCTTATAAAACAACTTTACTGTTGTGCAAAAGATTTGGAGCAGAATGATTGAAATATGCGGTGGCAGAGTTATGATTGGCGGATAGAAGTGCAATATGTGATCTGCGATATCGCAATTGCAATATCGCAAGGTTGGAGCAGTAGAGGTTAACAGGAACAAAATAAAAACTGTGAAATGTGATTTGCGATGCAGCAGAGTTCGGAATCAATGTTTGGAGTGGAAAAGGTTAACAGGAACAAAACAAAAAGTGTGATTTGTGATGTGTTATGCGGCGGATGACATGGCGGTGGAACCGAAATCAAAATCGTAATGTCACCAATTTGGAGCGGTAAGTGTTAAAGGGAGAAAGGAAATGATGTGAAGTGCGATGTGCAATGTAGTGGAGTTATTGCATCGGTGGAACAAGCGGTAATAAATATTCGTACCAAGGCTTTGTCGAAAGGGAAGTTATTGGTCTTGAGAAATTAAATTGTACTGATGAAGGTGACACTCCTGGTAAGGGTCTCAGTTGGTCGAGAACATTGAGTTATTCCATTCCCCATGTTTGAGCTCCCAGGGAGAGTAATTAAGCCTTATATCTCTTGGGGTTAAGGGAACTCTGGACAATAGGATAGGGCATTATCCTTACCCTTGCAGTAAGTAGATATCGCCTATTGTCACTCTAGGGTGTGTGTGTGATCCTTGTTATTTATGACAAGTGGGTATATCCCCCTACCATCAAGTATGGGACTTGGCAGAGTATACCCCAGTTGGCATCCTACCCACAAGTTGGGCTTGTTGAGATTGTTCCTCCCAACCTGGCCAATGGGTAGAGGTGACTTGGGTGTGTGTGAGATCCTTACCATTTATGGTAAGTGTGTATCTCCCCCAAGCCAGTGGGTGCATGTATTCTACGACTTGACTCTTGAGGGTCTACATGGGAAGGATCAATTGAAAATATGACAGAGTGTGATTCTTACCTCTCATGGTAAGTAGATCTCACCTATTTTCATATTTCAATAGGATAGAGTGTGATCCTTACCCTTGTAGTAAGTCGGTCTCACCTATTGTCCTTGGATATAGGGTGGTAGCTAGAGCTTTCCTATGATGATTCTTCTTCTTTAGATTTGAGAGTGTTTAGAAGATTAGTAGAGATGAGATGAGACCTATGATATAGTCGAAAATTTCACCCTATCTGAAAGGGAGTTTTCATTTGGTAGCTCAAGGACAAATTCCCTCCTTTGGGAAGCCTTCCTCATCCAGAGAAGACCCTTCCATCCCTCGGAAGAATTTAATTTGGTCAAAGAAAAATATTATTTTTAATGATGGAGCCACATATACACAAAATTATAGGTCATCCTAAAGGACAAATTATGTCTCCTCCACTTCATATAAATAGACCTCATGTCGCATCACTTTAGAGCATCATCACACACATATTTATGCACTTAGATTGGTTCATATAGCTACGAAATTATAGGACTATCTTCACACCTGTGAAGGAGAGATGGATTTTATATTGGCTAAATTCATCTTCTGATTTGGGACTTTGAACAATGTTGAATCACTAATCTTGGAGCTTGGTTTAACTTTTGCCAAGGTTGACCATAGACTTTGACTAAATTTGACTGAAGAAATTATGAAGTTTGACCACAGGTTTTATCCCTTCTTTGACTAAGAATTTGTTGACTATTTTTTGGGGTTTGACCAAGCTTGGAAGGCCACGTCCTTTGACTATTGACTGAGCTAACTTGGAGGGTTGTTGACTGTTGAATTTTGGATTAGTTAGGGTTTTTGCTACTACTGTTGACTTTGACCACAACTACATATTTGACTTTTGAGATCCTCATTGGATTGGATATTGTTTGGTTGAATTTTGGATAGTAAAATATTTTACTTTGAATCATTTTTTATTAATGGAATAGTGTATCTCTCTATTGAACATTTGATGATAATCTAATAGAAGTAGAATTTGGAAAGGGTTTTCCCCCTTGTGGGGTTTTACCATAGTCTTTGACCAAATCGTGTGTCTCTTGTTATTGATCTTGGTTGTCTTCTATTGTGTTGGATTTTCTACTCTATATACAATTTCTTATTGTTATTGGAAGATTGAATTATATTGAATAGATTTCTAATTGAAGAATAAGTATAATAAGTGATTATGTTAAGCGTAGAACACTGGAAAATTAACATTCTGAAGGTGACACGGTCTTGGTCGATGATCAGAAACATGATCATCTTGATGTGATAAAATTATAACCCCTTTGACTTGGTCCACACATTGTTAAAAATGTGTTAAATAAAGGGGCATATGTGCTAATAAACTATTATGGGAACACTCTCACAAAGCCTTGCAACGGGCTCTATTTAAAAAGTTATTATGCTTAGACCACTAGGCATGGTGCCCTATACATATGTAACTAGTGTATGCTCTTACTTTTTTTTGCATGTTTGTTACATTTTTATTTGTCATTTATCATGTTCGGTACTTGGTTTATAGATTTTTGCATACCTTTTGATCCATGTAGGATATGTTGATGGTGCCAGTCATAGTTCCTGAAATATTGCTTCTGCTACTTTGATTTTATTTTCGATCAGTGATGAAATTTTGAATTTAGAGGAATATTTATAGACCTTGTGACTAACAATGTAGTGGAATGGCATGTTATAATTGAACTCTTAACCAAGGCCATAGCTATAAGTTTCCATTATTTGGTGGTCAATTTTAACTGTTAGCTTGTGATATCACAATTGAGTCATGTCTACCATGTCAACATTTTATTTTATTTCATCTTTATCTCAAGGTATGTTTTCTAGAGCATTCATTTGACTATATCATTTATCATTATGTTCCTGAAATTTCTAAAGCATTAGATAATTCGTTAGCTAACTATGTGTTAGAATGAAATTTTTCACACATATAAAATCATGATAATTAAACATGCATGTAAATAAAACACATGGGACCACTTGCATCATCATTGTAACACATCCATAAATACCATTTGAAACACAAATGTATATATGCATAACATAGTTTGCATACATCATAAAAAACACATAATTCGATATAGTTTCAAAATCAAGCTCACGTTCCTATGGTCATAATCCCATAAAAAGTACACTAATGTCCAAAAAATTCCTTGACAGAAGCATACATAGTCACATAGAGGTATCCTATAACTAATTATCACTTGATTCTCTGTGTGTTTGGTAACACATAGCCATATTGGCCACACATTGGAGGAGGCGAGCCATCTTGCTGGACACACCCACAATGTGGTGTTGCATGTGTCGAGGAACATCCTCTAGTCGGGTGAAAAATACACCCATCGTTAGGCCCTCTAGGTTTAAATGCACCTACCTAAGCTCGTTGTGGTTTCTATACTCCTCATATGACTCCTCTCATCCAGCTAGTGGCTCGGCCTCTCTAACTTCTCCCAACGAACAAACAGAGATTATCCCTCTGGTATATGTGGTGCAACATATATGTCATCAAACATGCTAATGATTAGTAGATTTTACCACAAAAAAAGCTACAAAACATAAAATTGAAAAAACACTTCACACACCGAGGTCTCCCCGCTACTCTTAAGGGAGAAAAACTAAGTCAAGTTCATGGCAGAAATCAATACTCGAATATGCATATCCATTGATCATGATGAGATTCTCATCAAATTAATTGAATTAGTCATGATCATATGCTCGAGTTTGTGCCCCACCCCCTAGCCTAGAAATATGATTGGTCAATTGGTTCATTCGAGGTTTCATCCTCCCTATCCATGATGTAGATATTTGCGGCTGCATTATTAACACTTGCTCAAAGAATAAAGAAACAATGATGCTTCAATATACCAACATGCTTTATTTTCCTATCTTACATTTATTCAACTATTCCTTTATTTCACTAATAGTTCCTCACACCAATTAAATATTGTTGGGGCCATGCATTGAACCACAATGTCCACCTGTATTTTGGATTCCAATTTGGCACTGGTTTTACCCACCACTTGGGTCATTCTAAACAATATATTGTAGAGAGGGAGGTCCACAATATCTCTAATAAAAATCTTCCCACTTTCCTTATGCATAGTGGGAGTGTAGTACTCTTCCATCACATCCTCCGTTACCCTCTCTCCCATTAATCTTCCTCCAGTTACTTTGATAGGAGCCCCTCGCCTATACAAACCCATGAGAAAGTATATTGCATTTATCTCTATCTTTGGTTCTATTCCTTGTACGTTAATGTTGGGTGTGTGTTATATTCTTTCCACAAATAGTCACACGTGGGAGGGGGTGATAGGCCCTCCCTATTCATTGCGTCGGGCATAGTGGGGGTGACAGGCCCTCCTGTCCAGGGGTTTGTAGGGGGCGGGTAGCCCCCTGCACAGGGTCCAGGGTAGCACCTCGGGAAAAAACATTTGTACCCTATTTTAGGTGGGTGGACCCGCCTATGGTTTTGTGCATGGGTTTGCACATGGTTTTGGGGCATGATAGTTTTTTTCCCCTAGAATTTTTTAGATCTGGTCAAGGGAAATATGGTTATGTTCTAATCCTAGGTAATGGATTGGGGTTTATGAATGCTTTGGCATGTATATATATGTGTTGTAACACTAAAAGGAACATAATGAAAAATCAAGTTGGTAGTCCCGATTTGGGATCTAGGGGAAAAATCTCTGTGTATATGTGTTTTATGTTTTATGCTCTTGCTATTGTTGATTTTTTGTTTTTAATAATTTTTTTGCAAATCATTTATATACAGGGTTAAAACCTACAATTAAAACGGTGCTCTATAGGATCCCACCACTAGATGGTCCTTTCCAATATCATGGGTTTTCCTCTCATGTTATAGGTCTTTAAAAACTTTAGGATGTTGGGAGCTTGACAATACTCAGTTGGGGGGATGAAATAGTATTATATTGATGTTCACTTTAACTGTTGTTTACCAATTCTTTACAAACCATTAATTGAGTTCACAGTAATATAACAACATATAAATGAACAAGAGATATCACATGCACAATCATGAGAAACATATAAATTAACAACATACATCACATGCACAATCATGAAAAACATATAAATGAACAACAAATATCACATGCACAATCATGAGCAACATATAAAAACATCCGAGTGTATAAAAAAAATATGAACACATAAACCATGGGAACACTAGATATAAGGTGGAAACCCTTTCGGGAGTAAGAACACCATTTTCTTGTCTTTGTATTCTTCTTATTATTATTCAAATATTCTTCTTACATCACCCACTGGCCATCACCAACGTGCAAGGCCTAACTTGTGATGCACGTGAGAAACCACTCGCTCCATGCCATTACCTAATGGAAGCCACCACTTCCTCAACTATGCATACCACTACTTGTTGTAGGCCTCAACCTATTGGAGGCCACCACCTCAAATAGTTTCTCCAACCACCATTGGAAGGAAGCCACCACTCGCTACATTTAAGGACCCAAACTTCATAACCTTGTGGAATACATTTCATCCATTTTAAAACTATGGACCATGATCTTATCTCAAACAACTATAGGCCACATTTCATCTATTTTCACACTAGACCCACTCTAATCTTATAAGATCATATGAATACAATTTGTAATACAAATACTTCCTCAAGCCTTGGAAGAATCAAACTATCACTCCCAACCTCAACATATGTACTCAATGTTGCACCCTAATTTCAAAAAAATCTGACTCATCATAACAAATACTGTCATGGAATAACCCTAGCAGACATCTCATTATCATCCCAACCAGCGATAGAAAACCATACTATAACTTTTCTTATTAAAAATTAAACAACAACAACTTGCATCTCATAAAACCATAGACACCATCAACACTTCTTTGAAAAATACTTTATTAAACACTTACACCATACATGACCATTATAATACTCAACACAATACATCATTAGCAATGTGACACACTATATAAACATCAATAACTTACAACTAGAATATACATAATGTGTCATATATTCATGACAGACCACAAGAAATACATGGTTGGAACTTCTTCAAAGATATTACCCCTGCAACCATATTGTTAGCACACAAACAATAACGAATCATCAATCTACGCCCATGCTCTATCAAAGATCTATGTGCATTATTCATCAAATCGCACTAGCAACCACTGCACCATACATGGGAATATATTCAGGCTATAAATATGCAGGATTTCACATGATCTCAAGCTCCCACAACCCACAACAACGCTCAATGGTCCAATGCTATAGTATATGCTCATCGCTTTAATCCATTGATCCTAATAGTCTCAGGAATATGACCGAAGAAAGTGAAAAAACAATAAGAACTAAAAAATTCCCAGCATGTCACCCAAGAGAACAACATAAAAAGAATGAAACTATTTTTATTGAATGTGAAATATAGCATAAGAATACATTAGGACAAAAAGATTGCTTTACTCCAAGGTGAAGTCCTATATTTATACTTTTTACAGGGATCTTTCACTTAGAGCCATGCCTCTCATTACATTTCAAATACCATGGGTAAATACCATGGTTTGCAAAATCCATGGGTGAATACCATGGGAAAATAAATTAAATTAAAGATACCATTGCTAAATATAATAAATTACTATACCATGGTAAATACCATGATTTACAAAATCCATGGGTAAATACCATGGGTGAGTATTATAATTATGATGGTAAAATTGAAATAATCGCACACGATTAGATTATCACTTTAATATTATGATTTATTATCATGCATCGTCCATGGTTTTAACAAACATTGATATAAAAATAACTATTAACTATAGTAAGTATTATCCATCGAGGTCAATCCTCTACCCTGAGGAAGCAATGGTCCCCCATTATGTAAAGTTCAAAATTACCTTGGAGAAGAAACTACCCTACTTTAACCACTCGATCGAGTTACACGTTTTGTTAGTGCATACCCTTCATCTTAGTATCCATAATCCCACTAGTTGTACATTGGAAATTACACAGAATTTGATGTCGGTCATGTCGATGTTTGTACTTGGCATCCACTATTGGTAGGGAGCCACGGACCTATGGTTTAAAGTATTGAAATCGTTCAAAAAATTTAGTTGCTCGAGGGGAGGATTTTGTTGGTGAAGATGTAGTCTGAAAAGTGACATACATGGGGATTGTTGGCTGCAAACCTAAATATGTTTGAAAATACTTAATGGAGTTGCAAATATATTTTTTATAGCCACACTAAACATATGGAAGGTTGTCATCCATTTTAAGTGGATGTATGGGTGCCTTTTTAGGTGAGGTCAATATATCTATGGACCCTCCTACAATCTTGTCCACGTGTTTTTGTTATGTAGAGAGAGCTTGTAATAAATTTGTGGTGGTTGCAGTGACATATGGTTCACCTTCATACTGAATTGTGTAAAGGATAAGCTTGGAAGTATGAGATACTACCTTCTTGCATTGTTTTGTTGATATCAATGAAATCGTGGTAGTTTGAACTATTTTTGGTATCCTTTAGAGTTGATCCCCTGGAGTAACAAAGACACTATGGGGTCAAGACTCATAAACAACATTAACTTTCCACATATAAGGTTGTCCTAAAAGAACATTATAAACTTCAAGTGGGGCAACATCACCCAGTACCTCATTTTTGAAGGGCTTGATGTTTTAGGGCAACCGATATTGTTGGCCTACACATATGTATCTTCCATGGCTCAACCAACCAAGTTTGTATAGTTGGGGGTGTGGAACTATTGGAAACTTCAATATCTTGACGACCTCAGCTAAGATCAGGTTATTTTGGCTCCCACTGTCAATGATGAAATGTAGTGGGGCCCTTGTCACCCACATTTGCGAATAGAAGAGGCACTCCCCCTCCTTAGGTTCTTATGACTTTTCTAGTTAGATATTCATAGTTTCTATGGTAACATTTGGTTATGCGTCAATGATCAACTTTATTTTATCCTGCTCAAAATCAAAATCAAATCTGGATTCTATTTGTTTCTCCTTAATCTCTTCCAAGAAATATTGTTTTAATCAACATTAATTAGTGTTGTGAGAGGGAATTTTTTGGATTCTACACCACCTCCCAGTGTCTTCCTTTGAATTTCCATTACCATTCCTTTTTTGTTGATTGGGGATGCCCTTTCCCTATTTTTGTTGTGAAGGATCCGTATATCCAAAGTCTCTCTTCTTCTATTCAAATTTCTGCTCTATTTTGACAACATATCGATATGTTGCGCCAAGTGAGATGTCCAAGAACTCCATTTTTATCTGGTTGTATATTTTTATACAACCGCGGTACTTGAGTACCAAATCTCTGTTATGAAACCAACTCCCAAAATAAAATAAAAGAGAGATCAACACCTTAGAAATCGGCTACTTTGAGGGGGAAACCTCCTTTCCATTACATAAGTAAACAATTCTTGGATGATAAAAATGAGAAAACCTCCTTTCTATATATAGGAGTCCAATGGGTCACAATATAATAATATATGACATAACAATAACAATGTAAGGGCACAAAAATAACAATATGGGGACTACATGGGTACAACAATAACAATATGGGGACTACAGGGGTACAAAAATAACAATAAGGGGGTTATACTAACAACAATAAGAAACTACACTAGTAATATAGGGACCTAAAATGCCCCTCTCCTTCAAAAAAGTGTTGTCCTCAGTGCTTGATTATTTCTACATGCTTCTATATAAAATTCTCATCCTCCCACGTGGAATCTTCAATGGGTAAGTTCTTCCACTTGTTGAGATACTCTGAAATTGATAGATTTCATAGTTTTCGAGTTCTTGTTTCCATGACTGCTTCAAGTTCCAATACGATTTTCCCATCCTCATCAAGTTCTAGCAATATTTTTTGAAATGGGAGTTTGTCACCTATAACCTTCTTTAAGCATGAAACATGGAAAACTAAGTGCACTCGGGAAGATGTAGGCAACTCCAATTTGTATTCCATAGTACCAATATTTTGCAACAACTTGTAAGGACCATAGTACTTTAGCGATAATTTATTATGCTTCTTAGCTTGCTTGAATGACATTGGTTTGTATGGTTGTAGTAATAAAAAAACCTAGTCACCTACATCAAAACTTCTTTTGTTGCAATGTTGATCTGCCTATTGTTTCATTCGATTTTGCACCAAAGTTAGGTTATCCTTTAAGAGTTGGAGAACTTGTTGTTGATGCTCGACGTGATCTTCCATTGCTTGATCTTCCATAGTAGCTTTCATTTGATCCTTCAAACCATCCACCTTAGCCTGCATTTCTACTTTTAAACCATCTATGTCATCTTTGGTTGCTCTTTGTGAGATCAAAATTTGTTGCACTTGGTACCGTAATTTGTATATATCATACTGAAATTCTTCCACTTCATGAGTAATATTAGAACCTTATAAGGGCTTAATGGGTGTCTAATTCTTTTTAGGGGGCATTTTAGAACCCAATACTGATATCTATGCTTCAATATGCCCTTGGAATCACTTCAAACTGATTTTTCAAACAAGACTTATGCATTTTTTTTTAAATACACACATTTTTCTTGCTTTTGAGGAGCTCGATATTGAAACTGATGTATCTATGTAATTAAAGATCCCCAATATTTTATATTCAGTCCTTTAGTAGCCCTCTAAAACTTCTTTTCAATGCCACAGGTTAGCCCTGATTTAGATTCTTCAAGACAAATTTATGCCCAATCTCCCACAATGACCTAATTATGGACTAGTTCAATAGAGTGAACTTTTACAACATGCCATGTGTCATTGTTTCCTCCTTCAACTCTAAAATTAATACACAGGAAACCATATACTGTGTACTTTTGGCCACATTTTACATAATTCCAATCCAATGCTCAAATAGAGAGTTATGAGAATTTTCCCAAGGTCACCTCTTTGAGATAAAACTTGGGAGCCTTCAAAAATCTTAACTTTCACATATCATATCTCCGAAAATATTGCGAACCAAGATCTGACATTTTTACATGAATTTCCTCAGGATTTCTTCACAAATGGGTTTTTTTAGCTTTTTCCCCTTCATAGAAAAAAATTTATAGCGAAAATTCCACAATGACTTGTTTGAAGCATCGAAACCCTAGAATCCAAAGCTTCGATACCAAATGTTATGAAACCAGCTCCCAAAATAGAATAAAAGAGATATCAACGCCTTAGAAATTAGCCACTTCGAGGGGGAAACCTCCTTTACATTACATAAATGAACAATTCTTGGATGATACAAATGAAAAAACCTCCTTTCTATATATAGGAGTCCAATGGGTCATAATATAATCATAGTCGACATAATAATAACAATGTAAGGGCACAACAATAACAATATGGGGACTACAGGGGTATAAAAATAACAATAAGGGGGCTATACTAACAACAATAAGGGACTACACTAGTAATAATTGGACCTAAAAATTTCGTTCAGAGTCTTTGATACCTATATTGGTGCACAAAGTATGAAAGATATTTGTGAGCTTTAGCACTGCTTGGTCCCTTTCTTGTCGTAATGTGGTCCATATCATTTATTGGTCTCCATAGTATCCTATAGGGTAGAATTCCTCCTTGATGGAATCAAAAAAAATGTCCCAAGGGGATCCTGCCTTGTATACCCTAAACTCATCCTCATTATGTCTCTCTCAGTAACCTTCCCATCAATATTTGACATGGGGTAGAGATTTTAGGAGTGTGAAGATGATTTTCTTAATGTCAAAAAAATCTTGGACTGAATAATAGAATTCTACCATATTCAACCATTTATCTAAAGCTTTTCCATATATTTTTCCTTCAAATGGGGGATATCAAATTTAACTTGTACCTTCAAGGGTGTTGATTTTTCAAAAAAAAATCTTGTTAAAGGTTTCTTGGCTGATGTTGGGAGTCGCTAGAGTATCTCAGTGAAACTTTCCATTATCTCATTCCTATATCATGTAAGTGCTTCCTCAAGCAACAATTTAACATAATCCCCTGCTCCATTATTTTTACTTGTGTCTGCCATGTGAGGTTGTTGGTGTTAGTGAGGATATTTTTGCAAAGGTTGCAGTATTTCAAGTCCCAACTCCTTATGCCTTGACCTTAGTTTGGGACACGCACAAAAAATAGATAAGTGAAAACCTCTTTGCTACCATTGATTTGGATAGTGTGAAGAATGAGACTAAAGAAAGTGACAAAATAATAAGAACTAAAAATTTCCCAGTAGGTCACCCATCACAATACTATTTTAGCCCAAGGGCACTTAGTTATAGAGTTATCATAAGCCTTGGTGCATTAATGTTGGTGTAATCCAAGTTGTTTAAGAAATGAAACTTAACAAATAAAAAAAGGAATATATCACAATGTAAAAATAGCTAGGAATATGATACATTGCATAAGAGAAATATTTCAGAAGAGAACAACATAAAAAGAACAAAACTATTTTTATTGAATGCGAAATATAGCATAAGACTACATTAGGACAAAAATATTGCTTTACTCCATGATGATGTACCATATTTATACATTTTATAGGGATCTTTCATCGAGAGCCATGCCTCTCATTACATGTAAAATACCATGGTTTACAAAATCTATGGGTTAATACCATGGAAAAATATAATAAATTAAGATACCATGGGTAAATATAATAAATTACAATACTATGGGTAAATACCATTATTTAAAAAATCCATGGGTAAATATCATGGGTGAGTATTATAATTAGGATGGTAAAATTGAAATTATCATGTGATTAGATTCTCACTTTAATATTATGATTTTTTTTATATAAAAATAAGTATTAACTATGGTAATTATCATCCACCGAGATCATCCACATAGAAGCTCTGATGTATCTTCATTAGTTCCATGCATAGGCGTCATCAAAGCGATCATCGGACTAGAAAATACACCAACAACATCATTTAAATATTGGAGTAATGAGTCTTTACCAAAAGCCATGATGTCATACATTCTACCATTCACACCTACTCTCTGTCATTCCCATAAGTATAGAAGATATGCACTTTGTCTAGTCTCAAATATTTCCAACGCATAGCATATAAAACTAGAGGCTCGATTGATTAAATTAGACTTCATCAAACACCATAATGTCTCATCATTTGATACTAAATTAAATGTTAATTTAATTCCACTACACCCAAGTGACCAAATCATCATGTATTTCAAATTTTTCGTGTAGCGGCGTCCATCAAAAGTATGCAACATGGGTACTCCTTGGATGAAAAATTAAATTCCTTGTCCAATGAGTGCTCTCACTTGAAATTTGAGTAAAATCGTAGGGAGATAAGTTGAAAATATGAGTTGAAAAATTAGTTTTTTTTTTCATTTTTTTATCTTTTTATCTTTTTAATCCAAAAATGGTGAATCCCCATGGTTTTCATCATCATATTGAACCCTATTGGTTCTTATAAATTTTAGTTTTGTCATACATTTTTGTTTTGAGGCCCATTGTTTACCTCAAAATTTATCTAATGGTACTAGGGTTGTAAGTAACTTCTTCATGTTGTTATCCAATAAATTTTCCACTGCCTTTTCCTCCTTGCCATATGTAAGAAACAACACAACTAGACCAATGACTCCACACATCCCATGACTAAGTAATGAACATGATAGTGCAAAACTTCATAGTGAGAGTACATGTCTTAATCAATGAAATACAAGGCTGTAAAAATGACATCTAAAAGGCCATACATGGATGTAAGAATACATTCCAAATGAATCTCTTCAATGCATGCCTAACTTTAGGACCACTCCACCAACATCCAAATGATAAAAACCACCAAGTACAAGGCTATATATTGAACACAAATGTGCTTAAATGATAGAAATAAATAACTCATTGTTATGAATTTCAAATGA
Organism: Pinus albicaulis; assembly: GCA_034641835.2. Lineage (NCBI taxonomy): Eukaryota > Viridiplantae > Streptophyta > Pinopsida > Pinales > Pinaceae > Pinus > Pinus albicaulis. The sequence continues at coordinate 800,806,768 of CM076574.1, forward strand.
CTCTTTCTCCCAAACATAACTCATACTAGGGTTACTTAACCAACTAACAATGATAACCATGAATAAGTACATAAAAGGTTGATTCACATCTTCCAACTCAAGACTATAACCATGTGCATCTTATAATGAGTGAAAGAAATAAGAAAGTATGTAAGCCTTGAAATCTTGGTTGCATGCACAACTCCCCCTCAACTCATTTACGTTTTTGACTTGTTGCTAATCTTGTGGACCTGATTTTGTATTTGAGCTTTTCATCACACTATGTTGTTGCTACTACTTGAAATCATGTCTTCTTCATGCTTCCATGTTGCTGCCATATGCTCCCCCTGAGACCAAGCATGCCTCACTTTTCATTTCTATAGTGTTGCTCCTTCTTCTTCCACACTTTGGTAGGTTTCTTGCCAGTATACAAATTCTCCTTTGTTTTTCTGCTAGGCCTACTTTAGATTAACTATGCCTTTTGACTGATTTTCCTTGAAGATCCAAACAACTTGCAATCTCTAGCCATGTGACCAAAGTTTTCATAGGTATAACACCTCATGTGACCAATATATGAGGAAATATGATTAAATATCTTGTTAAGCATGTCAGATATCTATCTCATATATATCATGCTTCTACTCCTTGCAGGATATCTACAATCAACCGCCTTGTGGTCAAACAGGTTACACGAAAAACAATAACCATTAAAATCACTAGTATATCTAATGGTTGTTATTATTCTTGGCTACCTAAACTATTTCATATTTTCCTGATTATATTTTTACACTCTTCTCCTACAACTGGTTGCAACATGTCCATAATTGTGACATATGTAGCACTCATTCTCATCCATCAAAGGGGCAAAGGATTTTTGAATCCTCTTTTGAATTTTTCCAACATCGACTATAGGATTGAATGATCTTATTAATAAGGGTGCTCCATGGTATTCTCTTCTCAACTACTATTGGATATGTTACTTCTTTCCTTTCTTTTTTCTCATATAGGTGTCATTTTATGCTACAGGATTTTTATGTTCTTCATTGTTGTTTTTATGTGCCTATGAGATAGACTCTCCTTTATGAAACCCTAGACCATATCTAATCAAGGGATATCTTTGACTTCTAAGCATGTTTTCTAAGATCTTGGTAATATTTTTCATATTCAACTGGTTATCTTTCTATTCAAGCTACTTTCTCATCAAGAAAACTTCAACTTCCATTTTTTCAACTCGGCTCTCTCTCTCTTATTTAGCTCATTGATCATCACATCCTCAATCCTTTTTTCCTTCTTCAACTAGGTATTCAAATTGAATATTTCTTCTTTCAAATAAACCTCCTTGTCATCATTGATTTGCAATAACTCTTCTTAGTCTCTACACATATTTGTTAGCCTTCCTTTCTCAATAGTATGTTTTTCTAGTACAACCATGGTTGAGTCATATTCATCTTGAAGAACCATTAATCTATCAGAATCATCAGCTTGACCATTTGACTCAGCAAGGGTAACATCAGATCCATGTAATGCATAACTTTTGTGAAACCAGCTCCAAAAATAGAATAAAATAGATATCAGCGCCTTAGAAATAAGCCACTTCGAGGGGGAAACATCCAATACATTACATGAATGAACAATTATTGGATGAGACAAATTACAAAACCTCCTTTCTATATATAGGAGTCCATGGGGCCACAATGTAATCCTAGCCGACCTAATAATAATAATGTAAGGGAAAAATATTAACAATATGGGGGTTACAGGGGTACAACAATAACAATAAGGGGGTTACACTAACAACAATAAGGGACTATACTATTAATATAGGGACTTAACATGCTCCTCTCCTTCAAAAAGTGTTGTCCTCGATGCTTGAGTCGCTCCGAGTGCTTTTGTATAAAATTCTCATCCTCCCATGTAGAATCTTCAGTGGGTAAGTTCTTCCATTTGATGAGATACTCTAAAATTGATCGATTTCGTAGTTGCCGAGTTCTTGTTTCCATGACTGCTTCAGGTTCCAATATGGTTTTTCCTTCCTCATCAAGTTCTGGCAATATTGTTTGAACTGGAATTTTGTCCCCTATAACCTTTTTTAAGCATGAAACATGGAAAATTGGATGCACTCACGAAGAAGCAGGAAGCTCCAATTTGTATTCCATAGTACCAATCTTTTTCAACACCCTATAAGGACCATAGTACTTTGGTGATAATTTATTATCCTTCTTATCTTGCTTGAGGGACATTTTTTTTTATGGTTGTAGCCGTAAAAATACCCAGTCTCCCACACAAAACTTCTCTCACTGCGATGTTGATCTGCCTGTTGGTTCATTCAATTTTGTGCCAAATTTAGGTTATCCTTTAAGAGTTGGAGAAGTTCTTGTTGATGTTTGATGTGATCCTCCACTGCTTGAACCCTAGAATTTTCCCTTAAAGAAGATGTGATGGGCGATGGATGATATCCATAAATTTCCATAAATGGGGTCATTTTTGCTGCAGTATGGAAGGAAGTGTTATACCACCATCCAGCGAGAGGTAACCACTTGACCCATTGTGCTTGCTTATCAGATACAAAACAATGAAGATATCCTTCCAAACATTTATTCACTATCTCTGTTTGACCATCGGATTGAGGATGATAAGACGAGCTATGAGTTAGTTGAGTACCCAAACAAGAAAATAATTCCGTCCAAAATATTCCTATAAAAATGGGATCTCTATCACTTACAATAATCTTTGGGTTTCCATGTAGCTTTTGAATTATTTCCATAAATGTTGTAGCAACTGTACTTGCTTTAAATGTATGAGATAATGCACAAGTGTGCATACTTGGTAAGTCTATCAACTACCACCATGATGACACTCCTTCCTTTGGACTTAGGTAAACCTGTGATAAAATCCATTGAAATCTCCTCCCAACGTTGACTTCGAATGGATAAAGGTTTTAGAAGACCCAGGGTCTTAATTGTCTCAACTTTGTTTTGTTGGAAAACCAAACATTCCACCACAGATTTAAGGCCATCCCAAAAAAAAAAGGATTCACCATGTGGTAAGTTTTTAAAAATCTCGAGTGTCCTCCTAAAGGAGAAGTGTGCATTTCCAAAAGAATCTTTTGTTTTAGTTGGGAATTCTTGCAAATATATAAGCGATATTTGTACCATAAGGAATCATTTTTCCAACTAAATGTATCATATGTACTAGGATCTTGCTGCAACTTTTGAATGAGTGTCCACACTTCTTCTTCCTTCTTCCATTCATCCCTTGCTTCAGTTATCCAATCTGTTTGGATAATAGAAATTGCACAAATCAATGCTTCCACCTCTTCATCCTTTCTTGAGAGTGCATCTGCAACAACATTTAGCTTCCCTTTTTTGTAGATGATTTCAAAGTCATAGCCCAACATCTTTGTGACCCATTTTTTCTACTATTCTAAAGATAGTCTTTATTCCAAAAATTATTTAAGACTATCATGATTAGTTTTTACCTTGAAGTTCCTTCCCATTAGGTAAGGTCGCCATTTATTTAGTGCATGTAGTATTGCCAAATTTTCCTTCTCATAAATAGGTTTATGTAAATACTTTCCTTTGATTGGGCAGATTTCTAAAGCAACGGGTCTTCCTTCTTGCATAAAACAACAAAAATTACATTTCCTGAGGCATCACATTCTGTATCGTGCTGTTTTTGTTCCATACGAAGACTGTTATTAGTACATTTTAAGATGTTCAGTGTCTTCAGTTGTTTATCCATGAAATGCATCTTTTCATTAATGTTGTTAGAGTGTGTTGCCATTCTCCCACACTTAACAAACTTGTGATAATACCTTGTCAACCCCGAGAAATCCTCGAAGATACTTTATGGTTGTGTGGATTTTCCATTCCTTAATGGCTTTAATTTTGTTAGGGTCTACCTTAACACAGATACAATATGACCCAAATATTCCGCCTTCTATACTCCAAAGAAACATTTGGAGGTTTTTGCATATAATTGTTTCTCCTCCAATTGTTTGAGCACCTTGTCAACATGTTGAACATGATCCTTCCAAGACTTGGAGAAGATTAGTATATCATCAAAAAATACTAACAAAATTTTTCTAAGGAAGGGTTTGAAAATGGAATTCATCAAACCTTGAAATGTAGAAGGTGCATTGGTAAGGCCAAAAGGCATGACCAAAAATTCACAATGACCCTCATGAGTTCGAAATGTTTTTTTTGGAATATCTTCAGTCTTCATTCTAATTTGATGATATCCTGAATGAAGATCCAACTTGGTAAAATAAATTGCTCCATGTAATTCATCCAATAATTCATCAATCACAGGAATGGGAAATTTATCTTTAATAGTGAGCTTATTGAGCTCCCTATAAGGCCTAATGTTTGGAGGAACACTTCCTGGAATCAAATGAATAGCATCATCATGATCATGAATAGGTGGGAGTCCTTTGGGAGTATCAAACACCTTGGAATGATTGTCCAAGACTCTTTGGAGATCTGGAGAAATAGATGATCTTGATGTTGGAACTTCTAGTGAGCATAATTGTGCAATTACGCCTCATTGTTCTTTCTTCAGAAAATTTTTCATGACATTAGAGATTATTATCTTTCCCAGCTTCCCTGTCATACCGCATAATTCGATTTCCTTTCCTTCCGAAAAAAATTTCAAGAAAAATTCTTGAAAATTAAAAGTTACCATCCCCAAATATTGTAACCATTGTACTCGTAGTACAACATCAACACCTCCCATTGGGATGGAAAGCATTGGACTATTCAATACATATTCCCCCATGGCTAGCTTTATATTATGGCATTTTCCTAAGCAATTTATAGTTCCTCCATTTGCAACCATCACTTGACATTTTGGTGATGGGTATAGGAAACAATTCAATTCCTTGGCTACCTTAAAATGAATAAAATTATGGGTACTACCCAAATCAATCAAACTATTACCTTTTTCTTCTCTATATGTCCTTCTATCATGAGAGTTTGAGGAGTGGTAATTCCTGCCAATGCATTACATGATATGGTCAGACTCATTTCTTCTTCTTATAGGGTTGCTTCCTGGTGTATATCCTCTTCTTTTTAATTTTCTTGTTCATTTTCTTCCTCCTCTTCACAATATATGTAAAATAATTTCTTCTCAGCACACTTATGACCTTTAGTGTATTTGCTATCAAAACCATAGCAAAGCCCTTTTTCTATTTTTTCTTCTAATTTTTGTGGTTTCAACCTTGTAGGTTATGGAAGTCTAGGAGTAGCAACACTTCCATCTTTATAGATGTGAGTGGTAGGCTTCCTTGTCGCCATAATTTTACATTCGATTTTTCTTGCCAACCTGAATGCCTTCTCCAATGAATCAGGTTCCAAAACGCGAACTTCATGTTGGATGTTATCCTTTAAAGTCCCTATGAAGAAATCAATCCTATGTTCCTCTCGAATATTAGTTACCCTTATATTCAATTTTTGGAAGTCCTCAATTTGCTCCACCACTGAACCCTTTTGTTTGAGATTTATCAATTGGCTAAAGAAGGTGTTGCTCTTTGTATCCTTATAATGTTCTATCATTTCCTCCGTAAAAATTGACCAAGTGACAATTTTTTTACGGGAGCAAAGCCATCAATACCATACAAATGTATTTTGTTCTAAATGTAAAGTTGCACTGTGTACCTTTTGTGTGTTTTGCACATTATTGAGATCAAAATATATCTCCATCTGTAGTATCCATGTTACGAGATCCTTGCCATCAAATTTCCTCATATCCATCTTTGGAATATGGTGGTTCTTCAATACAACATTAGAGTTTATGAAATCATGATTAAAATTTGTTTTTTTCTCATCATGAGTTTCTTCTACTATATTTTCGCCATTAGGAATCATTTCTTGTATCAACTTTGACAAACCTTCCTTCAAACCTTCCATGTCTTCCTTCAAACCTTCCATTTTTTCTTCCATACCATCGTTCAAACCTTCCATCGTAGCTTCCATACCTTTCTTCAAACCATCCATCTTAGCTTCCATGATTTTCTTCAAAACATCCATTTCATTTTTTGTTGCTCTTTGCGAGAGTGAAATTTGGTGCATTTGCTCTTGTAATTTTGATATGTCATGTTGCATTTCTTCATCTTCATGAGCCATAGTAGAGCCTTCTGAATGCTTAATGGGTGTTTAATTATTTTTAGGGGGCATTTTAGAGCCGAATACTGATATCTATTCTACAATATGCCCTTGGAATCAATTCAAATTGATTCTTCAAACAAGACTTATGCAATTCGGAAAGAAAATACACACATCTTTCTTGATTTTGAGGAGCTCGATATTGAAATTGAATTATCTCTGTGATTTAGAATCTTCAATATTTGAAATTTGACCTGAGGTAGCCCATTGAATCCTCTTTTGAATGCCACAGGTCTGACCTGATTTGGATTCTTCAAGGAAAAGTTATGTCCAATCTCCCACAATGACCTAATTATGGACTGATTCAGTAGATCGAACTTGTACAACTTTCCACGTGTCATTGTTTACTCCTTAGGCTATGAAATTAATAGATAGGAAACTACATTCTCTGTACTTCCAGCCACTCTTTACATAATTCCAATCCGATGCTCAGAGAGAGAGTTATGAATATTTTCCCACGATCACCTCTTTGATATTAAATTCGAGATCCTGAAAAAGCCCTAAATTACACAGATCATATCTCCAAACATATTGCAAACCAAGCCCTTAAATTTTGCAAAGATTTTCCTCGGGATTTCATCTTCGCTCTCTAAAAATTTCAGCTTCTGAACCTTCGTAGAAAAAAATTTATAGCGAAAATTCCACGATGACCTGTGTTGGAGCAACGAAACCCTAGAATCCAAAGCTCTGGTACCAAATGTTGTGAAACCAGCTCCAAAAATAGAAGAAAAGAGATATCAACACCTTAGAAATAAACCACTTTGAGGGGGAAATCTCCAATACATTACATGAATGAACAATTCTTGGATGATACAAATGACAAAACCTCCTTTCTATATATAGGAGTCCATGGGGCCACAATGTAATCCTAGTGGGGCCACGATGTAATCTTAGCTGACCTAACAATAATAATGTAAGGGAAAAATAATAACAATATGGGGGTTACAGGGGTAATAAGGGGGTTACACTAACAACAATAAGGGACTATACTAGTAATATAGGGACCTAACAATAACTAAAAAATAACTCATCAACATTTTTTCCTTAAGATCTGTTTTGTTGCATGGCATATGGTTCTCTTGCACCTTCATCTTATGATTTCTTCCCTTGAATATCAACTATTGAACTGACACTAGAGGTATTAAATTCATTATGATGAGATTCTATCTTGTGAGAGGCCTTCTTTTTCTTTTCCTTTTGATCTTCTTCTCTATATTTTTGCTACTACTATCCTCTCTATATAGTACATGAAATTTGTCCCAAATGTCTTTAGCAGCATGTCATTTCTACTATATTTTCCAAATCTGCATTCTGAATATTTTTATATATCGCACATTTTTCTTGGGAATTTTGTTGCATCATATTTGCTGGAATAAGATATTTTCCGCAACCTTCACACACTAACCTTCAAACATTATATCCATAGGCTAACGAACCTGATTTAACCTATTCACTCCATACCTGGTAATTCAAAACACTGTGCATAAACACTCGATGATTCATCATATTTTTTTTTCAAAATTTACCCGAATCTTCCGTCCAATGATCAAGCTTCACCTGCAGACACATGCTCTGATACCAATTGTTGGGAGCTTGACAATACTAAGAGGGGGGGAGGGCATTGGAAGCATGGTTTTGACATTGATTTCAACTATCGCCTGAGTCAACCAACTGTTGGCTTGAGAGGTCCTGACCCAGGTTCGGAGCTCAAGGTTTGCCAACAAACCCCTATACTACTGGCCCTTTTGGAAGTGACCTGCTTGCACAAGTCAGAGTCTCACCCAAAGTAGTATAGGTGGGTGTTGGAACCAAGTTTCTACACCTTGAGAAAGGATAGGTAAGGCAAGCAGAGCTATTCTAGACCTTGTGATTCCTAGATTACCTTGTTTTGCGCAGGGTCAATTAGGTCTTTATTCGCATCCACATGCGCTAGATGTATAATTATATGCTTTTACGACATTAGCACAGTATTGCATAAATAGACCAGAACAGATCCATATACAGAAAACACACTTACACAGATCTTCGCAGCTTAAATACAGAAAATGCACAATGCAGTAACTACCAATGATTCACAAAAATAGTACTCACAGATTCAGTTCTCTATCAACCTTTCTTATTCATTCATTCATCAATTCCTCCTTACAATTCCCTTCCCAGCGTGCGCACACAGCAGCAGGGTCCACACACAGTTGAAATTGGATCTCTGCACACACAGCCAGTAGGATTCCTTTCCCCAAAACCCAAACAGATATCTTAAACCACAATTCCCATCAATAGCTCTTCATTTCCTACCTTTCAATACAAAATGTTCCTCTATTTATAATAATCTAGCCTAGAATTTCCTATGGTCCGCAAACTATGGTTTTCGGACCCCTAGTTTACCCTTTTACCCATTACAATGCTTTTGGGGCTTTGACCCACCCCAAAACCCCTGCGCTAAACTAAATTTAATCAAAAGTATCCAAAATGAACCAGTTTCACAGCTCCTAGGAGACCCTGTTCCAACAGTCCCCCAACACAATCTTGTGACTCGTCCCTAGTCACTGTAGCCGCCATATAGTCATTGAGCCCGGTATGGCTTGAGCTGACTACCATTGACAAAGCCAAGTAAGATATCACTACACAGGGTAGCTAGCTGGACTGCTCCAACCTCTGTGATCTCCTTAACTGTGTAGGGACCAAGCCAGTGCTGCCGAAATTTCCCTGGGTGTTTTGAAAATTGGCTATCGTATAAAAGGACGAGATCACCTGCGACGAATGTCTTTTGGAGAATATGTCGATCATGCCAGGCTTTATCACGGGCCTTATGAACCTGTTGATGAAAATTAGCAATAAAACGATCTTCCTCCAAAGCCAAAAGTTGCGCTAGACGCTCCTCTATGATATCTAGTTCCGCCATATTTGTAAATGTTGCGATGCATAGGCTAGGAACAACATATTCTATGGTCATAGTGGCCTCTTGCGACACCTTCGTGTGCTTTTTCTAAAACGGCAGTTCGTTCATGTTCCAGGACATATCTGCGTAGTATTTCATCTGTGCCTTGCTTGTATAACTGACCGACGATGATAGTAAAGTCTGCTGCCTGAGTAACCAACTCCTTCTGCTGCACCGAATATTCTGCAAGGGCCACGCCTGTAGTGAGGAACTCAATGATATCAGCAAAGTGTGCGTCAACCACCTTAATGGTGAACAACTACGCATCTAGTAATCCCTCTTCCAAGCTAGTAGGTTCTTCCCCTGTTTCAATGCGAGACAGATGATCTGGGCCTACATTCAACCTTTCGGGCTTGACAATGATCTCAAAATCATATTCCTAGAATAGCAACAGCCAGCAGAAAATATTCCCCCCCCAACACAAGCTTGTTGACCAGGTATTTCAAAGCCAAATGATCAGTGAACATTTTAAAGTGTCCATCCCAGTAGATAGTGCCGATATTTCTGTAACGCGTAGACCATAGCCAATCCTTCATGCTCAGTGGTAGAGTAGTTTCGTTCTGCGCCCGAGAGTTTCAGACTCGCAAAGGTGACCAAGTGATCAATATCTCCGTCTCCAGGCTGAGTGAGGATAGTGCCCAAGGCGATGCCTGACGCATCCACATGTAAATGAAATTCCTACAACCAATCAAGAAATATTAGTATGGGTGCAGAGATCATCTTCTCCTTGAGCAGTTTAAAGCTCTTCTAACATTCTTCATTCCAAAATAAGGAAACATCTTTTTTAAGTAGTTTTTCCATGGGTGCTATGATCAAGACATACCCCTAAATGAATTTCCTGTAATAGCCCGTTTGTCCAAGAATAGAACGTAGTTGTTTTTCTGTTGTCGGGACTGCAAGGTTTATAATTACAGCTACCTTCGCAGGATCAACCATCAACCCTTGCCGACAAACTATGTGTCCGAGAAAGATTCAAAATGGTACATAGAATATGCACTTCTTAATATTCAAGGAAATCTGGTGCTTTCGGCATGCATCCAACATTAATCGTAGGTTAGAGACATGCTCCTTTACCAAGCCGAAAACCGTCCAATCATCAAAATAAACCTCTAGGAACTTATGAATAAACTCCTTGAATACAGCAACTAAGACCCTTGAAAAAATAGCAGGTGCGTTCTCGAGACCAAAGGGCATGACCGTATATTGAAGGGATCCCCATTCAGTCACGAAGGTAGTCTTACTGCGATCTTCAAGTGGAATTCGGATCTAGTGGTACCCTGAGAATCCATCGATGAAGGAATAAGCCTCCTGTCCACCCACGCTATCAAGGATTTCGTCAGAGAAGGGTGTAGGGAAGGGGTCATGGACGCAAGCATCGTTTAACTTGCGTAGATCCATGCAGATGCGTATTTCCCCCTTTGTCTTCTTCTCTTGGATGACCATTGGACTTACCCACTCTGATTGTTCAATTGGTTCAATGATACCTACCGTAAGCATTTTTTCCAGCTCTTCTTTGACCTTTTTCTTATATTTAGGATTCAGTCAGTAAGGTCGCTGCTTGATGGGGTGTGCCTCAGGTTTCAGAGTGATGTGCATAATGTCGAGGTCCCCGGTGACTCCTTTGAGCTCAAAAAAATTTGTTGGAAATAAGTCCTGATACTCTGTGAGTAACTCGGAAATTTTTCCTATAGTTCCCTCATCCCAATAGTCCCCTATTTTAGCTAGCTTAGGGTGTTATTTCGTCCCAATATTAACGTCGTGCAGCTTGAGAGGCTGCATTACATCAATATTCTGCAACGATGGTCCAATAACGGTGTGTTCCCCTTTAGATTCCAGGATAGAAATGTTTCAAGGATTATCTTCTTCTTCATCGATCGCCAAGCTTTGGCAGTTGGCTATGTCTTGCATCTGCGCTTCCCATTTTAGGACCACTGGAATGGCGTGGTGGTTAGATTTCTTAAATACAAACGTATCAATGTCGTGCAGAGCTTCGTCGAGTGTCTCTGTCCCCCCAATCAATCCTAACATTCCTATAAAGTCCTCTTTTAGCACTTCCTAGTGGCGGGTACGCTAGTGTAACTCCACATCTAAATACCAAGCAGTCGGGATAGGGCCCAAGGCATGAACAAATAGATGGACCCATTCTTCCGTAGTTCGGTCGGACCATTTGTTCATCCAGGCATGCAAATGTGCGCGAGGATCCCCGGGTCTGAGGAATATCTTGGTGCGCATGTCATCTGAAGGGGCGAACCGCAGAATCATCCTATCCCAACACGTTTCCCAGTCCGGGAATGCTTTCTTGTGGGTATCCCACCAACGCGCAGGTGTCCCACGCATAGCCAGATAAAGATCCCAGAGTCGTCGTTCTCTTGGCACCCTAGCTTCCAGTGTTCTTAGGAATTATTGGACACTACCAGACTCATCAAAGTAGGGTAGATCTCTTACCTCTGAAGAAATGAAGTAGAGGTTCCTTGCGACCCACGGGCAGTGCAGCGCCGAAACCTCATGTAACCGGTTTTTCCAAATCTCCAGTTCCTCATTAGTGTTAGAAAAGCATTCATTGTATTTCTCCCTATAGAGTATTCCATCTGTTGTGGGGTTAACCATGTCTTCGTCCTGCGTAGTCAATTTGTAAATGTGACCTATTTCCTCCTTCTCGTAGGCTGGCTCTGTATATCGTGCACCTTCTATTGGGTCTAGTGGTACTATTACGCGCGTATCGTTGTTCTCAAACACCATGTTGCGCTTTTTGAGATTGATGACACCCCCCATGTCTATAGCCCAGTCAAGTCCAAGGAGTGCAGGGTAAGGATCCACATCTTCCACGATTTCAATGACTTCAAAATCAGCTAGGACTTTTACTCCTACGATATCTACCACAACTTTTGGTAACAGTCCCAGTGGGATGGTCTTCTATTGATTCTCCATGTGTAGCTGGATGGTGAACCATTCCAAATTTGGCTTTCCCATTCGTTGCCATGTTTTATTTGATAATAAGTTCACATCCGACCCAAGATCGAGAATAAATTGATCCATCTCATAGTCACCAATCTACGTCGTCAACTGCATTTCCCTTCCGGTGCGTTTCTTATAGTTGTATAGCTTGTGTACATCCCTGGTCTCAGGAATTGTGTTGGGTTGGGCTGCACAGCTATGCAATAATACTTGAAGATTTTCTACAGCCTGTGGATTATGTAGCAGTTTTAGACATGCCTTCAGAAAGGGCTCAACCCCTTCCTCTATCTGGAGGTGCGTTTGCAGCTGTGCAGTGGCTGCCAGTGGTTCTTGTTCTTTGACATTCATTCCTTCCCCAGAGGCAAGCTCCTCTTTTGCTCCCTGGGTAACCATCCTGATTTGTGTCATGACTTTTATACTCGGATCTACATTCCTTAGCTCGGTTTTAACTCTCTATACATTTTGCGTAGGGGTGGGTTGTTTTTCCTGCATTTTGGCTATCAGGATCGGGCAGTCTTCAATCTCATGGTCCAGCTGTTGAAAATATTTGTAGGATTTCCTTGTGGGATTTGGGCAGTCTCTTTCAAAGTGCCCTATCTCTCCGTAGTTATAGCAGATTAGTTGCCCCTGTCCCCATCCTGTGCTTCCTCCCCGACCTCCCCTGCCCCTTGCTGGGGAGCCACCAAAGTTCGTGGGGTATCTTGGCGACGCAGGGTCTGATTGTACCCTATAGAGGTTTCCTCAATCTACAATCAAGTCATACATGCGACAATTCTACTCATCGTGCCCTACCAACCGGCAAAACCTGCACCACTATTTCTTCATTTCGCGCATACTTAACCGAGGGCACTGGGCTGTATCATGTAGTCCCGCTACCCGGCAATCATCGCACCATAACACAGATTTTCTGGAGCCAGGGCGTAGTGGACTAGGTCCTCCTACCTGTCTGTAATCCATCAATATAGGACATTGGTCCTTTGTATGTCCAGACACCTGACATCGTATGCACTAGAGGTCTACACTATCTCCTTTTCCCCGTTCCGTCCGTAAGCTCTGAATTTCCATGTGCATGGCTCCAAGCTACTCTTGAATTTGTTGTACTTCCCCCAACGTGTCGTCCTTGGGCATGGCTTCGAGCTTCATGGTAGCTTCCAAGGCTTTTTCCTGCGACTCGAAGGTCTGGTGGCCCATTGGTATACGTAAGTGAGGTAACAACATAGCGATGAACCATTCCGTGTGTTGTCTGTCATCGTACTTGAACCCTCCTTCCCTGATTGATTTCTTCAATCGCTGATTGGCCTCCCACACCGACTCAGATGTACCTTGCTTGAATTATTTTACTTCTGCTACCAACTGAGAGTGTGATTTTGGCTTCTGGAACTGTTGTTTTAGGGCATCCTTAATATCTTGAAGAGATGCGCTCCCGTTTTGAGATATGTACCGCATATACTAGTCCAGAGCTCTTTCTTCGAAGGCTAGGGAAAAATGTGCTCTCTTCACAGTATCGCTTACCAGCCCCTGTGCAGTCTAGACCAAGTCGGCCACGAACCAAAAACGATCCATGTCCTCATCGGCCGTGCCTTTGAAAGTAGGTAATTTCAAGTGTACTGCCATGTCTCCTTCTAGCGAGGTTTCGGTTGAGGGCTTGTTCTTCCGGGAGTCTGAAGTGGGGGTAACTGGTGAACCTTGCATATTTTCTCTTCTCAACAGACTACGTGCAGAGTGACCCTTTTCTTGATTGGTTCGATAGTACTTACCGCTCCGTGTTGTACTTCCATCTAGAGTAGCGCTCATTCACTTCCATGTTATATCTTCAGTATTCGCCTGTCAGTATCTAATCACTTCCTCAAAATGCTCCAGGTCCTGGCAATGGAACCATTTTTTGGCTTGGGGGTCCTGACCCAGGTTCAGAGCTCAAGGTTTGCCAAAAAACCCCTATACTACTGGCCCTTTCGGTAGTGACCTGCTTGTGTAGGTCAAAGTCTCACCTGAAGTAGTATGGATGGGTGCTGGAACCAGGTTTCTACACCCTGAGAAAGGATAGGTAAGGCAATTAGAGCTGTGTTAGACCCTATGATTCCTAGATTACCTTGTTTTGCGCAGGTTCAATTAGGTCTCTATTCGTATCCACGTGCGCTAGATCTATAATTATATGCTTTTACGACTGTAGCACAGTATTGCATAAACAGAATAGAATAGATCCATATACAGAAAAAACACTTACACAGATCTTCGCAGCTTAAATACAGAAAATGCACAATGCAGTAACTACCAATGATTCACACAAAGAGTACTCACGGATTCAGTTCTCTATCAACCTTTCTTATTCATTCATTCATCAATTCCTCCTTACAATTCCCTTCCTAGCCTGTGCACACAGCAGTAGGGTCCACACACAGCTGGAATTGGATCTCCGCGCACACAGCCAGCAGGAGTCCTTTCCCCAAAACCAAAAAAATAGCTTAAACCACAATTCGCATCAATAGCTCTTCATTTCCTACCTTTCAATACAAAATGTTCCTCTATTTATAATAATCTAGCCTATACTTTCCTATGGTTCGCAAACCGTGGTTTCTGTACCCCTGTTTTACCCTTTTACCCATTACAATTCTTTCGGGGCTTTGACCCACCCTAAAACCCCTGTGCTAAACTAAATTTAATCAAAAGTATCCAAAATGGACCAGTTTCGCAGCTCGTAGGAGACCCTGTTCCAACACCAACTATTTGGAAATTGATGTCAACAGTTAGATGGCCTGCACATGATATTATTTTTTGGATTAATGTAATTTGGTGCTTAGCTTGTTGTAGATGTTTGGTTGAGGTGTAAAGGTGTTACATAGTTGTGTAAATATGTTGAAGAAAAATTGTTGTAAACATGGTTGAAATAGATTTTGAGTTTTCCAATTTTTACAAGACCATGGTAGGCATGCTTCTTGATGCTTGCGACACTTGTAGAAATGCCACAATACTATTGTGCTTGCGGAACTCTTCCCAAGCTTCCTATTCTATCCCCGTAGCACTACCTATAGCGATCGAATAGGGAAAGCCTCATGCTTAACCATCGAATTTAAAGGAATTGATCAAGCATCTTGAATTGGTCTTCAAAATTCACTAACTGATTTGGTTTAGGAGATATGAATAGATCACAAAATTGATTTGAATGCATCGATTAATATAGATATGGTGTTAGTAGCTAAATTGGCTCATTGAACCAGTCCAAAAAGTCACTTGATTCATTTTTTGCATGATCATTTGGTCACCTAGGCATAATGGAATTAAATTAATGTTTGATTTAGTCTCAAATGTTGAGACATTATGGTGTTTTATGAAGCATGATTTCATTAATCGATCCCCTAGTTTTATACGCTATGCATTGGACAAAGTTGGGGTTAGAAAAAGAACATATTTTCTATACCTGTGCAAATGACATAGAGTAGGTGTGAATGGTATAATGTATGATATTTTGCCTTTTGGTAAAGACTCATTGCTCCAATATTGAAATGATGTTGTCAGTGTATTTTCCAGTTTGGTGATCGCTATGATGAAGCCTGCGTATGAAACTAATTAAGATACATCAAATCTGCTACATGGATCAAAGTGAAGAGCATACACTGTAGCGTTCGACTGATCTGAAGTTTTGAGTGTTGTTGTGGGTTGTGGGAGCTTGAGATTGTGTGAATTCCTTCATATTTGTAGCCTTAATATATTTCCATGTATGGTGTAGTGATTGTTGGTGCGATTTGGTGGACAATGTGTAGAGATCATTGACATATTATGGGCAGAGATTAATGGTTAGGTATTGTGTGTGTGCTAACAATATGGTCGTAGGGGTAATATCTTTGAAGAAGTGGCAACTATGTATTACTTGTAGTCTGTAATGAATATATGACACATTATGTATATTATAGTTGTAAGTTATTGATGTTACTAGGGTGTATCCCATTGTTAGTGATTTATTGTGTTGAGTATTATAATGGTCATGTATGTTGTTAAGTGGTTAGCATAGGATTTGTCAAAGAAGTGTTGATGTTGTCTAGGATGTGATGAGATGCATGTTGCTACTATTTTATTTTTGATGAGAAAATTTATAATATGGTTGTATGTCGCTGGTAGGGATGATAGTGAGATGTATGCTAGAGTCATGTCATGAAATTATTTGCTATGATGAGTTAGCTTTTGATGTAGTTAGGGTGTGACATTGAGTGCATATGTTGAGGTTGAGAGTGAGATTTTGATGCTATCGAGGTTTGAGGAAAAAATTGTATTTAGATGAGATGAAAAGATTAAAGTGGGTCGAGTGTGAAAATAAATGAAACATGGCCTACAATTGTTTCAGATGAGATCATGGACCCTATTTTGAAAATGGATGAAATGTGGTCCACAAGGTTCTAAAGGTTTGGGCCTTTAGTGCAGCGAGTGGTGGCTTCCTTCTAGTGGTGGTTGGAGAAAATATTGGAGGTAGTGGCCTCCAAAAGGTTGGGGCCTATAGAAATTAATGGCCTACATAGTTGAGGAAGTGGTGGCTTCCATCACGTAGTGGACTAGAGCAAGTGGTTGCTCATGTGCATCACAAGTTGGGGCTTGCACACTGGTGGTGGATAATGCATGATGGAAGAATAAGATTTGAGTAAAATAAGAAGAAGACAAAGTATGGTGGTTTTTCTCCTGGAAGGGTTTCCACCTAACATTTAGTGTTCTTATGTGGTTTGATGTTTATGTGTCATTCTCATGATCCTACTTGTACCTGTGTATTATGTGCTACTCATAGTTATGATTATGTTATATGCTTCTCATATATTACGTCAATGATTAATTAACTCGTGATTCAATAAATTGTAAAGAAAATGTAAAAGGCGAGTAAGATGATCGATAATGCATAATATTGATTCATCCCCCCCCCCACTCAATATTGTCAATCTCCCAACATAGGAGACTCCATTTGCTAAGGTTGCTAATGTCCCAGAGTCTGCCATAACCGCACCATCATTAACCTCATGTTCTCTTCCCTTCCACTCCAACATCTTGCAATATTTACAAACCCATCATAAAAAACATAAAAATAAATCCATATGCATATAAATAGGTCCAACATGGGTTTTCCCTCTTCTAGATATGAGAATAACTAGCTTCAATTCTCTACTACTCAGAAAAGGGAAAGGTGAAGGACCTAACAATGCTCTATATACCTCATAGGGGAACACTGAAGGGCTTGAAAACTTCCCCTTTTCTCATTGTTAGTATAATCGAGTGCACTCAACTTGGGTAGGATTCCCCTAGTACAATATTCCTTCGGAAAAACGAGGAAAATATTATATCAAAAGAAAGAAGAGGTTAAAATATCTGACCTGGTAGTGATGGAATATCATTTCATGCCCTAATTCTCTTGGGATCTAAAAAATAAAATTCTAACTATAAGAGGGTTTCTCCAAAATTTGCCTCCCTGGTGATTCCTCTTATGTTTCCTCTATTTTTGTATGGTATTATTCAGTTGAAGCTTTTAATTATACATTTGATTCATGTCATTATATGTTCACAGAGTCATCCATCTGTAATATCATCCTACCCTTTATGTCGACCATCACTATGTTATTGTGCATCGATTCTTCAGTTGCTACCATCAAAAACTTCATCTTGGTTTTAGTTTCATGTCAAATGATGGGGGATACATCAAGGCCCTCCTTCAACGAATCTTTGACATCAACACCTTATCTGGGATGTGGATTTATAAAGAATTTAGTACTTTTGAACTTTTAGTCCTTAGTGGCAAGCTTCCTCATGGTTGACAATGAGTTTCCCTCACTGGCCCATCTTGATTGATTCTAAGAGTGCTCGACATTATCTCATTCATTCAAAATTGATATATTGTTGTTAATTTTGGACAACTAGGTCCAAACTCCATGTTTTGATGCTCAGATGAAGATGCCAATATTTTTATTGGATTCCTCTTTCGGGGAGGTGAAAGATCGATCTAAAGATCATCTTGATACGATGAGCAGAACATTCATTTTGAATTAATTCCACTTATGTGCAAGGTCGACTAGAATTGTAATGTAGGCTTGAAGCCCCAACAGATGTGTCACACACCCTCACTGATGGATATATATAGGTCAATGTTGGAGGTCATTTTCACCATCATCTCATCACACATTCTCTCTCTACATATGATTGGTTCAATCAACATCTTGGAGGCTCTTCTTCTCTCACATGTGGGAAATTGCAGCAATGGATTTTATGGTATTGACCTAGGGTTTTCAGTGCAGATTTGACTAGATTTTAATTTGGTCAACGCATGGTCACACTGACCTCAAACTCTCCCAAAATTTCAATTTCTGTAGTCCACATTTTTTGGCACAGAAATCAAGGCTAGACGTTGACTTTGACCTAGCTACATTGAATTTTGTTGCTATTATTTTTACATTGACCATTGACTGGAAAACATTGACTTTTGTTGACTTTGGGTTGACTGTTATAGAGTTTTATGATAGGATTGTGTGACACATTCTAGTTGGATGACTGTGTAGAGACTTTGTTGGTTGAAGCATCTTGTTGACTGTCGTAACGCACCACAACACATATATTTTTCTGATCAAGTTAAGTGTATTTTTGGCTTGTCTTCTATCAATCTATTGGTATGTTCTATCAGCATTTTACTTTCTTGTTTATGTGATTGATGTTTGATATTGGGAATAAAATTAAAGTTTCATCAAGCATAGAACATCTACAAAATTTTACATGGAATCAGAGATGAGGTGAAGACAAAGACCAAGTTTGAATTAAGAGAAATCATCGAAGGAGGAGAATTTGTCAAGGACCCATGGATACCTCAAACTATAATGGTTTCAAAGCTAATGACAAGTTGACTAGGAAGGAATAATTCCATGCTTGGAAGATGACTTTGGATCTAATGTTGGAAGACCAAGATGTCATGGACTATGTGCAGGGTAAAATCCAAGAGCCTCCATCATCTGCACCTGTTGCCACCAAGTCAAAATATAAGAAGGGGGAAATCAAAGCAAAGTTGATGATCTAAGATTCAAATCATAAGAGTCTAGTTGCCTACATCTCTAAGCTACACACATCCAAGGAGATGTATGATAAGTTGGTCAACATGTTCAAGGCCAACAATGAAAATCATGTCCTTTTCTTTAATAACCAACTGAAGAATCTGAAGAAAAGTAGGGGTGAATCCATTCAATCTTATTTTTTGAAGTTGATCGAAATCTAAAATAATATTTTGGCCATTGGGGATACAATAGATAATCGATAAATGGTTCTCATCGCACTTGGAGGTCTCTCCTCTGAATGGCATGTATTTAATACTATCATTCTCAATAACAATGTGATACCTAATTTTGACGAAGTATTATCGAGATGCGTACAAGAGGAAACAAGAATGAAGGAATATGAAAATGAAGGTAATGTCGCCTTCATCGCTCGTGCTAAGAAGAAGAACAATGGTGTTCTAAGGAACCATGGAAGTACAGGGGCCCAAGGAAAGAAAGGAAGATGTTACACATCTAGTAAGACCGGCCACTATGCTAGAGATTTCCCTACTAAGAAGGATTCTCCTGGGGATGATGACAACAAAAATAACCGAAGGAATGACAATAAAAGGAACAACAGGTTCAAAGGAAAGAGGAAGGCTCCCTTTGGTTGCAATGGAAATGGGCAACCTTTCAAAAGGTTGAGAAATTCTAGGTATGAGGACTCTAATGTTGTTGATGATAAAAGAAATGAATTCATTCTTGTGTCTGCCCTCTTTGTTGCATCTCCACCTGACACCATGGATGTCTGGTTGATTGATAATGGTGCTTCGAGGAAACTCATTGGGTTTAAGGAAGCACTTTCTGATTTGGTTGAGAAGGATGTTAATCTGAAAATTATCCTTGGAGATAATGCCACATATCCCGTGAAAGGGATTGGGACTGTGACCCTCCACATATCTCAAGGTCAAGTCCTTCACTTGCAAGATGTACTATATGTACCTGATTTTAAGAATAACCTTGTGTCTATTTCGGCCATGGAAGACAAACGGTTCAATGTGGCATTTGTTGATGGGAAGGTACGTATTTGGAAGAAGAGATTCAAGGAAGATATCACGATTGGGTTTAGAGTTGATACACTCTACCGGGTTGGAGGAAGTCCACTGGGAGCGATGACATGTGATACTATCCGACAGACCGAACTATGGCACTGGAGGTTTGGACACCTTCATTACAAAGCCCTTCCCGAAGCAAGGAAAGTGGTGATATGGATGCCCAAGTTCCAAAAATTATCATGAAGGTGTATGTCAGGGTTATGCCGAAGGAAAGCATACAAGGGGACCATTCCCCTCAATTGTCCCAAAGTCATCTAATGTATTGAAATTTATACATTTTTATTTGTCTCGTATGTTTCCCGTGACATCCTTGGGAGGTTGTTATTATTATATGACATTCATAGATGACTTCTCTCACAAAACTTAGATATACTTCTTGAAGAATAAGGATGAGGCTTTCATGTGGTTTCGTACTTTCAAATCCTTGGTGGAAAATCAAATAGGGAAGAAGATCAAGATTTTGAGGACCAGTAATGGCATTGAATATGAGATGAATTATTTCGATAACTTTTGCAGAGAAGCTGGCATCAAGAGGGATACGACAACTGTATATACTCCTGAGAAAAATGGTGTTGATGAAAGAAAGAACGTGACCATTGTGGAAGCTTCCCGTGCCATGCTATGTGACCAAGGTCTTCCAAAGTTTCTATGGGGAGAAGCTGTGAACACTACTGTGTACATACAAAACTGATGCTCGCATTCCGCTCTAGACTCCAAAACTCCCGAAGAGGTTTTCTCTAGTAAGAAACTTGACGTCTCTCATTTTATAGTTTTTGGTTGTCCCGTTTATTTTCATGTGTCGAAAGAGAAGAGGAGCAAGTTATATGCTTCTAGGAGAAAGGGAATGTTTGTGGGCTACAGTGAAACTTCGAAGGCTTATAGAGTCTATGTTCCTGGTCAAAGATAAGTGGAGATATGCCACGATGTTACCTTTAATGAAGATTCTTCCCTCGGGAAAGTAATCAATCTTCCAAACTCTTAGGAAGATCATGAAGTAAGGTCTAGAAATCAGGAAGAACCGAAGGATGAGACGATTCCCGATGTTGAAGGACCGATGAACCATATTGATCCACCTCCATCAATGAAGAGAAGGCCATCATGGCTCAGGGATTCTCTCGAAGATGTCGAGAGACATATGGCCCCAAGGGGGACATTCTGTGAAAGTAAGAAACTGAAGAGATACCAAGGGTATCTAGTAACCATGAGTGCAATCGTACAATCTGAGTCCGGATCCTTTGAAGAAGTTGTAAAGCATCAAGTCTGGAAGGATGCCATGCACGAATATTATGAGTCAATTATGAATAATGACGTCTAGGATGTGGTTCCGAGACTGGAGGAAAAAGTAGTTGTCACCTCAAAATGGCTCTATAAGATCAAGCATGGATCTGATGGTAGTGCTGAAAATTTCAAGGCAAGATTCGTTGCTCGAGGCTTCTCTCAAAAGGAAGGCATAGAATATGATGATATATTTTCACCTGTGGCCTGATATACCACCATTCGATCTATCATAGCCCTTGTTGCTATGCAAGGATGGAATCTTCATCATATGGATGTGAAGCCTGCCTTTCTGTATGGTGCGATAAAGGAAGAGGTGTATGTGGAGCAACCTTTGGGGTTTGAAGTCCAGGATAGAGACACCCATGTTTGCAGGTTGAAGAAAGCCCTCTATGGGTTGAAGCAAGCCCCATGGCTTGGTACGAGAGATAGATAGCTACCTGATGAAGCAGGGCTTCACTCATAGTAATTTTGATTTGAACCTTTACTTCAAGGTTGATAGAGAAAAACCTCTCATTCTGCTGATGTATGTGGGCGACCTCTTCCTGACAGGTGTTGACCCTCTCATTCATCAGTGTAAAAGGGATCTCGCTTCTAAGTTCGATATGAAGGACCTAGGACTGATGCATTACTTCCTAGGCCTAAAGGTCTCGCAGAGACCTGGCAAGATTTTCCTTTCTCAAGGAAAATATATTGTGAAGCTACTGGAAAGATTTGGAATGGTGGACTGTAAGTCCGTGTTGACACCGATGGAGCTCAACTTTAAGAAGTTGAGTGGCAGTGCTTCTGGGCCCGTGCTATAAAATCCTACTAAGTATCGTCAACTCGTAGGGGCCCTGATGTTCTTAGTGAACACACGTCCGAACGTATGTTTTGCAGTGAACACCTTGAGTCAACACATGGTCGATCCTCATCACATTCACTAGGTTGGTGCCAAGAATATGTTGAGATATCGTCGAGGCACGATAAACCATGGGCTGAGATACACTGCTGAGAGCATGATACTCCATGGATATACTGATGCCGATTGGGCTAGCAATGTGGTGGATCGCAAGATCACATCTGGATGCTGCTTCACACTTGGGTCTGCTTCAATGTTTTGAATGAGCAGGAAGTAGAAGTCGGTGGCTTTGATCACCACTGAGGCCGAATACATTGTAGCGAATATGGCCTATTGTGAAGCATTTTGATTGTGAAAGCTCTTTAGTGAGTTGTTTGGGCATGTGCTAGATACCATTGTTATCCTTTGTGATAACCAGAGTGGGATTCACTTGTCTGATAATCCCGTGTTCCACGATCGATCCAAGCATATGGATATCAGGTACCACTTTATCCGGGATATGGTACAACGAGGCACCGTAAGGCTTGATCACATAGGAATTGATGAGAAGGTCGCAGATATTCTCACAAAGCCCTTGGGGAAGGTAAATTTCCTAACCTTCCGTGAGAATCTTGGTATCGTGGAACGACCCTATGCTGAGGGTCCTGTTGGACGATGAGATCTAGGAGCTCCAGGGGGCTTTAGGGATAGCGTCTTGGAGCTATAAGCAACCACAGGGTTAGGCTTGTCAAACCTTTTTGGTGTGCTTCTACCCCATCGTTATGATATTGAGTTGGTTCACCTCTCATGATCTATGCCTCGTATGCATCCTACACATTGAGTCCCGGACTCATGGGAAGTACCTCTCATTTAGAAAATGAGGTGGGAAAAGCTAAGACCAGTAGAAAATACCGATGGACACATTGGAGATTGCTATAATCTCTATGTCTAGGATGGTACGTGTCCAACCACTTGATCTAGGATCAAGTCTAGTGAGGTTTTGGACCTCCAATTGACTTCGGATCAGTTAAACCAACTTCGGGTTTGTATGGGACTCCTTTGATTCCTATAAAGGTTTCAGACCTTTGAGCTGATTTTGTTAGTCGTGAGTGATGTCTTTGTGACTCACCTTTTTTCCTGAAATAAAGAAGCCAACAAAACAAGTTACACCGGGATGACGCACGATGTTTGGATGGCACAGGTGGATGGAGTTCTCCCTAGTTGAGAGGGAGTGTTAATCTTGGACAACTAAGTCCAAATTCCATGTTGTGATGATCAGATGAAGATGCCAATATTTTTATTGGATTCCTCTTTCAGAGAGGTGCAAGATCAATCTAAATACCATCTTGATCCGATGAGGAGAACATTTATTTTGAATTAATTCTACTTATGTGCAAGGTCAGCTAGAATTTTAATGTAGGATTGAAACCCCAACAAATGTGTCACACACCCTCACTGATGGATATATATAGGTCTACATCGGATTTCATTTTCACCATCATCTCATCACACATCATTTCTCTGCATCTGATTGGTTCAATCATCATATTAGAGGCTCTTCTTCTCTCACACATGGGAAATTGCAGCAAATGATTTTCTAGTTTTGACCTAGGGTTTTCAGCACAAATTTGACCAGCATTGACTTTGGTCAACGCATGGTCAAATTGACCTCAAACTCTCGCAAAATTTTGATTTCTGTAGTCCACATTTTTTGGCACAAAAATCGAGGTTGTACATTGAATTTGACTTGGCTGCATTGAATTTTGTTGTTTTTGTTTTTTCATTGACCATTGGCTGGACAATGTTGACTTTTGTTGACTTTGGGCTGACTATTATAGAGTTGTCTGAGAGGGTTGTGTGACACATTCTGGTTGGCTGACCGTGTAGAGACTTTACTGGTTGAAGCATCATGTTGAACGTCGTAACGCACCACAACACATGTATTTTGTTGATCAAGTTAACTATATTTTTGGCTTGTCTTTTTTTGATCTATTGGTATGTTCTATCAGCATTTTACTTTCTTGTTTATGTGATTACTGTTTGATATTGGGAATAAAAGTAAAGTTACATCAAGCATAGAACATCTACAAAAATTTACAATTGTGTTAGGTACCTTTGGGGCCATTTTAATCATTAGTGGCCTCCCTCACATCTATTTCTGACATCCAGCAATTCTTGGTAATCAGGCAGTCTCCATGTATGCTTAACATCATCTCATCCATTTGCATGTACTTGAATCATACCATGGATATGAGTCAATGAACTTGGAGCATGAATCCACCTCACTCAAACATATTTCCTCCCTTAAGCTACATTGGAGAATGATTGTGTACTTTGACGGCCATCCTTTGGGAACTAGTTTTCGTGTTTGTAGCCCTATTGATATCTATTGTGATAGAGATCTACATTGTATCATGACTAGTCCTTGATGAAATTATTCTCCAATATGTTGTGTGGGAGGCCATGCTCTATTCTTTCATTACTGGGTATTGGAATGCCTACCTCGAGGATGTACTTTATATGTATTTAATTGTGATATTTGCATCCCCTTGTATGTTCTATTTGTGTGGTTCTATCCCCCTGCCTAGCTTATTAATTTATTTCAATGTATTTTATCAATCAATTTCTCCTTTGAACTCATACATTAGGGGGCATATTTTATAGCTAAAAATTTCACCCCCTTAGGTTAATTAGGGAAGAATATCATATTGAAAACTAGAATGAAGAAATTAGTCCATGGAAAATTCATAAAAACTATTGTTTTACACCTTCAACACACCTGAAACACTAGAAAACAATGTTGTTAAGCCTAATAATGCTCCTAATGACTTGATAGTGAGAGTTGAAGGGCTCAAAAACTCTCTAGTTACTCAACAAAAGAGATTTGAAGCATAAATGTGAATGGATAAGAGAAAACATGTTCAAAGTTTATTACTTTTCAAGATTAAGGATGAAAGGACCATATCAAACATGGTCAACCAAGTGTCTAGATGTTGAATGTGATCACTCCTCCAAGCCATTTATAAGAGAAAATTCCCTCCATAGAACAATAGAAAGAAAAAATCCATTATAACAAAGTTTTTGTCACATTGGAGACTTATGTACCTCCTTGCAATAAAAAATCCACTTCCCATGGCCAACAAATTATTTTTCTTTAATGATTAATGTATTTTAATTTTGGTTTATCATACGAATTCTAATAGATGTTGTGGGAAGATATATTTTGTGGGTTATGTTGTTTGTGTACAAGAAACAGATGCAAGGAACTCAAGAGGAAGGATCTCTAGAGTACCTCTAACTAGATTCATCAAGCATCCAGGTTTCGGAAAGCTGGTCCTATTTTATGGTGTGTTAGCTAAATTATGTCTATTCTATGAGGCATATTGTGTTAATTCATCATTTTTTTAGGGTAATTCTCTTGGAATGTTGTTTTGATACCATTGAATATATTCCCAATATAAGAAACTAAAATACACTAATCAATTTATTAGTTAATTATGTATTATATTAGAATTTTTTAGATTAAGCATTTTTAACATGCATATACATACACATAACCATTAGCATTAAAATAAAATACCACATCAAATTATAATTTAAACACCAATGAAACATACACACAAACACAGACATATGATTAATAATATTAATATGAAAAGGTGCATTACATCATATAATCTAGGTACAAAAGTCCAAAATGGGAGAAACTAGGGCCGAGAGCTCTTAAGCAGGCTTATTTATACATATATGTTCATCATAGATGAGCTACATGAAAAATCTAATCATATCCATGTTGATGATAACATAAGATGACATGGGTTATGCGTCATAGGAGGTCTCAACAACAGGAGTATTATACCTACACTATACATCTCTATAGATGTGGAGGGAGGTAATCAATAACTAAATGTTGTACTCCCATATTCAACCTCTTCATGTTGCAAGTGAACTCTCGCAAATCATTGTGTTTCTCCCACTTCAACTCCTCAAAGGCTTCTAATTCTTCTCTTAGTGTTGTTGCTCCTTTATGATGGTAAGGGGACTAAACTTGGGAATGGGTTGATGGCGCATTTGTTTCCACAAAAGCATAATATGTTGATAATTTTGTACCCACAAAAACAAAAACAAATATCATATGTTAAAAAATCCTGAAAATTTATAAAATTATAGAAATATAAATATATGCTTACGCTTTTACTTGATCCGTGATTTATTTATTTCATTATGTGATTTAATAATGGGTTTAATATTTCAAGATGAATTTTACAATATGGGGTTGCATTGTGACATCCACATAGTATTAGATTTTTTTTCTTGACCTTGGAATATATGAGTAGGTCATTATGTATTATCTTCAATGCATCATTGACCATTGATGTTATCTTCATTGTGCCTTGAGTTTGATCCTGTCAGGTTACGATAGTACCCCTTCTTTATTTACATGTCATAACTTGTGGCTTAGGGCCTTCCTTTAAATGGATGCCCTAGTTTAGAACTTCTTTCCATTTTTGTGTCAATTCTATGTCTTTTTATAAGCTTGGAATCCCTCCTTTAGACCCACCATGACTTTAAATCTTAGCCTCATTTTCTCTCTTCTTTATAGTATTCTAGCCATATCTATAGAGGATTATAAAAACATATTTTACCTTGCAGTTCATGATATGCATTGTCTCTCTCACTTATGCATATTGGCACCTTGTTATGCTGCCACACCATCAATGTACTACCACATCATTAGTGATTTGTCCACATCATCCCCTTTGAGCCAATATTATGTTTCCATGTGTCACCATGCTACATCATCATCATTGATCTGTATGTCCATGTCATTACCTTTGATCTAATCTCATGGTTCCATATGTCACCGTGCTTCCACTTGTCACTATGTTGCCACCTATGACCAAGTTTGTGCATCCGTGTCAGAAGGCCACAACATTAATCACTTGTGCCGGAGGATCCACATGGAATCTGAATAAGGGGTCCACTTGACATCTACCATGTGTCATCATTTCACTGGCCCGAAGAAAATACACATGGAATTATGGGGGGCACGACCTTTATTAAATTGCATGAAAATCTACACATAATCCACCATACATAATTTCCACAATCGTAAGATCTACCTAAAGGTGCAAAATGTTTAATCTATTGAAAAATGCACATGTCTACATGCCTACTGTTGTTGATCACTCACCAATGTATGGATCCACCTTGAACATGCATGGAATTTTAAAAATTTGGTGTTTTGTTAAGCCAAATTTGGTTTTTTTACCCTCTTAACAATGTCACTTTCAAATTGACTTATATTCTCATCTCGAAGGAGTTTTACCAAGTGTAATATACCGTTGGAAAGGAATTTGAGAGGAATATCTAACCATACCATGTATATATTCATTTGAACATCACAACTTCAAAAAACCTCAATAATATTTAAGTTATATTTAACATTACCAATTCAATCTTTCATCTCCTTCATTGGACATATCCTTTGGCATCAATGAAAAGACTATGTCCAATAGGATTAATAGTACTAGAACTTGGTTGCTATTTCTTGGGTGTTTTCCTTGACTCCTTTCCCAGGTCTTCATCATTTCTAATTTCCATTTTGATTTGACCTCTAGGTTAAAACCTATGAATTTTCTAGAATGGTCCAAGTTTTCTTTCTAGAGCCACCATGAGCATGTTCATATTGTTATTAATACCGATAATTTGTGCTTCCAACCTCAAAAATATTTATTCTTTTCAATATTGAGGGATAATGTGAATAGACTCATTATCCATGTCTAGGATTTTTACTTTCTTCTTAAATTAATTCTTGGATCTCTGCAAATTCCCATAAAAAAACTAAAGAAACTTGCTTTGATACCAATATAATAAGTAAATTGTAGTGAAAATTCCATTGGAAAAATATGTCACAACATATTTAATCAATACTGAAATATTTAATATGAAGTTTAGTTTCCTTTAGATATTATATTATTTAATTATTGGTTTTATGCTTAAATGCATGAAATAGTTCAAATGTGAAAAATAGAGAACTTAAAAATACTCACACACCATCCACAAATAAACAAAATATTTATCCTAAGAAACTTGTACGAGAGAACACTTAGCTAGAAATGCATGAAATAGTTATATTGTGAAAAACATATAACTTAAAAATACGCACACACCATCCACAAATAAACAAAACATTTAGCCTACGAAATTTGTATGAGAGAAAACCCAACAAGAAGGTGAGGTCACTATGCTCTCTTTTCTCTAGTATGGAAATATGCAAATATAAAGAGGTACTCTTTATGGACTTAGTTGAGACTTATGGCCTATAATGTTACTATAGAATCTTATCCCCCTCTATTCTTCTCTCTAACTTACCACTCCCAGTTTCTCTTCTCAATTATGTGTTATGAAACCAGCTCCCAAAATAGAAGAAAAGAGAGATCAATGCCTTAGAAATCAACCACTTCAAGGGGGAAACCTCCTTTAAATTACATAAATGCACAATTCTTGGATGATACAAACGAAAAAACCTCCTTTCTATATATAGGAGTCCATGGGTTCACAATATAATCCTTGCCGACCTAACAATAATAATGTAAGGGCACAACAATAACAATAGTGGGATTTTTATGGGGCACAATAATAAGAATATGGGGACTACATGGGTACAAAAATAAAAATAAAGGGGCTACACTAACAAAAATAAGGGACTACACTAGTAATATAGGGCCCTAACATGCCCCTCTCCTTCAAAAAAGTGTTTTCCTCAACACTTGAGTAGTTTTGGAAGCTTCTATATAAAATTTTCATCCTCCCATGTAGAATCTTCAGTGGGTAAGTTCTTCCACTTGATGAGATACTCTGAAATTGATTGATTTCGTAGCTTTCGAGTTCTTATTTTCGTGATTGCTTCACGTTCCAATATAATTTTTCCTTCCTCATCAAGTTCTGGCAATATTGTTTGAACCAGAATTTTGTCACCTATAACCTTCTTTAAGCATGAAACATGGAAAATTGGGTGCACTAGGGAAGATGCAAGAAGCTCCAATTTGTATGCCATAGTAAAATTCTTTTGCAACACCTTGTAAGGACCATAGTACTTTGGTGATAATTTATTATCCTTCTTAGCTTGCTTGAGGGATTATTGAGAGTTTTAATTGGTGAATTAAAGCTCTTAATATTTAATTTGTCAATCCGAGCTCATAAACACGAGCTGCACTGCACTTTTTGATTCAGGTTGTAGTTCAGAGCTTAAATGTTTCTTTTATAATGATTAATTCATAAATGAGACACACAAATACTCATAAACATGCAAATTACGGAAAAGAGATCAGTTCATCATTCTAAGCAGGATCAATAATTGAATTTGACTTGAGCACTTAACCCTTTATTTAATTTATCTCGTGAATGAACTGAAATCAAAACCTAATTACTCTAAAGCAAATACCTGATCTTTCAACAAGCTTCAATTTAACAATTCAACACTTCTTTACAAAAGTTCCAAAACCCTAATTCTAGAATTGAAAGGCCATACTTGGAGGAAACTGATTAATCTAGATGCACCTATCAATCGATCTTATGATTGCATAATGAATTCTACAATCACTAATGACTTCCTTACTCAAACCCTAGGATAAGACACTTTAGACCAATTTCACTACTTGACATCAAACAAGAGATTGTAACACTAAAATTGCTTGAAATGATTGTTTCACACCCTATCAACCACAGCAGACAAATTTGTCTTTCATGCTAGATTTATGAGCTACTCTATGAAAACGCATTCAGCAAACCCTAATTCCATTTTTCAAAGTCAACTAAGATTAACCTGCACTATTGAGGCATGCAACTGTACTCACGAAATCAGATTGTAACTACAGTTAACATCAATCAAAGCTTTAAACTGAACCTTGGCAAGTTTACTCAAAAATATTTCAACAATTAACAATATGCTCTCCTAGTCAATAAGATGAGATATACTAATCGAAGCAAGCACACACACTGTTCTAGATCTCGTAATGGGAACTAATTCAACCTAGAACAAACTAATATTTTGATTAACAGCCCAATGGAAATCACAATTGGCACGCATCTACCTATTCCAATCAGTTTGCAATGTAACTAATTTATGCAATGCTCCGGAGTCTTAAACCAATAATCACCGCTAAACTAAGTTGTAAAAGCTTAGATCACTCATCACACTTCATTCCTATGAGCTAGAAATTCTGAAATGACATTAAAAATTACAAACCCTTATCTGTTTGACAACTCGGAGAGGACCTTAAAACCTACCTTGCACACAGTTCAACAATTTCACATTCAGGTTGAATCCTTAAACTGATATTCCTATCGACTCAATACCTCTACTAGCAATGGAAATGAACACTGGCACTTGAAAAATAATTGAGAAACCTTGACTTAGTAATTCAAAGGAAACAAGTTCTAAAAATCCTTCTACAATCCTACCGTGGGAAACTAATGAGATCTTACTGCTCAACTTAAATGACAGAAATCAAATCCTATTTGAATTTCGCACAGCGAATGGTGAAGGCTATGTTTTTATAGCAAGTGCAGAGACATTAGTTCACACTCTGTTTTTTTTTAAATAAATCGAATTCCACTCTAATTGAAGGAATCAGCAAATCAATTTCAAGATTGAATAATGGAACTGGATTTTTGATCTGCCTATGGTTTGATTGGTATGCTTAACTCATGTTAATTTAGGAAATGATATTGCCGGACAAAAAACGCACTTCTCAGCATCATGGAAAAATTGCATTATGTTTGAATTCAGATGTTTAAAAAGATGGGATTATCAGTCCATTCTATAATTGTTTCCATTAACCAACAAAACTATGAAACCTGATGCATTCAATCCACTCTCTGGCTATTTGATAAATCTCAGAGGTTTATTCTCATTCCACGCATTTCCTAGGAGGCATACAAGATTAATTCAAATGATGAAATCAGAAAATGGAATTCTTGTTAACAAGACAGCGCTAGTAAATTTTGAGTGCAATTCTTAGGGGCAACACTTGGGAAAAGGATCAATTTACACCTATAGCATTAATTTCCAACACCGGCACTATGCAATTCCTCAACGCACACACTTAATCTACCCAGCTACGTGCCAACACATGAAATCATTTATAAAAAAAATGCAATCCAATCATCAATGCATGAAATAAAATCGATTTTCTCAGCACACTGTAAAAATTTAGGAAATTAATCAAATGCACCTACAAAATACCTCTATCTATGCTTACAGGAGCTGATTCGGTTGTGGTGGGCCCTTGCCACACCCAAAGAAGCTTAGGACTTACAGAGGCAGACTACACTTCAGCGAATCAACTTCAAGAACTCATAACAATCGACACACTTCTGAAATCAAACTAACAACACAACATGGAAATTATAGCTTCGGCTTTCATTAATAGAGGATTAAATCACAGTCTTCAGCCTTGATTACAAAAATTGAATTGCAATATCCACAACAGCTAAAAATATTACAAGTCTTGGCCTTTATAGGCATCGTGGTTTCAGAAATAGCATCAGTTATGTGCGTTGAAAACCAATTGATATGAAAAATCCCTCAAATATCGCACACCTAGCATTACAATCTTCTATATTTTAACTGTGTTATGTGTAACAAAATCGCATATTGATATGACAACATGCCTCTCTAAATTTATCAACTAAACCCATCTTTGTGGTCAATGGCCATATGGTTATACCATCGACAAACTGAAACTGTTGGAGCATAGGCTGGAACATCGAGCTTCTAGAATGTTGAGCTAGAGCTTCAGGTATGACGGATCAGCATTGGCTGGAACATTGAGCTGTTGGAATGTTGAGCAAGTCCTGTAGGAAATTCCACACTATACCCATAATGATAAGTTGACAATAGGCATGTAACTCAAAATACCCAAATTAGCCATAGGATAGACAAAATATAATTATACTTGTAATGATTTTTACCTCATATAATAGCTGATGAAAGCCATATTGAGGACAAAGTGAGGAAAAATGAGTACATATTTATTCAAAACAAAGTAAAAAAGGGCAAGGAAGGTAAATAAAAGAAGACAAAAGAAGGGCTCAACATCTTTAATTAGTCCTTAGGTTGATATCTGATGATATTTAGGACATATTAAGGAAAAATAAAGGAATAAATGAATTCATATTTGACCATAATAGGGTTGTTTGGGGGATTTTGAGAAATCTGGAAAATTCCGAATTTTACATAAATTAGCCTCAAGCCCCCCTTAATATCTCCAAAACCGTAAGGTAGTTTGCAAAAATGTTATAGGATTAGTAAATTGGCTATATTGGGATCAAAACCCATGTGCCCAAATTTCTTCCTTCGCCTTCATATGCATGGAAATAGAGGCGGAAGTTGGCAGTTTAGAATTTTTTATAGATTTGGACAAATTGGGTAATTTCCTTCTAGAGACCCATATGAGTGAGCTGGGTGGAATCCAACTTATGGAGAGGTATCATAATATTATTTTTTATAATAAACTCTATCTATTTCTCCGGAAGCACAAAGAAAGTGCAAATCCCTAAATTAGGCATTCTCATACTTAACTGGCTTGTGAGGGATTTCAGCGATGGAACCCTGTGATAAATGTACTTCAACAAAACCGTCATCAGTAAAACATGAAATAATCATATTTAATCATATATAAGTGAATAAAACTAATGATAATCAACCATAGAGAGTATTTGGCGGCAAGTGATGGAATTAGGGTACGGAATGGGCTAAAAACCTAGGGTTTTAGGGTATAAACAGTGATATTTCATGATGAAAACATGGGCATATACAAGGCCCAACATCCCCCCATGCCTGAGGTTTTTCATGTCCTCATGCAAACAAATACTTTGCTCATATTAGGTTTTTATGGCATCATGGCTTTTTAGGTAGGGTTAGTGTTGGAACAAGGTCTCCTACAAAGCTATGAATCTGGTCCATTTTGTATATTTTTTATTATATTTAGTCTAACACAGGGGTTTTGGGGTGGGTCAAAGCCCCTAATGTATTTTAAGTGGGTCAGGGGTAGACCAAGAGTCCACAAACCACGGTTTTCAGACCATTGTATGCGTAAGCTAAAGTAGTATAAATAGTCGAACCTTTTTGAGTCGATGGGTAGGGATGAATTGGAATTGATGCTACGTGCAAACTGTTAGACCTGTAGGGTTGGTTGGGTAAGGACTCCTATTGGCTGTGTGCACTGAGATCCTCTGCCCTGCTGTGTGCGGACCCTGTTGCTATGTGTGCAGGTTAGGTTTTGGGTATTGTAAGTAAATCTGAAGGATTAATGAATACAGAAGGCTGTTGGAATATCTGAATCTATTGGAATTATTGCTGATGTGAATCTATGATATCTGATTGAGTATGTATGCTTCTATGTTATATATTTAAGCTACAAAAGTATTGGTGTTATTTGTTTATGTTGCGATCTGGATCTATTCGGTTATGCTTTATGTGATAACTACGGTAATGTTCTATAAGTCTATGATCCGTTAATTACTGTGATTATAATTGGTATTGCACACGTGGCTGTGAAGGATATCAGTAGATCAGGGCTCTGTGATATAATATCTGGTAACCATAATGGTGAACGCAGCTCTTCTTGACTTACCTACCCTCTCCCAGGGTGTGGAAACCTGGTTCCAGCACCCTCCCATACTGCTTCGGGTGAGACTTTGGCATGCGCAAGTAGGTCACTGCCGAAAGGGCCAGTAATATAGGGGTTTGTTGGCAAACCTTAACCTCCGAACCTGGGTCAGGACCCCCTGAGCCAAAAAATGGTTCTGTTGCTGGGACCGGGAGCATTTTGAGAGAGGGATCGGGTAATGCCAAAACTGTATTGGAAACCTGAAAGAAAAGACATTGATTAATGGTTTGAACAGCAAGTTCAGAAATTCACAATAAAAGAAAACCACAATAAGAGGTTAACCAACGAAGAGTGGAAGAATAAGTATATTTTCACGGAGATCTATGAGATATTCTTTGTAACAATTGCGATCGAGCTCCAAGAGTGGCTCACAAGGTTGGTCGAATTTCAGAAGTGCTAGAAAGACGAGCGGGTCACACAGTCGACCCCAGATTGATCCAGCAGTTAGAGAAAACTGATAACACCATCACTCACACGGTGGATCATTAGGTGGGCAGTGTGCTAGGAGGTTTCGTGATAGAATTTGCCATCGATCATTTGGTCTCCTACTCTGAAGCAGAGCAACGGTTCTTCAAGGGTTTCTGGGGTAAGTTTCTGAAGACCTTGCCATTGCTAATTAAGATATTACTGTGCGAAAAAAGTATTCTGTGTAGCCACACCGAATGAATGACCTCTGATCTGGACGAGAGTATGACGCGAAGTGGAAAATACTATCGGACCAACCAAGAAGGAGATAGATCTGTCTACAGTCCGGTAAGAGAAGCATTTGTGCAGAGTCCTCCAGCCACACCACTTTCAAACCAGCATAGGGGTAAGAATTCACCTACACCTCCGCCACCATAGGAAGACGACATGGTTGCGCACATGAAGTTGCCTACCTTTAAGGGTGTGGGAGATGAATACATGGATCAGTTCTAGTTTGTCGCATGATCGATATGGACTATGTAGAACGTATCTAGTGATGCAGTGAAGAGGGCACAATTGTCCCTTGCCTTTGAAGGAATATATTTGGACTCGTACCTAGGATACATCGGCCAGCATGCAAACACAACCATTGAATAGATTAAGAACGCCCTGAAACAATAGTTCAAGAAGCCTAAATCCTACTCTCAAATAGTGGTTGATCTAAAGGACTTCAAGCAAGGGCCTTCTGAGTCTATGTGGGAGGTCGATCAGTGACTGAAGAAGGTGATCAGAGAAGGAGGATTTCAGTATGATGACAGACAACACACAGAATGGTTCATTGCTATGTTATTGCCTCACCTGCGCATACCGATGGGTCACCAAACTTTCGAATCGCAGGAAAAATCCTTAGAGGTCGCTATGAAGTTCGAAGTTGCACCCAGAGATGATACCCAGCTGGGCGTCCAACAGATCCAAGGACAAATGGAGGCGATGCAAATGGAGATCCAGAATCTGCGAAAGGAGCTAGCAGCAGAGGCTAGCCCTGAAAGATGGTGCATACGATGCAGGACGAATGGTCACACCAAGGATAACTACCCTCTGTTAGCAGACTATATGCAAGTTGGGGGACCTAGCCCATTGCACCCTAGGGAAATTGTAGGATCAAGTGGGTTGGCGCTATGGTACGATGATTGTCGAGTTGTGGACCACTGCCCCCGCCTTATTGCGTATGTCCCAGAAGTAAAGCAGCAATGGTGTGAGTTCTTCAGGTCAGTAGGAAACGATGAACATAACTACCAGACGTATGATTTTATGATCAATCGAGGGAATCTCTATAAGGTACAGTCAGATCCATCCTCGCCAAGATCCCTCTCGAGCACAGGTGGCTCGCTAGCCAGGGGCAGGGGAGGAGGAAGAGGTGGAAGCACAGGTTGGGGATGAGGGCAACTAATCTGTTATAATTTTGGAGAAGCGGGACACTTTGCCAAGGACTGTCCGAACCCTACCAGGCAGTCTTTTCTATATTGCAGAGAGCTGGACCATGCGATTGAAGACTGTCCAATCTTCATAGCAAATATGCAAGAGAAGCAGCCGACACCTACGCAGAATGTGCAAAGGGTTAAGGCTGAACTTTGAGATAAAGATCCAAGTGTGAATGTCGTAACACGCAGTGGGATGACCACTGGGGGGCCTAGGGAGAAGACTGCAACCGAACCTCTGATCCGACAAGCAGTTATCAAGCAAGAAGGTTTGGATCTAAAAAAGGAAAAAGAAAAATTTGTCGCAGCTCGCAAAGACTTTGCTAAGGTAGAAGCATCTACTTCTCAGCCACCGGGAAACCTCAAGGTAGATGAGGAGGTAAAACCGTTTTTATAGGCATGTATGAAGCTCTTGCGCAACCCAAACGCTGTGGAAAATATTCAGGCATTAATACATAGTTGCGCAGCACGACCTAGCTTACCTCTAGAGATCAAGGATGTACACAAACTATACAGATATAAGAAATGCATTGGTAGGGAGATGCGGTTGACTGCGTAGATCGGTGATTACAAGATGGATCAGGTTATTTTGGACCTAGGGTCAGATGCGAATGTTTTACCTAAACAGGCTTGGCAACAAATGGGAGAACCTAAGCTAAAATGGTCCACTATCCAGCTGTGTACGGCTAATCAACAGAAGATCATACCCTTGGGGAGACTATCGAAGATAATGGTAGATATCGCAGGGGTCAAGGTCTGGGCTGATTTTGAAGTAATTTAGATTGTAGAAGATGTGGACCCCTACCCTACTCTCCTAGGCTTGGATTGGGCCATCGATATGGGAGGCATCATTAACCTGAAGAGGCGAAGCATGGTATTTGAAAATAACAATACAAGGGTGATAGTACCATTAGATCCTACGGAAGTCGAACGGTATACAAAGCCTGTGCACGAAGAAGAGGATGTATATCACATTTATAAGTTGACTGCACGAGATCAAGATTGGATCAACCCTACGGTGGATGGTGTACTCTGCTGGGAAAAGGACAGTGACTGCTTCTCCGACTCCGACGGGTAGATGGAGAACTATAAAAATCGGTTACATGATGTCTCTACGTTGCGATGCCTTCGAGTCATAAAGGACTTCCACTACATTTCCTCAAAGGTAAGAGACCTACCCTACTTTGATGGTTTTGGCAATATTAGGGACTTTTTGCGAGCATTTGAAGCTGAGGTTCCAAGAGGACGAAGGCTAGGGGCCCTTAATCTCGCCATGCGTAAGACACCTACGCGGTGGTGGGACACACATAAGGAGGCATTCCAGGAGTGGGAAGAGTGCCAGGATTTGATGATCCAGCGATTTGAACCGCCCGATCACCTGCGTATCCAAACATACCTTGGCCCCAAAGACCCGCATGAGTATCTGTTCGCTTGGATGAAGAATTGGTGCGATAGGACTACAGAAGAGTAGGTTCATCTGTTTATTCATACTTCCCACCGCATGGTATTTATATGCGGAGCTACATTAGCGCACCCGCCACTGGGAGACATTAAAGGATGAATTCCTAGGGACATTTAGGTTAGTAGGTACGGAGGCGCTTAACGCAGCTCTGCGGGACATTGATACAATGGTATGGGGTGAATCGGCCCTGTCTGTCGCACCTGTAGTACCAACATGGGAAGTGTAGATACCGGACATGGACGATGACCACATCCTAGCCTTACAAGAGTGTCGGGATGATCCACAAGCCATATCTGTCTCAGGATTGAAGGAGATGCGCACAGTTACCAGACTGCTCAAGCTGCGAACAAGTAGCATTGAGACGCACCCTACATTGGCTCTGATTGGGAATATGGATACAATAGGAAAGGTTCTCATAAATTTGGAAACAATTAAATAGTTGCGTCCAATCCTCAGCCACACAGGTTATTACAGGAATTTCATCCGAAAGTATGTACTGATCACAACACCTCTGAAAAACTTGCTTACGAAGGATGTCTTGTTCTTTGGGGATGACGAATGTCAGACAAGAATGTCTCTAGTTTTGAAGTACCTAGGAATCAGGCCTATGTTGGGGGAGGATGCGCAAGAGGCACGGATGTTTAATCTAAGCGCAGAAGGTGCGCTAGGCGCACAAGTGGTACGACAACTAGCCGTTGGAACAGTAAAATCTGGTAAAAATTAGAAATTACTGTTGGAAGGAGTGGGGGACTGGAAATTAATGTGGTGATTTCCATATAATTTTTACCATTTAACTGATGGTAAGTTTCACATGAGGCTCTCCCAACCGTTGGTTAACCCTTATGGCTATAAAATGGGTCAAATAGTCCAGACAAGGGTTTCGTATCAGTTGTATAGCTTGTACTTAGCATATCTTACCGTGACAATTTGGTGCTGCAAGACCTCTGTGTTTATAGTGTCTCCTTCATGTCCGAGCAACCTACCCCCTTAGATAGTAGCAACCCGGAGTTTGTTTTTTGCGCCAGGATGACAACTACAAACCCTGCTGAGCCTTCTGAACCAATGACCTCGGTAGAACATGGGACTAAGGAAGTGGTGGAAATCGAGTTTGAGGTAGAGGATATTCTCTCCATGCCGAGCCCAACCATGAGGAAAGGAAAATCATAGGCCCATAGCTCCGAAAATCCCCCGAAGTCCACGAAATGGGCTGCAGGAAAGCTGTGCACTTCCCCGCGAACCGCAAAATCCCTGTAGGCATCTTGGGAGGAAGCACAACCCGTCGAGCCAATTCACTAGTTACCTCCCTTTGTTCGACCATGCATGACATCAATGCGCACGCCAAAGAATTTTGATGGCCTGGTCACTTACCTACAGATGCCACTGACCCCAAGCGAGGTCCCCATCATTGGCAAACCTTTTGGTAAGCTTCATGAGGTCAATTTTGATGATTACAACCTAGCCAACTTCGAAGCATTCCCTGAACTAGCACCGATGTTATACCTCGACTCGATTCATGACAACAATGGAGTTACAGTTATCCCCCAACGTTGGGTGCATGGGTTGCCCAGGTCTGGGCTCCTGAACTTGCTCAAGATGCCCCATTTTGGTCATTACAATGTTTCGGACCAACTCGCATGGCAGTTTCTCGCCTAATTCATGAAGGTTTCATGTGGATCCAGGACAGGACTCCTATTGATGCTGTGTTGATTCATAGGATTACTGGCCTCCCGATGAACGAACCAAGCCCTCTGGAGCGAGTGGGTAATAAATACGAAGGCGAGACTGTTGAATTTGTGTGCCAAAAATACAACATGGAGTGGAATACCCGAGGCTTTATCATCAAATCCATCAATGATCCCACTACGCAGTTGGGCACGATGTTGTTGGAGTGCAAGTTGATGCGAAAATGCCAAGTCACCACCGTCCCCGCCTATGTGATCCAACTAGCAGGCCAATGTAGAAAGGGGGTCTGTTTTAATTGGGCTCAGTACTTATGTGATGAATTTTTGGCCAATGTCCGTGAATCCCAGGACTTAGGGCGCACCTTTTGCTACTCGTGGTTTTTGTTTCTCATAGCGTTGGTCACCTGGAAAGCTCTTGCGGAGTCAGTCCTACCTGAGCTTAACTCGTATATGTGTGAAGGAGCCCACTATGCGCACTTGTGGGACTCCAAGGATGCGCAGCGCATAGAGGACAATCAAGCCTTCTAGGTCCTCTTCTAGAGCAATGTGGCAGCTACCATCAATTCTCGACCACGCTTATCACCCACAGTCTACGACAAATACAAATGCATCGCGACCTTTCAGGTGACCATGCACAACATACATATTCGGAGCCGACAGGAGAAAGCGTTGACATCACTCTCCTATATGGTCACGGACGAATAAATAGACAATTTTATTGCACTCTAGCTCCTGCAGTGGAAGATTGGCTTCAAGACCGGGGCGCAGGGCCCTAAAAATGCCAGCACAACACAAGATAAGGATATCGGAGGCTCCAGCAAAAGTACCAAGAAGGACACAGAACTGGCTGTGAATAAATATGTGCAGCAGAAGAAAACTAATGAGAAGGACACCGAAGAAGCTACACAGAAAGATTCATAGCCTGAATTAGGGATAGAAGGAGGGGATGTAAGAGGAACTGCATCCCCTAGCGGGACAAAGCGCACAGGCGAGCCTACCAAAGGACCCCGAAAGAAGCAGCGTGCTCAGCGGACAGAACACGATGAAACTATCACCTTAATCGACGATGACCTTGAGCAGATCACTGATGCAATCTATCTAGCCACGCAGGATCGATGGGAAGCCCTTGAAGGATAGCAGAAGGCTACGCTTGCCATATTACATGCCGAGCTCCATGAGCTGCAACTAAATATAGGCACACTGCACACCAGTGTGACTTTGGTGCGAACGCCGTAAACCACCAGCAGTGTTATGCTCACAACGATAGAAATCCGCCTCTGCCCTTTGCCTGGTGCCGCCCTTATGATCAGTCTGCTTAACCTGAGCACACAGGTCCATAGTTGCCAGGAGGTATAGCTAGACTTAGCCAGACTACCACAAGATGCTTTGCAGGACTCCACATGGGTACATTTCAGGAGATTCAACACCGGGACTTGCAGATTCACCAATGACTAGGCTTTGCTAAACAAATGATTACCGAAAGCAACGCCGCAATCGCCCTTACCACCACGCAGCAGAAGGAGCTCGAAAGCTTTATTCACCAACTCTGCGCAGAAGTTCCAGCAGAGATTCCGGCTACCGCTATGCCCCAAGCAAAGGTTGAAGGGTTGGTCACCACATTGAAGGCATCGTGAATGGAGTTTGCGAAGGTTAATTCATTAATGGAGCAGTAGATTGCCTATCTGCAGGCTAAATTGTAGCATGAAACACCTCTGGAGTTACGGGCCCAATGATCTGCGTTGGTCACCGTAGCTACGAACGTCATCACAGGGTAGATCGCGCAAGGTGCTCAACTACTAGAAACTACCATGCAATTATGGACCAAGGTCCAACGTGATCCGCTCCTGCGTGAAATAACCTTGGCCCTACAGCAGAAAGAGGAGACGTTTGAAACATTGGAAGCCACCCTTCCCACGTTGGTTCTTGCTCAGCGCTTGGCACGACTGCGAACCAGCCAAGACCTCCAAGCTGAGATAGAAGAGCTTCAACAGAAGAAGAAGGCCCTCAATGACCGCCTGAAGCCTTGGGCTGCTGACACCCTTAAGCTATCACAGGATGTTGATGTAGCCGTGAAGTAGCTCAACCAGACCTTGGAAAGTGTCACTGCTGCGATAGAAGGCCTGATTTCATAGAAATTGATAGACATCGCTCAGAATGTTGATACCTAAAGTGAAGTCATGTTGCCCCCATTGGCTGAAGCGATCAAACTGTTGCAGGTGCAGGTGGAGACCCCACCATCTCAGTGACTTGGGACGAGTCACAAGATTGTGTTGGGGGACTGTTGGAACAGAGTCTCCTACAAAACTGTGAATCTGGTCCATTTTGTATATTTTTTATTATATTTAGTCTAACACAGGGGTTTTGGGGTGTCAAAGGCCCTAATGCATTTTAAGTGGGTCAAGGGTAGACCAAGAGTCCACAAACCATGGTTTGCGGACCATTGGGGGCGTAGGCTAAATTAGTATAAATAGTTGAACCTTTTTGAGTCGATGGGTAGGGATGAATTGGAATTGATGCTACGTGCGAACTGTTAGATCTGTAGGGTTGGTTGGGTAAGGACTCCTGCTAGCTGTGTGCGCGGAGATCCTCTGTCCTACTGTGTGTGGACCCTGCTGCTATGTGCGCGGGTTGGGTTTTGGGTATTGTAAGTAAATCCGAAGGATTAATGAATATAGAAGGCTATTGGAATATCTGA
The DNA here is from genome assembly GCA_034641835.2 of Pinus albicaulis. Taxonomy (NCBI): domain Eukaryota; kingdom Viridiplantae; phylum Streptophyta; class Pinopsida; order Pinales; family Pinaceae; genus Pinus; species Pinus albicaulis. The sequence goes on from CM076574.1 coordinate 800,848,394, forward strand.
ATCTATTGGACTTATTGTTGATGTGAATCTGTGATATCTGATTGAGTATGTATGCTTCTATGTTATAGATTTAAGCAGCGAAAGTACTGGTGTTACTTGTTTATGTTGCGATCTGGATCTGTTCTATTATGCTTTATGTGATAACTGCGGTAATGTTCTATAATTCTATGATCTATTTAATTACTGTGATTATAATTTTTATTGCACAGGTGGATGCGAAGGATATCATTAGATCAGGGCTATGTGATATAAGATCTAGTAACTATAAGGGTGAACGTAGCTCTGCTTGACTTACCTACCCTCTCCCAGGGTGCGGAAACCTAGTTCTAGCACCCTCCCATACTACTTCGGGTGAGACTTTGGCCTGCGCAAGCAGGTCACTGCTGAAAGGGCCAGTAGTATAGGGGTTTGTTAGCAAACCTTAACCTCCGAACGTGGGTCAGTATTCCCTGAGCCAACAATTAGGTCTTGTGAAGCAACACTACATGAAGATTTTATTGCCATAGATTTCATTTTAAGAGCGATACAAATTAAGGAAAAAAAAATAGGTATGGTGGGAGGAAAATGATGAATATGATGATAGGTGATAATGGAAATGGTAGATGAGATGAGGCGGTAATGGAGATGGGAAGACATGTGCTTGCATGCTCTATTTTTTCGAGGCCAATGCTTATGAATGGTTCCTTCATGAAAGGAAGCCATGAATTCACCCTCTATTAGATTGACAATATGCGTGAATGTAGGAGGGGAAGGCACTAGAGTTACTGCTTTTGTTTACATGAACCATTATGATTAAGTCCTAGAGTAGCATGCAAATGGAGGGTATATGGAAAACCAAATATACGGAATATGTGGTGGTTAATCATCAAAGCTTTCTTAAATCTCTAATCAATTAAAGAATCTTAAGCCACCTCTACCTCAATTTTTACCATTTTTGTTGATGTCCTTGGTGCTCCAAGATGAAGTGAATGATGGAAGGGCTCGAGCTAATGTCACTGCTAATATGATCTGCTGAAGAAGGAAAAAGGTCTCAATATCCACATTATCCTAAAAATGTTGATGCATGTGTGATTACATATGGCTTTCTGAAAAGAAAAAAAACACAAGCACCATCATCAATATTTCTTTTCATGTAATTATTATCAAAATAAAGGAAATAGGTTAAATAATGAACACTTACCTGATCATGCTCCAAGCCCAACAATTGGGAAAAATGATAGTGAGAACCATGAGTAAGTATAGGGTGAAAATATGAATCAAACCTGACAATTCTCATCATTTTTTTTCCTAACATCTCTCCCCTCCCATGCCTATCATCTTGCATGTCCTCATGCAATCAAAACCTCTGACAGAGACCAAAGACTGAAGGGCTAGGGTTTCTATATTAAATTCATGCTTCATTGACTTAAACCATAGGGCTAATTGTGAGAGCATGTAAGTAAGTTTCATCGAATGTCATCTTCCTTTGCATCAATAAGATAAGAAAAATTAGTGACCATGGGTCCATTGACGTCAAGACTGAGCTTTATTATTCTAAAAGAGTAACTAATGTAGGGCTACTAAAGGAATTCTTAACAATGTTGTTACCGCAGAGATAATGTCATCCTAAAATGATTAACCATAAGAACTTTCACAAAGAATCTCAAGAGTAATCCAAAGCAGCATGTCTTCACTTTCAATAGCCTCATTATTACAAGTAAAAGTGACTTTATTTAAAAACCAAGGCCTTAAAATGGATCGAAAGTAGGGAAAAATAAATATTACAAAATGATACCTTTCAAGGATGATTGTCTTAACATTACCCAAGCATATAGTTGAAGCTTATATTATTCAAGAAAAGTGAATCACTTGCACTAAGGGTTTCACATCCATAAAAACCAAATTATTTTTGAAAGATAGAACTCCAAAGCACACTACTGAAGGATATTAAAGCCATTCTCAGAGATATATGATAGTGAGTTCAAGGAAAAGACAAAAAAAACCAAGTAAATCATAGTGTAGAATTAACTTTGATACCACAGGCATGGCCCTGCTACCAGCAGGCGTCTATAGCCTCGACAGGGATGCCTTTTAACCTAAAGAAATGTTTGTGTGCCACTTACTAGATATAGATTTAGAGTTAGCTTATTTTACTTTTGGATAAAGGCCATTTTCCTGGCCTGGTAACCAGCTAATGGCAGTGCCACTCACAAGAAGTAACATGGATGAACAAGTTGGCTCGTGATGAGACCTCCTGTCTTCCAGCTTTTTGGGCTGAAAGCCATTACTCTGGCTTGGTGACCAGGAGTAGTAATGTCATGCATGTTAGGTCTCATGATCATGGTAGGTCGGCTCATTACGAGACCTCCTATCCTCCCCTAAATATTTTTGTAGACTCTTTACTGAAAAGTTTTTAATTACTAATCTTTCCTGGTTGATCCCTCTACCCTAAAGAATCAAGAAAGGAAAATAACTCAGATAATGACTGAAGGATACCTATGCTAGGTCATGCTAGGGTTCTTATGAGAGCTCATGATGGTTTTATAGGAGTGGTCCACCATAGGAGGCTTTTCATCAATGTTGTCAAAGAGAAACTTGAAAATATTTCTTGGATGATAGTATGTTAAGATTATGAATGAGAAGTTAACAATAAAAATTCCCCTAACTGACCCAATAAATAATCTCAGCCAATAATCAGAGTCACTTTATAAAATGTGAGGCATTAAGAGTGAATTGCTTCTAACAAGTCTTACCACAAGAGTGCATAATGACAAAAATTTCAATGGTTATGCCTTAGGAATTGCAATTTCAAGAATGATGTTGTAACAAAAATTTTATTCATTTATACCCTACCCTAATATAGAGAGAGGAAAGTCTCCTTCAAGCGTAGGAGTACTTCTAATATAGCCATGTTTGTAACAACATGCTAAATATGCTCACACTCAGTTTGAAAGAATAAACTTCAACACATACGAGAGTATGAGAAACCAGTTGTTTCAATTGATATGGTACCAAGATTATTTGAAGATGAGAGTGGTATTTTATCTGGATTGTGGCTTGGAACCAATGCTCGATGTAATCCTGGTGGTATTGGTTCATTTCTTCATTTGGACCACTCTGAATTTCCTCCTTAGTCATGCCAAAAAAACTTGGATAATCGGTCTCTAGAATGCACACAAGGCTTGTTGCTAGGCATGGTGAAATCTCAGGTTTAGCTGGATGCTCCCCATCAGATTTGGTATATGATTCATCGATCTCCTTGGTAGATAGGCAAGAGGAATCAAGGGATACTTCCAAATCCTTTTCCGGTTGTGGAGAGATAGATAATTTCTTGAATGTGGTGAAGATGAACTCTTCCTGAGAGGCAGATATCCCAACTACAGCTAGAACTTGAGAAAGTATTTCGAGGTACATTATTCAAGCTCTCAGTCATTCTTGAATTTCTCTTATTGGTTGATGTTCCCTGTCCGCAACATGGATTAGTACAAAAAGAGGGTTCTTACAGCACCCCAAAAGAATTTTGTCGTTCAAAGCTTGAATTTTTTATCTAAATGAATTAAAAACTGCTAATTGCAAGAAAACTAGCAATTGAAAAAATCTACCTTTACTTCTACGCATAAATAAAAAGGAAATAAAAAATCAAGAACAGGCAGTAATCGATCAGAATTTGGAGCAACCCTACAAAAGTGGATGCGTGGCTCTTCACTCACGTCTTACCGTACACTCTCCGCCCTCTGACAGCCCTGCAAGATCCTGAAACTCTGATAATAGTTACCTGAATCAAAAATTGCAACTCCTCGGTAATGGCGCCAAAATGTTGAGAGTTTTAGTTGGTGAATTAAAGCTCTTAATATTTAATTTTTCAATCTGGGCTCGTAAACACGAGCTGCACTGCACTTCTTGATTCAGGTTGTAGGTCAGAGCTTAAATGTTTCCTTTATAATGATTAATTCAAAAATGAGACACAAAAATACTCATAAACACACAAATTGTGGAAAAGAGATCAGTTCATCATTATAAGCAGGATCAATAATTTAATTTGACTTGAGCACTTAACCCTTTTTTTAATTTATCTCGTGACTAAACTGAAATCAAAAACTAATTAATTTAATGCAAATACCTGATCTTTCAACAAGCTTCAATTTAACAATTCAACACTTCTTTACAAAAGTTCCAAAACCCTAATTCTAGAATTGAAAGGCCATACTTAGAGGAAAAAAATTAATCTAGATGCACCTATCAATTGATCTTATGATCGCATAATGAATTCTACAGTCACTAATGACTTCCTTACTCAAACCCTAGGATAATACACTTTAGACCAATTTCACTACTTGACATCAAACAAGAGATTGTAACACTAACACTGCTTCAAATGATTGTTTCACACCCTATCAACCACAGCGGAAAACTTCATCTTTCATGATGGATTTATGATCTACTCTATGACAACTCATTCAGCAAACCCTAATTTCATTTTTCAAAGTCAACTGAGATGAACCTGCACTATTGAGGCATGCAACTATACTCACGAAATCATATTGTAACTACAGTTAACATCAATCAAAGCTTTAAACTGAACTCTAGCAAGTTCACTCAAAAATCTTTCAACAATTAACACTATGCACTCCTAGTCAATAATATGAGATATACTAATTGAAGCAAGCACACACATTGTTCTATATCTCGTAATGGGAACTAATTCAACCTAAAACAAACTAAGATTTTGATTAACATCCCAATGGAAATCACAACTGGCACTCATCTACCTATTCCAATCAGTTTGCAATGTAACTAATTTATGCAATACTCCGGAGTCTTAAACCAATAATCACCGCTAAACTAAGTTGTAAAAGCTCAGATCACTCATCACACTTCATTCCTATGACCTATAAATTTAGAAATTGCGTTAAAAATTACAAACCCTAATCTGTTTGACAACTTGAAAGGACCTTAAAACCTACCTTGCACACAGTTCAACAATTTCACATTCAGGTTGAATCCCCAAACTAATATTCCTATCAACTCGATACCTCTACTGGCAATGGAAATGAACACTGGAACTTGAAAATAATTGAGAAACCCTGACTTTGTAATTCAAAGGAAACACGTTATAAAAATCCTTCTACAATCCTACCGTAGGAAACTTATGAGATCATATTCCTCGACTTAAATGATGGAAATCAAATCCTATTTGAATTTTTCATAATGAATGGTGAAGGCTATGTTTTTATTGCAAGTGCGAAGATATTAGTTCACACTCTATTTTTTTTTAAATAAATCGAATTCCACTCTAATTGAAGGAATCAACAAATCAATTTCAAGATCGAATAATGGATCTGGATTTTTGATCTGCCTATGGTTTTATTGGTATGCTTACCTCTGATGTTAATGTAGGAAATAATATTTCCGGACAAAAAACACACTTCTCAACATCATGGAAAAATTGCATTATGTTCGAATTCAAATGTTTAAAAAGATGGGATTATTAGTCCATTGTTGAATTGCTTCCATTAACCAACAAAACTATGAAACTTGATGCATTCAATCAACTCTCCGCCTATTTGATCAATCTCAGAGGTTTATTCTCATTTCACGCATTTTCTAGGAGGCATACAAGATTAATTCAAATGACAAAATCAAAAAATGGAATTCATGTTAACAAGACAACGCTGGTAAAGTTTGAGTCCAATTCTTAGGGGCAGCACTTGGAAAAAGGATCAATGCACACCTGCAACATTAATTTCCAACACCGGCACTATGCAATTCCTCAATGCACACACTTAATCTTTAATATTCCTTTTTCAGGAAAATGCTACAACAGCGAGAATATCTCAAGATATTCTAAAGTTGGAGCTCCAGTAATAAACAAGCACAATAATGGTGCAGCAGCAACACTCAACTCATAGAAACATGAGAGAAATCCATAGCCATTTCATTAAATAATAGCATCAACAAATGAATACAATATCTTGAGGGAAAAGGGTGCTCAAGATAACCAATGCTCAGCCTCAAAGAACAAGTACATAAAACATGATGAAATACTACTATACATGTGAACTCAAGCTATGACAGTGCAGTTTTATAGAGCAACTGCATGCTACATATGTCAAATACATGGATAAATCAATATATGGCCCAATATAACATTAGGAGTGAAGATATCAACTCCCAAAGACTACCTCATGTCAATCCTAGAAGGATTGGCAATAAAATACAAAAACTGCAAAATGCCAAAGTTGCTGGGTAGCTGCAGCAACTCAAAAATAGAACTGGATGGAGATGGCTCTAAATGATACCCAAACTGAAAGTGCCTCCTCCAATGGATCTTTAGGATGAAAGGCTGATCCCTTCACCAAATATCTCACCCTCCAACAAACTACAAGAGCCCCACTGCAAATGCTCCTCTCAAAATAACGCAGTCTCTGAATGGGGCTGCGATGTAGGGCTATGGAAAGAGTTGGCCTTGATGCCAAAGTCTGCAATATGCTCCGAAATGCCTCCAATCTAGTATCCCAAAGGAAATAGGGACTCCTCCTCTGAAAATAGCTGATGAAGGTGGTGTAGTGAACCCTCACTGCAACACCCAGAAACACAACATTAATCTGCTGCAGAAATAACACAGTATTGATGGAGGATGCTTGGCCTCAAGCCTAGATGTGAGGAAAATGAAGAACAATCCCTCAAGAGACCTCTCAAGAAGGAGAAGGAATCCTAAACAGGAATTCCTCTGGCAATTCTTGCTAAGCAGCAAAGAATCCACAATTGTCTAATGGACAATTGAGATGAATAATACAAGCATGAGAAACAATGGTTGCCTTGCCCTCCTTTTAAACAAGTGAAAGCCCTTCTCCATGGGTCCCACTCCTTTTAGGGTTTCCTCCACCAAATAACCCTTTCCTCATTCATACTTTGTTGCTTTTGTAAGTGTGCTCCACCTCTTGGCCCAGCGCTATTGACTTGGTCAAACTTGACCTTGTCCACTTGCAAATAACCCTGTTCACACATGAGGGTGTGAAAACTAGCTCCGATGATGATCCCCTTTCATACTTAGAGGGATTTTATTGAGATTTTCACTGTGCATGGGTCTCCTTACCCATTTACTCTCCTCCTAGGTGAAATCAACAAAATTTAATGTTCCAAATTATTGTCGGAAAATTTGGGAACATTACAGTCCTCCCCTCCCAAATGTTGCTTGTCCTCAAGCAACTGCAAGGACAGAACTAGAAAGCCTCTCCTCAAGGCATGGAGTCTATAATGTGTTGAGGAACATCTTCCTCATGTGGATCCTCCATCCCCCAAGCAATCACCCATGCAAAATGAGTTACCTCCCAACTAGGTAACTCCTGGAAACTGTCTTCCACCTCTAGCTTTGGGAATGTAGGTGGGCTGAAAATCTGATCTTGGTAGACAAAATAACCTACCCCACGTTGTCCTCCTCTCCACTTAGTGATGCAGGAGCATTCAGGCTAGTCAGCAATGTGATAGTATGGTCACATGTTGTGACTAGCAAGGGGCTGAAAGAAAATAATTTAATTAAATTATTTGTTTAAATATGTGAGAGTGTTTATTAAGGAAAGGGTATAGGTGGCTGAGTGATCCTCCTTGTATGCAGATCAGGCCAAATAGTTGGATTTATTTGGCTAGAATAGAGTATGAGGGACTTTAAAAGCTTTATTTAGTGTTAGTTTAGAAAAGAGTGGGATTGAAGAGATTTTTTTTTAGGTGAGGTTGAGAGAGTTCTGGTTCAGAATCAGAATTGATTCATGGAACCATTTATTTGTATAAATTGGGTCTTCTTGTATATTCAGTAGTAGGGAATTGGCGAAGTTAGAATATGTTTTGTGTAGAAGCGAAGGCCTTAGTGTGTTTGTCTTGGTGGAGCGGAAGCTCGGGTTTGGAGTGAGAATTGTGTTTCTTTATAACAGAGATTTCCTCCTTGTGAAAAGTAGCCAAGGGCGAACTCTGTTTTTTTTTTTTGTATATTATGAATAAAATTCGTGTCACTCTTTGTGTGATGCGCTACGAATTTGGATTATGGTTGATGTGTAATTACTTGAATTTGTGATAGCCTGTGTATGTTTTATGTTACAAAATGCAAGAATTTCGTGATCAATGCAATTTGGGTGTTTTCGAAACTAATAAGCCGGGAAATTAGTTAATACAGAGAAGTAGCATAGTTCGCCTGTTCGAACCTTTTTAAATGAATTCCAAAGTTATATTAGTTATTGTATTGTGAATTGGGTCCAGAGCGAATATGGAAATACTTGTGGAATGTAACTGCTAAACATTCTGACTGGTGATCTCTAATTAATATCACAGAAGCGGATGCGAAGGTTTATAGACTGAGTTGAATTTGCATCGGATCTGGATTTCGTATTGGAACCTTGGAGCGCCGAAAGTGGAATCTGTCGATTGGTGTTGGGTCCAGCGATCTCTGATCACTGATTAGATCAGATCGGAGGAGTTTCATAGTTGCATTGAATTGGAATTTGTGAATGGCTGTTAAAACACCAATGAATGTTGTAAATTGGTTTGGAGTTGTATCGGGTTGGAGGTTATAGTGATCGGATCGGAACGAGGAGTTGGACTCGATCGGAGTTAGGTGGAATGTTTGTGATCACCGATTTGCGGTCATCGGATCAGGTAAGATGATCTGAGAAATCGTGTTAAATTCCCAAATGAATGGAGTTAAATGTATGTAAAAAAAAACGATGTCTGGAATCAACAGCTGACAGAGGTCGATGTGCAAATGAGTGAGTGGTAAGCTGGAATATTTAACATTGCGTTGAGTTTTGCAGGAGTGGATACAAGCAATTAAAATCTGAGGAATTATGGTGCATTGTTAAATCAGTGTTTATAATTAAAATCGTGGAGCCAATCCACAACATCAGCAAAGGCGTGGTTCCAAAGATTGATTGTCATCGTGTTGTTAAAGCAAACGCAGAACATAAGAGTCGATAGAAGAAATCCTTGAATTTGACGGAATGGTAAGTGAAATGCAATTGATTTGAGAAGCAACACTGTAAATAGAACTATAAAATTGGGTTAACACGGAGGTTTTGCGCTCTTTCAGTGGAACGGAAGGTATGAGCAGATTGTGGAACTTTGATTTTCTTTTAATCAAAATAAAATATGGTTGAAATGTTAACTATGAGTCCGGCACCTGTTTTAAGCCTGAGTTATGTAGGCTAGACGAAGAATGGGAAACACTCTGGCATTGTTGGCAAAATCCACTATTATTAAATCAATAGATGTGTCGCATGAATTGATATTGATTTTAATCAAATTTTGTGTACATATGAAATGTGGCAGTAAGTTGAGATAGAGGTGTAAGAGCGTGGAGAGGGCGCACTCGAATTGCATAAATACTCATGGTAAGCATATCGGTATTTACTGAAGACAGATCTATTGTAATGTTGAATGGAATGAGCAATTGCAGAGGCGGAATCCTCTGACTAAGAATTGCCTTTGCAGAAGTGATGAAAATCGATGCAGCGTTCTGAAATAGAGAGGGGTATTAAATTGTCAGTTTAAGGCACATTTTGTTGATGGGCGCATTGTGCATACTGAAGTTTTGTGTTTAATTGAATGAAAAGGTTGATTATTGGGTTTATGGAGATTTGTTGAAATTCTGTGAGTGCAGGTTGGGAAATAATTAAATGAAAATGAGTGAGGAGTTTGCTATTTGAGATTTAAATCCAAAATTAATGTGTTGAATGTTAATTGGATTGGGAAATGTACGAATTTGCCAGATTGGAATCAACAATTGGGCAGTGATTGAAATACATGTTTAATAGGACAGAGTTTTGTGAAGATTCTGGGTATTTGCAGGTTTAGGCCTGCATCAGTTGGTATCAGAGCAGTTAGCTGCGAATTGGTTGTTTTTGAAAACTGAATTTTAATTTTTCCGGATGTATAATTGTTTGAAGTGCGTTGATGAAGATGAGAAATCAGAATGGAGAAGCAGAGAATGCCCGGAAAGGTCTGGTAAGAATGTTTAAGTTGATTGCATGACTGATTTGATTGAAGATTGTTTAAATATTGTTGAATGCAATGATATTGATGATTGAAAGAGCAGAGATTGGGTAGGAAAAATAGCATTTGCTTACAAACAGGTTATCAGAAGGAATTGATAGTATTTGAAAGATACTTTGATGTGAAAAGATTGTGCAGGTCAGTGGAAGCAGTGGATTTGCTGGAAAGGTGAAATGAAATGTACCAGCATCATAGCATATGAGCTATGTAAAGAAAATAGAGCAAGAAGAAATCCCAGATGCGTAAAGGTGACAATACCTGACAGTAAACAAATTTATTGAATGAAGAAGGTAGTGAGCAATGAGAACAACTTCCAACTGAGGTTGGGTAGAAGTTGATGAGGCAGCTCCACAATTGTGATTGTGGATAGGAGATAACAATTCCAGCAAGAAGGGTGCTGGGTAGAATTGTTAGTCAGTGAAAGGTTCGAGGAAAGAACCAAGAAGTGCCAAAAGGCTAAACTCAGGAAAGTTTGGTGAGGCATGAAGGAGACTTGTTACAGGCGAAATGGAAAAGGTTAGTTGCAGCTCACTAGTGAACAAGGAAAGTTCACCAGAGGAAGGAAAGGAATTGACTATTGATGGTCATGACAGGGGTACAAGGGAAAGTCACAGACATAGGGAAAAGAGTGCTGAAGCAGTTGGACTCAAAGGAATGAGTAAAGAAGAAAGGGACATAGAGTTGGCTGAGATGAAGGCAGAACTCAGTCATTTGGAGAAGCTGGTATTGAAAGGAATTAGAGAAAAATGGAAACAAGGATTTTATGTGGGAAGAAGAGTTAAATGGCCTGTCAGAGAATTGTTTGCTGAGAAATTATTACTTCGAAGAACTGCGAATGAAGAAGTAGAATACATCTGTGAACCAGAGAAAGGACCTCTCCTCGGGGACGAAGACAGTGATGACAGTAGAGAAGAACTGATCTATGCAGATCAGAATGAGAGGAATGTGTTGACATCATCCGCACAGACAAGAGGATCTCATATTTTTGGGATTAATTATTTTTGTGAATGTAAATTTGCAGGTATGCAGCCTAAAGAATTTGAACCTGTGTATGAAAAAGTGAAAGGAGCAAAGGCAAGACAAGCGAGAAAGGAGATGCAAGACTTCAATTGGTGGAGGAAATTAAAAGGTATGGCTGAATGGTTATGTCTTCTTTTATTGGAAACTTATTGGATCATATTTGAAGGAATTTTAGCATGGACAAAAGACCAATGGGAAATGGAAACAGGAAAGGAAACAAATGCATTGCAGATTTATGAAGTGAAGAGAAGGAAAGCTGACACCGAGAACTTAGCTGAAGAAGGTAAGCCAAGGAAATCTTTGAAAGATCAAAGTCTTATCAGAGAAGAGGAAGAGGCATTATTGTCTTATTTGGACAAACTGAGTATTGGAGGAAGTTGTGTAGAACAGGAAGGTATTCTACAAACTTATGATGAAGTTGCCAAGTATAGTCAAGAAATTGCAGTCCCAGAAGTTTTCTTTGATGAGGAAGAAATCAGAGATGTTGAGGAAGAATTTCTCAATAACTTAGTGAACTATCAGAATAGTTCAGAGGAGCATGAGGAGTTGATCATTGAGGCTTTGAATGAAGAGCCTTGCATTTTTGAAACTGACATGTTGTGTATGTTTTCAGGTTTGATAGGTGAGGAACATCGATTGGACAATGTGCTTATGCATGTTGATGAAGAAGTGAGATTACTGGAAGAAATGGCTGAAACAGAAAGATATTTTGAGCATGTATTTAATAATTTTGAGAATGATGGTATTGACAGGAAAATTGTTATGATTAAAGGAGCTAAAGATAAACAAATGAAAATTTGTGATGATAATTATAATGAAGTATTTTCAATAGAAAACCAAAATGAAAATATTATGGAAACTGTGGAAGAATGCATGATGATGTTGATAGATGCAGGAGTTCAGAAATTCTATGATTCTAAACTGAATTATTTTATTGAATCTGTAAACCATGAAGAAGCTCTAGAAAACCAGAATTTTGTTCCCGTTGAAGGAGAAGATGATATAACATCATTTTGTTGCGATAGTATAAGTATAGAGAATGAAAAGATACTTCACAATGATATGCTCCAAGAAATCTTAGCCATTGAACTATTGAATGATAATCTTGTACAGCAGACAGATGTCAGTGGAGCTTAGTTAAAGACAAATGGTAAGAAGGAAATTGAGAAATTGTGGAAGATGAAATTAGATGAGAAGAAGGACAGTGAAAAGGAGAAATTGACCACAAAAATTTATATCAGCAAGAACAGAGGGCAACAGCAAATTAAGATTTGGGAACCTGGAGGAACAGAAGTGACAGTGGCATAAGAATTAAGTCAGCAGCATAATGAAAGTGATGACCAGTTACAAAGTAAAGTTTGGGATACTGGATGGATAGCAGAAGAAACACATGACCAGGAGGTCATGGAAACTTTCAACTTTGAGAGTCTGATGCAGGAGCATTCAGGCTAGTCAGCAATGTGATAGTATGGTCACATGTTGTGACTAGCAAGGGGCTGAAAGAAAATAATTTAATTAAATTATTTGTTTAAATATGTGAGAGTGTTTATTAAGGAAAGGGTATAGGTGGCTGAGTGATCCTCCTTGTATGCAGATCAGGCCAAATAGTTGGATTTATTTGGCTAGAATAGAGTATGAGGGACTTTAAAAGCTTTATTTAGTGTTAGTTTAGAAAAGAGTGGGATTGAAGAGATTTTTTAGGTGAGGTTGAGAGATTTCTGGTTCAGAATCAGAATTGATTCATGGAACCATTTATTTGTATAAATTGGGTCTTCTTGTATATTCAGTAGTAGGGGGTGGCGAGAGGATTAGAATAGGTTTGTGTAGAAGTGAGAGGCCTTAGTGTCTGTCTTGGTGTGGAGCGGAAGCTCAGGTTTGGAGTGAGAATTGTGTTTCTTTATAACAGAGATTTCCTCCTTGTGAAAAGTAGCCAAGGGCGAACTCTGTTTTTTTTTGTATATTATGAATAAAATTCGTGTCATTCTTTGTGTGATGCGCTACGAAGTTGGATTATGGTTGATGTGTAATTACTTTAATTTGTGATAGCTTGTGTATGTTTTATGTTACAAACTTCAAGAATTTCGTGATCAATGCAATTTGGGTGCTGTCGAAACTAATAAGCTGGGAAATTAGTTAATACAGAGAAGTGGCATAGTTCGCTTGTTCGAACCTTTTTAAATGAATTCCAAAGTTATATTAGTTATTGTATTGTGAATTGGGTCCAGAGTGAATATGGAAATACTTGTGGAATGTAACTGCTAAACATTCCGACTGGTGATCTCTAATTAATAACACAGAAGCGGATGCGAAGGTTTATAGACTGAGTTGAATTTGCATCGGATCTGGATTTCGTATCGGAACCTTGGAGCGCCGAAAGTGGAATCTGCCGATTGGTGTTGGGTCCAGCGATCTCTGATCACTGATTAGATCAGATCGGAGGAGTTTCATAGTTGCATTGAATTGGAATTTGTGAATGGCTGTTAAAACACCAATGAATGTTGTAAATTGGTTTGGAGTTGTATCGGGTTGGAGGTTATAGTGATCGGATCGGAGCAACAGGAGTTGGACTCCGATCGGAGTTGGGTGGAATGCAGCGATCATCGATTTGCGATTAAATTGGATCGGAGGTAAGATGATACAGAAATCGTGTTAAATTCCCAAAATGAATGGAGTTAAATGTATGTAAAAAGCGCTTTCTGGAATCAATCGCTGACAGAGGTCGATGTGCAAGTGAGTGAGTGGTAAGCTGGAAGATTTAAGATTGCATTGAGTTTTGCAGGAGTGGATACAAGCAATTAAAATCTGAGGAATTATGGTGCATTGTTAAATCAGAGTTTATAATTAAAATCGTGGAGCCAATCCACAACATCAGCAAAGGCGTGGTTCCAAAGATCGATTGTCATCGTGTTGTTAAAGCAAACGCAGAACAGAAGGGTCGATAGAAGAAATCCTTGAATTTGACGGAATGGTAAGTGAAATGCAATTGGTTTGAGAAGCAACACTGTAAATAGAACTATAAAATTGGGTTAACACGGAGGTTTGCGTTCTTTCAGTGGAGCGGAAGGTATGAGCAGATTGTGGAACTTTGATTTTCTTTTAATCAAAATAAAATATGGTTGAAATGTTAACTATGAGTCTGGCACCTGTTTTAAGCCTGAGTTATGTAGGCTGGATGGAGAATGGGAAACACTCTGGCATTGTTGGCAAAATCCACTATTATTAAATCAATAGATGTGTCGCATGAATTGATATTGATTTTAATCAAATTCTGTGTACATATGAAACGTGGCAGTAAGTTGAGATGGAGGTGTAAGAGCGTGGAGAGGGCACACTCAATTTGCATAAATACTCATGGTAAGCATATCTGTATTTATTGAAGGCAGATCTATTGTAATGTTGAATGGAATGAGAAATTGCAGAGGCGGAATCCTCCGACTAAGAATTGCTTTTGCAAAAGTGATGAAAATCGATGCAGCGTTCTGAAATAGAGAGGGGTATTAAATTGTCAGTTTAAGGCACATTTTGTTTTATTGTAAGTTGAGATGATGGGCGCATTGTGCCAACTGAAATTTTGTGTTTAATTGAATGAAAAGGTTGATAATTGGGTTTATGGAGATTTGTTGAAATTCCGTGAGTGCAGGTTGGGAAATAATTAAATGAAAATGAGTGAGGAGTTTTCTATTTGAGATTTAAATCCAAAAGGAATGTGTTGAATGTTAATTAGATTGGGAAATGTACGAATTATCCCAGATTAGAATCAACAATTGGGCAGTTATTGAAATATATGTTGAATAGGACAGAGTTTCCCGAAGATTCTGGGTATTTGCAGGTTTAGGCCTGCATCACTTAGGATAAGTGTAGAGCGTATGTTGATCCTAGGCTGAAATGACATTTCCCCCAAATGGCAAGATGAATATTAGACCTCCAAGGATCTCTCCTCCAGCGTTATGAAACATGTTGGCCCAAATCACCTCATATGTGATGAGTTGGAAGTCATCATCATATGGCATCTCATTCTACATATGGCTCACCTCATAATTAAACAAATGAGCTGCTATAGTGGCCATACCATCTCCCATGCCCCCTTTAGAACATGTAGTGCCAAGTGTGTGGGAGTTTTCTCCCTCCAAGGACACATCCACCCAATGTGTCTCTCCTCTAATCATGCTCCCAAGAAAATCTCTAGCAATATCAATCAAGGGAACCATAAGGAGAATCATGCTGGCTACCATGTGTAGTAAAGGAGAAGGAAAATGGTCCCTCAAATGTAGCCAACGCAGTTTGACTCTCCACTGCCATAGAAAATAAAATGATGGGTAGCCTCCCCACCATTTGCTTGCTGCCCCGGCCTCTTCACAAATCTAGAGAAGGTGAATGATGTAATGTGCAACGTGAGTAAATCCTCCATGAGACATCTCCTCCCCATAACCACTCAGGGATTGATCATCCACAATGGCCTCATGCAGACCATCAAATCTAGAAGGAATAATATCCTTCCCTTGAGAAAATCCCTGCACATATATGGTTAAGAGATGCATATACAGAGATAAATTAATATTCAAGTCAACAATACTCTTACCATATGTTTTTCTCATATAAATGGAGTGGCTCATAGATGAGTCTCCCCTCATCCTCAAAGGGAAAAGAGTTGATTGTGCTAACTCCTCCATCTCCTCATGATCTATGGAGTGCCTCCTCAAGTTCTTCAAGTGGTCCTTCCCACAAGAAGAAAAGACATGCAATGTGGCCCTCATGGTTGGCCCATGGTTTCTCCTAAAATGTACAACATGTATAGTAAGGAGAATCATGCTCCCAATGGGCATCCTCAATCTTAAGCCCACTCTCCAATAAAAGCTCCCCATAAACATAAACATATCAGCAATACATGGAAGCATAGTACAATAAGAACAAGTTTCCAAATGACAACCAGAAAGTGGATCAAGGTCCCTCCCATGGAACCAGTGCAGTTCAACCTTTGCCTGCATCAAATCAAATAATAACAAGTGCTCTCCCAGCCATTTTCTTGTTGCCACAATCATTTTACAAGATGGAAATATGAAAGTACAATTTGGTGCCAATGGTGCACACCAAGAATCATGTGGCCTCTCCCACAAACCACCAATGAGACTAAAATTGGCTTCAAATACATAATTATACAATATGCAAGAAGGAATAATCCTCCTTGGTACAATATGCTGCTCATAA
Source organism: Pinus albicaulis (assembly GCA_034641835.2). Lineage (NCBI taxonomy): Eukaryota > Viridiplantae > Streptophyta > Pinopsida > Pinales > Pinaceae > Pinus > Pinus albicaulis. Next base: position 800,864,636 of record CM076574.1, read on the forward strand.
AAATACAAGCAGTACAAAATATAAAATGAAATTGTACATTCTCCATCATGTACTCGAAGACTTGAGCTGAAATGGCTCAATTGAAAGTGCTCCCTTACTCTCAATGAGTAGGAAGGTGGTTGTGATATCCTCATCATCATCATCTGGGCTATGCATCTCTCCATATGCTGAAATATGTCTTGTTGAATGCCCTCCCAATGAACTCCTCTGCCAAGGCAAGATATGCATCAAAATGCATGGAAGAGAAGTCCTCATGTGCTGCATGCAACAACTTCTCCTTGAGACTAGAATATCTAGTCAAGAAGACTTTTCCATGTGAATAGATGACCATATCATCCACTATGTATCTGTCATCTCCCTCCGGGTCATCAAGAGTCATGCATGCACCAATATCCTTGGAGTACTAAACTAAGAGCTGAGATCTCTAGTAAGGATCAATCCTCCTCAAAGACAGTGCTAGTGATCTGGCATGTGTAGCTCTCCTCATGTTGCTGTCTGCTACTTTGACATCCCCCATGCCAAATTTCTCCTCCAAACTCTTCACCTCTCCAAAATACAAGAGCGGTGAATCCAAAGACAAAATGTCTCTCATCAATGATAGATCAGGTGGCCTCCCTGGTGGAGTGCCTCTATGCAGTGAGAAATCAATGTCAAGAGTGGACTGCACATCTATTTGGGCAACCTTGCCCTTGATCTCACTGTGCAATACAGTCTCCCTCCTATTTGCACTGGCTCTCTGAAATAGAGAACAATGTGTGCTTCTCATCACAATTTGTTGCTCTTCCTCCCTTCTTCCTCCTTCTAGCTGCAATGCTGCACAATCATGATGCTCACTAATTGTGCTTGGACCTCCATGTATGAGATCCTGGGGACTTCCTTGCAAAGCTACAAGAATCCCTCTAGTTGGAGCAAGTGCTCCTCTTCCCTTTGCATGAGGTACTAGATCAATTCTAGAAATGGCAGCGTTGTTGCCCTCATCTTTCTTAACATGAGTGGGAAACCCTCTAATGATTGGATCCTCTTTTGGAAAAGGGATCCCTTTGCCTTCTTGTGCCAAAATACTAGATGAATGTCTTGCCTCTAACAAAGCATCATGCAATATATCAGCCTCCTTCATGGTTCTCTGAAATTTTTTTGAGTCTACCTTTTCCTCCATCACATACAAGGATTTTGTTTGTTTGAATGTGTTTATTCCCTCCACAAGTGTTTCAGAATTTCTTCTACCAAATCTCCTTATCAAAGTTCTAATGAACAATGCATAGGAAGAGGTATTTGCATTTTCAAAGTAAATGACTCAAATAACCACCATGCATAGACCTTACCTCCCAAGTGTAGTGTTGCTACTCTAATGGCTTCATCTTTGGGAATATGATGCTGCTGCAGAAAGGTGTCTAATTCTTCTATCCAAGCCCTGGCTGAACAAGTAGGGGAACCATCAAAGATAAATAGAAGAAATCTATCCTCATCATGTTGGTTTCTCCTCCTTACCATGGTCTTGCAAAACTCCAAAAAAGTAATATGATCTCTAAACTCCTGAGTTTGAGATTCATACTCATGCAAGAAACCTCTAAGAGTTTCTTTCTTTGGCATTCCTCCTTCTTCTTCTCTTCTCATGGAAAAGCTGGCCATGTGACTGCACTGTACCTTATAGGGTGTAGCTGCATTCTCACACTCTCTATAAGAAAAAATAGAGTTTGACTCAGTTTCAAACCCTCTTGGAGATCCTGTACAAATCTCCCTCATTATCTCCCCAAATTCTTCATGAATGCTCCATACAGATTTTGGAAGAAGCTTTGTAAGCTCATCTTCCTTTTCCTCTCCATGAAATGGAGTATTCATATTCTCTCTCCTTGATAGCATGATGGCTGAGATCCACTAGCTGGGCCAAAGATCATGCTCTGATACCACTGTAATATTCCTTTTTCAGGAAAATGCTACAACAATGAGAATATCTCAAGATATTCTAAAGTTGGAGCTCCAGCAATAAACAAGCACAATAATGGTGCAGCAACAACACTCAATTCATAGAAACATGAGAGAAATCCATATCCATTTCATTAAATAATAGCATCAACAAATGAATACAAGAACTTGAGGGAAAGGGTGCTCAAGATAGGCAATGCTCAACCTCAAAGAACAAGTACATAAACCATGATGAAATACTGCTATACATGTGAACTCAAGCTATGACAGCGCAGTTTTATAGAGCAACTGCATGCTACATATGTCAAATACATGGATAAATCAATATATGGCCCAATACAACATTAGGAGTGAATATATCAACTCCCAAAGACTATCTCATGTCAATTCTGGAAGGATTGGCAATAAAATACAAAAACTGCAAAATGTCGGAGTTGCTGGGTAGCTGCAGCAACTCAGAAATAGAACTGGATGGAGATGGCTCTAAATGATACCCAAACTGACAGTGCCTCCTCCAATGGATCTTTAGGATGAAAGGTTGATCCCTTCACCAAAGATCTCACCCTCCAACAAACTGCAAGAGCCCCACTGCAAATGCTCCTCTCAAAATAACGCAGTCTTTGAATGGGACTGCGTTGTAGGGCTATGGAAAGAGTTGACCTTGATGCCAAAGTCTGAAATATGCTCTGGAATGCCTCCAATCTGGTATCCCAAAGGAGAGAGGGACTCCTCCTCTGAAAATAGCTGATGAAGGTGGTGTAGTGAACCCTCACTACAACACCCAGCAACACAACATTAATCTTCTACAGAAATAAAGTTGTCTTGATGGAGGATGCTTGGCCTCAAGCTTGGATGTGATTAAAATGAAGAAAAATCCCTCAAGAGACCTCTCAATAAGGAGAAGGAATCCTAAACAGGAATTCCTCTGGCAATTCTTACTAAGCAGTAATGAATGCACAACTGTCTAATGGACAATTGAGATGAATAATACAAGCATGAGAAACAATGGTTGCCTTGCCCTCCTTTTAAACAAGTGAAAGCCCTTCTCCATGGGTCCCACTCCTTTTAGGGTTTCCTCCACCAAATTACCCTTTTCTCATTCATACTTCGCTGCTTCTCTAACTGTTCTCCACCTCTTGGCCCAATGTTGTTGACTTGGTCAAACTTGACCTTGTCCACTTGCAAATAACCTTGTTCACACATGAGGGTGTGAAAAACAGCTCCGATGATGATCCCCTTTCATACTTAGAGGGATTTTATTGATATTTTCACTATGTATGGGTCTCCTTACCCATTTATTCTCCTCCTAGGTGAAATCAGCAAAATTTAATGTTCCAAATTATTTTCGAAAAATTTGGGAACATTACATAATCTACCCAACTACGTGCCACCACATGAAATCATTTATAAAAAATTCCATCCAATCATCAATGCATGAAATAAAATTGATTTTCTCAGCACACTGTAAAAATTTAGGAAATTAATCAAATGCACCTACAGATTACCTATATCTATGCTTACAAGAGTTGATTCGGTTGTGGTGGGCCCTTGCCACACCCAGAGAAGCTTAGGACTTACAGAGGCGAACTACGCTTCAGCGAATCAACTTAAAGAACTCATAACAATCGACACACTTCCGAAATCAAACTAACAACACAACATGGCAATTATAGCTTCAGCTTTCATTAATGGAGGATTAAATCACAGTCTTCAGCCTTGATTACAAAAATCGAATTGCAATATCCACACCAGCTAAACAAATTACAAGTCTTGGCCTTTATAGGCATCGTGGTTTTAGAAATAGCATCAGTTATGTGCATTGAAAACCAATTGATATGAAAAATCCCTCAAATCTCGTACACCTAGCATTACAATATTCTATATTTTAACTGTCTTATGTCTAACAAAACCACATACTGATATAACAACATGCCTCTCTAAATTTATCAACTAAACCCATCTGCGTGGTCAATGGCCATATGGTTATACCATCGACAAACTGAAACTGTTGGAGCATAGGCTAGAACATCGAGCTTCTGGAATGCTGAGCTGGAGCTTCAGGTATGTCGGATTAGCATTGGTTGGAACATTGAGCTGTTGGAATGTTGAGCAAGTCCTGTAGGAAATTCCACACTATACCCATAATGATAAGTTGACAATAGGCATGTAACTCAAAATACCCAAATTAGCCATAGGATAGACAAAATATAATTATACTTGTAATGATTTTTACCTCATATAATAGCTGATGAAAGCCAGATTGAGGATAAAGTGAGGAAAAATGAGTATATATTTATTCAAAACAAAGTAAAAATGGGCAAGGAAGGTAAATAAGACAAAAGAAGGGCTCAACATCTTTAATTAGTCCTTAGGTTGATATCTGATAATATTTAGGACATATGAAGGACAAAGAAAGGAATAAATGAATTCATATTTGACCATAACAGGGTTGTTTGGGGGATTTTGAGAATTCTAGAAAATTCTGAATTTTACATATATTAGTCTCAAGGCCCCCTTAATATCTCCAAAACCGTAAGGTATTTTGCAAAAATTTTATAGGTTTAGTAAATTGGCTATACTGGGATCAAAACCCATGTGCCCAAATTTCCTCATTTTCCTTCATACGCACGTAAATTGAGGCGGAGGTTGGCAGTTTAGAATTTTTTACAGATTTGGACAAATTGGGTAATTTCCTTCTAGAGACCCATATGAGTGAGCTAGGTGGAATCCAACTTATGGAGAGGTATCATAATATTATTTTTTATAATAACATCTCTCAGTTTCTCCGGAATCACGTCGAAAGTGCCAAATCCCTAAATTAGGAATTCTCATACTTAACTGGCTTATGAGGGATTTCAGCGATGGAACCCTGTGATAAATGTACTTCAACAAAACCATCATCAGTAAAACATGAAATAATCATTTTTAATCATAGAGAAGTGAATAAAACTAATGATCATCAACCATATAGAGTATTTGGCGGCTAGTGATGGAATTAGGGTACGGAATGGGCTAAAAACCTAGGGTTTTAGGGTATAAATAGTGATATTTCATGATGAAAACATTGGCATATACGAGGCCCAATAGGTACATTTTTTGGTATGGATGTAGCCATAAAAATACCCAGTCTCCTACATCAAAATTTCTCTCGCTATAATGTTGATATGCATGTTGTTTCATTCGATTTTGTGCCAAATTTAGGTTATCCTTTAAGAGTTGGAGAGATTTTTGTTAATGCTCGATATGATCTTCCACTGCTTGAACCTTACAATTTTTTCTTAAAGATGATGTGATTGACGGTGGATGATATCCATGAAGTGCCATAAATGGGGTCATTTTTTCTGTAGCGTGGAAGGAAGTGTTATACCACCATTCAACCAGAGGTAACAAATTGACCCATTGTGTTTGTTTATCAGATACAAAGCAACGAAGATATCCTTCCAAACATTTGTTCACTATCTTAGTTTTCCCATCGGATTGAGGATGATAAGATGAGCTATGAGCTAGTTGAGTACCCAAACAAGAAAATAATTCCATCCAAAAATTTCCAGTGAAAATGGGATATCTATTGCTTACAACAATCTTTGGGTTTCCATGTAGCTTTTGAATTGTTTCTATAAATACAGTAGCAACTATACTCACTTTAAATGAATGAGATAATGCACAAAAGTGTGCATACTTGGTAAGTCTCTCAACTATGACGCAGTCACACAGCTGAAAGTCAATTCTCCTCCTGTTTACACTCGTTCCTTTTCTCCACGTGGTCCACTTGCATTTTCTTGTTTTATTTATCAATTGAAAAACGGAAATTACAAATAGATATAGTCGTGACTTGGATGATGTATTATATTCCCGCCATATATATTATCACAATATTACACCTTCCGACGTTATATAACTCTCCACCCTTCGGAACATTAATTCATAAACCCATACTATTGATTAAATTTATCTCCGGAATTTTATATCAATAGCCAACACTTTATAAATGAACTTTATAACAGTACCGGTCCTGGGACCCACTTCCACGTGCCTTATGTAAATCGCTTACAATAAACCGTGTGCTCCTTTATTAAACCTCGCGCACCTTTGTGAAGCGCCCGCTGTCCGATGCGCCTATACCAAATCAACGGATCTCGTTCATTCCGCTCGTCGTCCTGGTACGATGGATAACGCGTGAAATCGCAGTTTACACAGTGGTTTTGGAATAGTGGTCTAAGCCACGTGTCTAACTCTGAATGGAATCACTGCTCACTCCGGAATTACCACCCAATCGCCAAAAGCGGTGCGGAAAAGACCGAAAACCACTCGTGGTTTTCGTACAGTAACTAACTATGGTTCACGCCAGTTTATGGGCTCCGTTGTATATTTTAACTCCGGGTTTCGACACGGTTAAGAGTTCTAATTATCAACGAACAATGAGTTCCTTTGTAAACAAAACGGTTTTCTGGTATCATTAGGAAAGACTTAGATGGCCACGATTTCACGTAGATACTTCGCCTGCGCAGGATTAAATCCGCAGGGCTATCCAACACTTCAGGAGTTAAAGATAGAGAACGAAATATCAGTACACAAACGCCTCACAATCAAACGAATTACCACGCAATTAGCATTCCAAGGCAATTAGATAATCAACAAAGTAGAAATTCATTCAATTGGGGAAATCGACAATACACAGAGTTTATTGCAGGAATTTCTCTATTCTTCTCTCTCCCCGTACATCCAAGGTACAATTATACACATTGCTAGTAGTGACTCTTTGTCTTCTATGAGGACCGTTCCAAACCAAAGGCCCAATTACAATTTATTCAATAATCGAACCGACAATGCAGACAAACTGAGCTATTCGGCTTCCTCTCGACCTCTAATTATTCTAACACGCGACAATCAACATATTGACACCTAGCCGTAATAATTCGAATGTTTCCCCCAACCTCTGAAGCCACAACATGTGGAAAAAACCTCCTACATTGCTGGCTAGTGTCTAATGCCCCTACATCAGACTCCCGAGGAAAATCTTCTTCATGGGCTCCTGTCCATGAGCTCTTCCACTGATCTGCCTATCTTCTGCAACATTCCTTCAGTCATCCAAGTGGCATCTTCCTCTGGTTTGTCCTTCCATTTTATCAAGTACTGAAAGTACTCTTGTCCTCTGGTCCTTCTCAACACTCTCTTGTCCAATATCTTTTCTGGTTGCAAAGGTTGTGCTGGAGGTAGCTGCTCCTTCCACTCAATATGTTCCTTGTCTGCTGATCTATCCTCTACACCATCATCTTCATACTTGTATAAATCTACAACATTAAAAATGGGAGATATTCCAACATCAGGCACTAATCTCACATTTGCGAAATCCTATATCTTCGTACACCAATCCTTTTAAACTGTAATTTGTTACCGCCTTTGGAATTTTCAACTGATAAACCCATCTCCTAATAAAATGACCTTTCTTCTCGCTTGTCCGTCTTCTATTGTTTTTTATATTTGATGCTGCTGCCTTGTAATTTTTGTTTCACTTGTTCATGTATGGCCTAGATCTCTGAAGCAAATTCCTCACCATCTGCACTCCTTAGCTCTGCTCTTCCCAAGTTTCTTAACTCTGATATTCCTCTGGGGTGCATTCCATAAACAATATGAAATGGACTCTGCCTTGTGCTTCTGTTTGGTGAGTCATTGTATGCATATTCTGCTTGGGGCAAAATATGATCCCACTGCTTGGGATGCTCTCTTGCAAGACTTCTCAACAAATTTCCGAGACTCATATTCACCACTTCAGTCTGTCCATCAGTCTGGGGATGATAAGCTGAGATGAAACTCATTTTGGTACCAAGTTTCTTCCATAGTGTCCTCCAAAAGTGCCCCACAAATCTGGTGTCTCTGTCTGAAACAATGCTCTTGGGCAACCCATGCAATCTAACAACTTCTTTGAAAAACAAGTTAGCAACATGGGTGGCATCACTAGTTTTATAGCATGGAATGAAATGTGCCATTTTGGAGAATCTGTCCACCACAACAAAGACTGTATCATTCCCTCTCTGAGTCTTGGGCAATCCTAGAACAAAATCCATACTCACCATGTCCCAAGGCCTGTCTGGAATAGGCAAGGGAGTGTACAATCCTGCATTCTGGCTCCTTCCCTTGGCATATTGACAAATCTTGCAATTCTTCACAAACTTTTCCACTTATGTTCTCATCTTGGGCCAGAAATAAAAGTGACTCAGCTGCTCATAAGTCTTATCAGTACCAAAGTGTCCAACAAGTCCACCACTATGCTTTTCTTTGATCAAATTTTCTCTCATGGAACATTTTGGTATACACAGTTGGTTCTTTCTGAATAACAAGTCTTCTTGCAGAAAAAAATCCAGCCACTGACTTCTGTCTGTTAGAACAGGGTTACTACATGCTTCAAATGCTTCTTTAAAATCAGGATCTGTTTTATACAATTCTTTGAGAAAATCGAATCCTGCAACTTCAAAATTAGTCTCTTGAACAAGCAAATGTCTCCTACTCAAAGCATCAGCTACTTTATTGGCTTGGCCACTTATATGTTTCAAAACAAAATTGAAACTTTGGAGATACTCAACCCATTTATCATGCTTGTGTTTTAACTTGGGATACTATACAATATACTGCAAAGCATGATTATCAGAATACAATACAAACTCCCTGGACATCAAATAATGTCTCCACTTCTTCAGTGCTTGAACGATTTCATAGAATTCCTTCTCATAAGAGGAATACTTTCTCCTGGTATCATTCAACTTCTCACTAAAATAGGCTATAGGCCTATCATCCTGACTCAAAACAGCTCCAATGGCCTCCCCACTGGCATCACATTTTACTTGAAATGGTTTGGTGAAATCAGGCAGAATTAAAACAGGCTTCTCTGTTATCTTTTGCTTCAAAACTTTAAAATTTCTCTCTGCTTCAGCAGTCCACTTGAATGGATGTTTTCCCTTCCTTATTGTCTCAATTATGGGTTCATTAATCTTACTGAAGTTTCTTATAAACTTTATGTAAAAACTAGCAATTCCATGGAAACTTCTTACCTCAAAAACATTCCTGGGTGAAGGCCACTCCACTATTGCCTTAACCTTTTCTGGGTCCATTTTCAATCCTTCTGCAGAAACAACAAAACCCAAATACACCAACTCTTCTTTCATGAATGAGAATTTCTTCAAATTTATCAGCAGTTTCTCTTGGTGCAGCTTCTTCAAGACATGATTAAGATGCCTTAAATGTTCTTCTTTAGTTCTGCTGAAAACTAATATATCATCCAGGTACACTATCACAAATTTACCAATGAATTCCTTCAATACTTCATTCATAAGTCTCATAAAAGTACTAGGTGCATTTGACAACCCAAAAGGCATTACCATCCATTCATACAGTCCTTCATTTTTTTTAAAGGCAGTTTTCCACTCATCACCCTCTCTTATTCTAATCTGATGGTATCCACTCTTCAAGTCTATCTTTGAGAAATATTTAGCACCACTCAAACAGTCCATTAAATCCTCAATTCTGGGCAAAGGGAATCTGTACCTGATTGTGATCTTATTGATTGCTCTGGAATCAGTACACATCCTCCAACCTCCATCTTTCTTTGGGCTCAATACTGCTGGTACTGCACATGGACTCAAACTTTCTCTGATCAGTCCTTTGTCCACCAGTTCCTGTACTTGTCTCCTGATTTCTTCATTTTCCTTGGGGGTCATTCTGTAGGCTGCCTTACTTGGCAGATTTGAACCAGGGATAAAATCTATCTGATGGTTGATCTTCCTCACAGGTGGCAGCTCATCAGGTAAATCATCCATAACAATGTCACGGTAATCATCTAACATCTCTTGGATTTCTATTGGCAAATCAGAAATCTTTGTAGAAGTAAGGACTACTTTTGGTTTGCAAACTAAAGCAAATCTTACCTCTTCTTCTTCTATCTGTTGCAGATATTCCTTCCCGCTCAGCAACAAGGTCTTTGGATCAATCACTCTGCTGGATGGCTCTCCTTCTTCCATGGGAATCAATATATGATGTACCCCATCTTTGAAGAACTTGTAAGTGTTCTTCTTGCCATCGTGCACTGCTGCTCTGTCAAACTGCCAAGGTCTACCCAGCAGTATATGACACACATCCATGGGCATTACATCACACAAAACCTTTTCCTTGTATTTGCCCATTTGCAGCTCTATTTCACACTGTTCTTTCACAACCAGCTGGTGCCCTTTATGCAGCCAGGACACCCTGTAGGGAGTGGGGTGCTCCCTAGTCTTCAGCTTCAGTTTTTCTATCACCTCAGTGGAAACCAAATTTTCTGTGCTGCCACTATCAATGATTAGATGGCAGCATTTCCCTTGGACTTTGCATATGCTCCTAAACAAAGTCTTCCTTTGTGCAGGTTCAGTGACTTCTTTGGTTTGTTTCAACAGGACCTTATTAACCACCAAGGACTCTCCCCTCTCTGGAAGAATTTTTTCTTCAATTTCTGCTTCTTCTTCAACCTGGGCAACAACAACATTTCTTGGACCAGCACCCACATTCTCTGGACACTCATAGTGCTTATGTCCCACCTGCTGGCATCTATAACACCTCAATTCTCTACCTCTGCCTCTGTCTCTGCCTCCTCTTCCTTTTCCTCTGTAAGGACCCCTTCTGCCACTTGCATCCTCCTCTGTAGATGCATTCTGAGGTGAGCTACTGTTAGCTCCATCCCTGGGTGTAGGCTTTCCTCTACCACCCCGACTTCCCTTCCCACGGAAAGTACCTCTCTTCTTGGCAGACGGTTTTCTCAGGAGTTTCTCCTCTGCTTTCAAGGCCATCTGGTATGCCTCTTCCACTGTCTTAGGATACAAGAGACCAATCTCATCTTGGATCTCTAGCTTGAGATCATTCACATATCTGGCAGTCTTCTCTGGTGTGTCTTGGAATTGCCCAGCTCTTATGCTCACTCTGTAGAATTCCTCTCAGGTAATTTCTTACTGTCAGCAACCTCTGTCTCAGGTTTTGCATTTGCCTATACAATGTCAGCTGGTAATCACTAGGTAGGAATTTACCTTTTAACTTAGCCATCATTCTGGTCCAGCTCTTAATAGGTTGCTTGCCAACTCTCCTCCTTTCTGCCTGCACTCCATCACACCAAAGTGCAGCATGTCCCTTCAGCTTTGTTACTGCAAACATGACCTTCTTATCTTCACTTATTTCTTCATAATCGAAGCACTGAGCTAATTGTTCTCCCCAAATGCACTACCGTGATCTGGCCTCCCGAATAACCCCGATACTAACTCGGGTTTAACCGGCATCCGGCAATGCCTTGTGAGCCCAAGTCGTAGTGAATATAAGACGTCGCTTCGTCTGTTCACCGATGTCGCATCCTCGGGCCGTTTTCCCATGTTCAAGGCATCTTCCACCGCCCGACCCTCCCAACATCCTTCCAAAGCTTCAAAAGATTGGGCACGCACAATCTCCCCGCTTTCAAAGACTCCTACCAACTCGGATTGCCATGTCATCAAAACAACGTCCACCAGCTCTTATACCACAAATGACGCAGTCACATAGCTGAAAGTCGATTCTCCTCCTATTTACACTCGTTCCTTTGCTCCACGTGGTCCACTTGCATTTTCTTGTTTTATTTATCAATTGACAAACGGAAATTACAAATAGATATAGTCGTGACTTGGATGATGTATTATATTCCCGCCATATATATTATCACAATATTACACCTTCCGACGTTATATAACTCTCCACCCTTCGGAACATTAATTCATAAACCCATACTATTGATTAAATTTATCTCCGGAATTTTATATCAATAGCCAACACTTTATAAATGAACTTTATAACAGTACCGGTCCTGGGACCCACTTCCACGTGCCTTATGTAAATCGCTTACAATAAACCGTGTGCTCCTTTATCAAACCTCGCGCACCTTTGTGAAGCGCCCGCCGTCCGATGCGCCTGTCCCAAATCAACGGATCTCGTTCATTCCACTCGTCGTCCTAGTACGATGGATAACGCGCGAAATCGCAGTTTACACAGTGGTTTTGGAACAGTGGTCTAAGCCACGTGTCTAACTCTGAATGGAATCGCTGCTCACTCCGGAATTACCACCCAAGCGCCAAAAGCGGTGCGAAAAAGACCGAAAACCACTCGTGGCTTTCGTACAGTAACTAACTATGGTTCACGCCGGTTTATGGGCTCCGTTGTATATTTTAACTCCCGGTTTCGACACGGTTAAGAGTTCTAATTATCAACGAACAATGAGTTCCTTTGTAAACAAAACGGTTTTCTGGTATCATTAGGAAAGACTTAGATGGCCACGATTTCACGTAGATACTTCGCCTGCGTAGGATTAAATCCACAGGGCTATCCAACACTTCAGGAGTTAAAGATAGAGAACGGAATATCAGTACACAAACGCCTCACAATCAAACGAATTACCACGCAATTAGCATTCCAAGGCAATTAGATAATCAACAAAGTAGAAATTCATTCAATTGGGGCAATCGACAATACACAGAGTTTATTGCAGGAATTTCTCTATTCTTCCTCTCCCTGTACATCTGAAGGGTACAATTATATACATTACAGAGTGTGACTCTTCAGTTCCTCTATGAGGACCGTTCCGGAAAACAAAGGCCTAATTACAATTTATTCAATAACTGAACTGACAGCTAGACAAACTGAGCTATTCGACTTCCTCTGACTCTAATTAATCTAAATAATTACAATCAGCTAAGGTATTGACACCTAGCTGTAATAATTCGAATGTTTCCAAACCCTTCTAGCCACAACATGTGGACAAAACTTCCTACATTGCTGGCCAGTGTCTAATGCCCCTGCATCAAACTACCACCATGATGACACTCTTTTCTTCGAACTTAGGTAAACTTGTGATAAAATCCATTGAAACCTCCTCCCGACGTTTATTTGGAATGGATAAAGGTTGTAGCAGTCCCGGAGTCTTAATTGTCTCAACGTTATTTTGCTGGCAAACCAAACATTCCACCACAAACTTTTGAATATCAGATTTAAGGCCATCCCAAAAAAAAAAAAAAAAAATCACCCTGTGGTAAGTTTTTAAAAATCCCCAGTGTCCTCCTAAGGGAGAGGTGTGCAATTCCAAAATAATCTTTTGTTTTAGTTGGGAATTCTTACAAAGATATAAGCGATCTTTGTACCATAAGGAATCATTTTTCCAACTAAATGTATCAGATGTACTAGGATCTTGCTATAAATTTTGAATGAGTGTCCATACTTCTTCGTCATTCTTCGATTCCTCCCTTGCGTCGGTTGTCCAATCGGGTTGGATAATAGAAATGGCACAAATAAATGCTTCCACATCCTCATCCTTTCTTGAGATTGCATCTGCAACAAAATTTAGCTTCCCTTTTTTGTAGATGATTTCAAAGTCATAACCCAACATCTTTGTGACCCATTTTTGCTGCTCTTATAAATGTAATCTTTGTTCTAAAAATTATTTAAGTCTATCATGATCAGTTCTTACCTTGAAGTGTCTTCCCATTAGTTAAGGTCGTCGTTTCTTTAGTGCGTGTAGTATTGACAACATTTTCTTCTCATAAATAGCTTTCTGTAAATACTTTCCTTTGATTGGACGACTTTCCAAAGCAATGGGTCTTCCTTCTTGCATTAAAACAACACCAATTCCATTTCGTGAGGCATCACATTCCACAATAAAGGTTTTTTTGAAGTTTGGCGTAGGTAAGACCAGTGATTGGAAAATTTCCTCTTTAAGATGTTAAAATGCCTTAGTTTCTTCAAGAGTCCATGAAAATGCATCTTTCTTTAATAATGTTGTTAGAGATGCTGCTATTCTCCCATAATTCTTAACAAAATTGCGATAATACCTTGTTAACCCGAGAAATATTCGTAACTGCTTTATGGTTGTGGGGACTTTCCATGCTTTAATGGCTTTAATTTTTTTATGGTCTACCTTAAAACCCTCGTAAGATACAATATGACCCAGATATTCCACCTTTTGTACTCCAAAGAAACATTTGGAGGTTTTTGCATATAATTGTTTCTCCTCCAATAGTTTGAGCACCCTGTCAACATGTTGAACATGATCCTTCCAAGACCTATTGTAGATTAGTACATCATCAAAAAATACTATCACAAAAATTCTAAGGAAGGGTTTGAAAATGGAATTCATCAACCCTTGAAATGTAGAAGGTGCATTTGTAAGGCAAAAAGGCATGACCAAAAATTCATAATGACCCTCATGAGTTTGAAATGTTGTTTTCGGAATGTCTTTAGTCTTCGTTCTAATTTGATGATATCCTTAATGGAGATCCAAATTGGTGAAATAAATTGCTCCATATAATTCATCCAATAAATCTTCAATCACATGAATCATGGGAAATTTATCTTTAATAGTGAGCTTATTGAGCTCCAGCGCCCTAACATTATGGAACAAAATATGATGGCATGTAATGGAACGTCCATTGCTTCTAGTATCCTAGTATTTAGCATAGCCCAATGTCCATATGTAGGTAAGGTTTTGACTCCCTCAACCCTTAATTAGATTTAATATTTTGGATCTTATACAATCTTCTTAAAATTATACAAGTGGCTAGCCCCATATGCATGAGTAACATGGTTGACATGACATCCTCTCAAAATGTGGTAGTCAACACTATAGGTTAACTTGCAAAAAGAATGGATTTTGCATAGGATCTTTTATTAAGGTGATTTTGTGCCATTGGAAAGTATCTAAGTGTATACTAGTGTAAAGGAATCCGAGCTAGAGATTATAAATTTTTGACCCCAAAAAATGTCATTTGATGCATCAAAATTGCTTTGGAAATTTTAAAACCCAAATTTTGCAATGTGGGACTTGTTGTTAAAATGACCCTACAATATTATTCCTCCAATTTTTTCCACTCTAAAAAAGGGTAGATAGATTCATGAGGTGATTAAGGTGGCCCATGAAGGCTTACACTCAATAAAATCACGGACCCAAAGGGCTATGTTATTGAAAGTGGATATGTCAAATACGTATGATAGGGTGTGTTGGATATATTTGAAAATGATGATGGAACATTTAGGTTTTGACATTCCCTTTGCGATATAGGTTATGGGTTGTGTATTAGTGGCTACTATTTTTTTGTCCTGATAAATGGAGCAAATACAATATTTTTAAATTAAGAGAGGATTGAGGCAAGCTTTCCTATTATATCCTCTTCAACTATTGATTTGTGTAGATAGATTGAGTAGAGATTTTATTGATGCCAAGAGATTTGGATATCTTAAGGGATCAAAATTGAGAATACCTTCTATCTATCTCATATTTTATTTGTTTATGACATCTTGATGTTATGTGATGGGACATAGAGAGATGTGGAAAATTTAAATGAGATCATGTAGTTATATTTCCTAGCTATAGGTATGCAAGTTAACAACAATACATCTACCATTTTATTTTTGGCTATACTTAAAGAAGATGAGTTTCTTTCTCTCAATTGTTTCCTTATATATAGATTGACTTTGAGGAAGGATTGAAATACTCAAGATTTGTATTAATTCCAAATAATTATTTGACAAAGGACTAGAATTGGTTTATTACTAAAGTGGAAAAAATGATCTTATTTTGGTGATATTAGTGGTTGTCAAGAAGTGATAGGTTTGCTAAATGGTTAATCCTATGTTAGAGGTAATCCCTATCTACTAGATGCCTTCTTCTTGGAATCCAAAACGAGAACTAGAGAATATAAGAAGAATAAGTTTTAGGTTCTTATGGTTTTTGTGTAGGGATGAAAGGGAAATTCCATTGGTCAAGTGGCATAAATATATAGTGCCTAAAGTTATGGGGGCTTAGGGGTTAAAAAATATTTTATACTTTCCCAAAGCCATAGATACTAAAAGTGTATGGATATAGATACAAGAAACTAAACTATGAAGTCAAGTTGTGATGTAGAAGTATATTAGTCTTGATTTAATAGAGGAATGGATTAGTGATGCAATGAAAATATACATGATCAATCATGTGGAAAGTGGTTGTTTTAACATTCCTTATAATTGGGAATGAAATTATATGGAAGGTGGGGAAGGGGAGTAAAGTTAGGTTAAGGGAGAAACCATGAGTTGGACACAATGTTGTTTACAAGTTACCCTTTCATATGATCAATTATTTTAGGGAAAGAAGGATTTTAAACTTAGAAAAATAAAAAATTGATACGTTACTACTATATGGAGATAGGAGTGAAAATAAATTGGAAGACTAGATTTCAGGGATGAAGATGATAGTGTTTGCAATGATTTTATTACTAGCCTCAAACTTGGCAACACATGAATAAAAAAGAGGAAGAAAACCTCGTTTGGATAAAGAACACTACTTGTGTGTATACTTGTAAATATGGCTACAATGTTATATGTTTTAGGTGGGATATGAGGGACTTGCTGTGGTGGTGGGAAAAAAATAGAACAACAAATTTCCTTCATATCTTTATATATTCATGTGGCTAGTGATCAACAATAAAGCTCTTACCTAAGACAATTTATATAAAAGGAATAAATGTGGCCCTAGCAGGTGTCCTTTGTGTATGGTGAATGAGGTGCCAAAAAATCATGTTTTAATGTCTTGTAACTACTCTATGAAGCTTTATTAGGAAGTTGATGGATTGATTACATTAAGGAATATTTGGAGGGGAAATACCATAGAATAAGAAATAAAATAATGGAGTGGAATTGAAATTGTGAAGAGGTTTAAAGTTGTGGCAATGATACCAGAATGGGGTATTTGGCTAGCAAGGAATGCAAGCCTCTTTGAATATAGTTCCATTTCTCTAATCCAATGTGCATCCCAAGATTTTAGTATTCTAAAAAAATTTAGTTAGCTAAAGGTGAATAAAACCAACTAGGAAAAATCTTATGGGATCTAGATAAGACTAGGCCATGTGCTTACTTTGATAGAGCCTCTCATGGAAATATCAAGGTACACGACATATAAATGATGCATGAGATATCATGTATTTGATATAAACATGCCACTTTATGTTCAAAATCAGTTAGGGATATGGAAAATATATTTTATTGAATCAATGGCTCTAAATATTCTTCTTAACTTGTTAGGTGAAAAGGGAATATCAATTCTGCAAATCTTTGGGGACTCCATGAATGTAATAAAGTGGATGAAGGGGGAGAATATTATACTAAATTATTTGTTGCCACCCCTATTTGATGATATTAAGGTCATCATTGTTTTTTTTAACATATTTTTCCAAGATGTTTATAAGGAAATGAACCAAATTGTTGATGGTTTATTCACTGATGGAATCTAGATAACTTGAGGGAAATGGATCATACAAGAAGATGAATGGGATCATTTTGTTGACTATTACAATCCTCCTTTTCATATATAACTGCCACCTATACTGGCAGTTGGCTTTGGTCAATGATTTCTCTAACATAAAGTGAATATGTATATTGTTTTTTGAGTCACTATCATATGCTTGGTATACTTGCCACATTTTTATTGAAGGTCACTTGGATGTAATATTTATATTGTCTTCTTAGTGAAGGTACTTTTCAGAAAATGTTTTCTAGGTTACAACATAATTTTGTTTTGAGGGTTGATATTCATATTAAAAAAAATGTACTTTTTAACTACATGTCCTTTCTTGAAAGGGAAATAAATGCATGAAGCATATGATAAATGAAATTATGTTAATGACAACAAATTTATGATTTTCTTCAATGGAAAAAATAATAATGGTAGATTTCTACATAAGAAAACCAATAATTATATATAGTACTATAGAAAAACCTAAGTGGACAATGCTTAAACTATTGTGAAGATGAGTTGTTTAAAGCCTAGAATTTAACACAACGCAAAGGCGACAAGTTTGGGAGGCCTTGTATTTGGTTTTGTTGAAGATATTGTTAAAAAGGAAGAAATTAAGAAGATAATATTAGTAATGAGAAGAAAAATAAGTAAATCACAATTGGAGTGGATTACGAACAATTAGTGAATCTCATAATATCCTTCTGTAGACTTGGATGTGGTTTAAGTCCACAAATGAGTGGATTATTTTACTAAGATGTTTATTATGGGAACTAAAAAGAAGGCAATAAAATATTTGAGAATGCCAACCAAATAACCCTCCAATTGGGATTCTTATAATTTTATTGCATGGGTTTGGAGTCTTTATCTTCTAATGTGCCAAAATTATGAAATTTTAAATTTTGTTGCAATTATTGGTTATTATTCACCTACATGTTTAGATTATTTGTCTTATTAAATTAACTTGCAACAAAAATTGAATAAAACACAACAACAACTTCACAGAAAAATAAATAACCACAAAAACTGACACACAAATAATGAACACCAATATTTTCGGACAAATGTCCTTGGAAAAACATCAAAGGGAAAACTAGTCTGCAAATGAAAATTTTATTATAAATTCTTCAGCAAATCAAAGAGTACATCAACTTCTTGTCTTACACTAGCAAAGATTCGGTAATTTTTTCCACAACAACAATTGATTTGGAAACACAAAGTTCCCTTCTTATACACAACCTCATGACCTCTTACCTACAACTCACACTCCTGCCTGCAATCTGCACTAGAAAATTTTTGGAAGTGCATACAGCCCAACTGGAGTTCGCATTGCTACAATAAAATTGTTCCTGCAACCCCTTCATTTTCCTGCAATTCGACTTAGCTATTCACTCTTCCTTCGAACAACTATCTCAGGCAACTAGAAATTAAACAACTACCTAGTAATGCACACTGCCTAACTCGCAATGGATAGTGTGGCCTCTATGCAGAATAATTTGGCCTCTATTCCTTCCTCTCGGAATTCTAGGATCCCATGAAGAATTCCTTCGACAAACACTCCACAATTGTTCCTATTGAAACCCTCGTTGTAGGTGTCCCTATGATGCCTCTACGTCCTTTCTTTCATTACAACTTTGTGTCTCGATGTGTTCTCCAAATTCCCTTCGATTTATCTTATAATATCTCTTTGACGAATCGATGGCTATGATCTAATCCCAATCGATGGCTAAGATCGTCTTGACCCCATAAAGTGATTTTTCTGGAAGTGTCTATAGGAAAATAAATTTACCCCATTTAATACTGATTAATTAAGATTATTTCCCTAAGATAGACTTGGGAAAATTAATTAAATCTAATCAACTCCTTTTCTCACGAAACATTTTCTAGGTATTGGAGAAAACGTGTTACCTAGCCTCATAGACACAATCTAAGACTAGAACACTTGTTTGAGCTACACAAACTAACAAAAATAACTAGTTAAGTGGGTTGGGTAAATGTGGTGGATTCCAATGTGATTATAATCAATAATGGCAACATCATTGTAGTCAATAATTCCTAGCGTCACTATTGGACGATTTATCTCCAAAACATGAAACATCAAATTTGAATGGTCTATAGCATAATATAGAAACAAATTATAACATTACAGCAAAATGAGCATGAAACATATAGTTGGATGGTTTGTTAATTCAAGAAGCATAAAATGTCAAATTTAAATGATATATAAAATTACATAACATAATAAGGGGATTTGGGCCTTATTGTGCTTCTTAGGGGTATGGGTCGGATACCTTGTTGGATAACTTGTTGAAGTTGCTAAAGGGAGTTGCATTGCCTGGTCACTTGCTTATGTAAACAATGTCCATTGTTATGTATTTGTACCACTCTTTTCACTTGTCATTACTTGCATACCCACATCTTATTATTATATATGCATTATAGGGTTTTTATGTATTTTACCATGTAGTTTTTTATCCTCTCAATGCATGGCATCATCACTAAGGGAAAACTCATCGTTAGTTCCTAGTTATTTTTTACCATACACTTTGACTGGAAATTTTTCATCTTCTTCCATATCTTCATGCAAAGGTTAAGGAAATAACTTGTAATACCAACACATGCACATAAATACCCAATTGAAACAAAGCATAAAATTAAATGAGACTGAATCAATAAAAATGGAGAATCATTGGTGTGTGGAAACATACCATCGATGGATCCATTATGATATCCTCAAGTATGTCGTCATCTTCATCTTTATATTTGTAATCAATAAAATGAACATGGCTCTCTAGATTAACAACATGTGAATTGATCCTCTTTGCATGTATCTTCATTGATGTTAGAGGAGTATTATTTCCTTGTTGAAATCCCACTCAAGGTATCAATTCTATCATGTTTAGTGCAATCATGACTTTTCTATCTTAACAAAAAATTGAAACAAAAAAAAACGTCATTAATACAAAAATATTACCTATAATATGTGTGAAACATTTGAGCTATTTATTCTTCCTCTAGATGTTTCCACTACTATACCATTAACACAATGGTATACATCAACACAAAAAATCGTAATGTGATGGGATGTCCCCTACAAATAGGTAAAGGTGGGTTAGAAAGTGATAACAATGAAAAAGTAACCATAACATAGGCTTTAAGCCTGCATAATGCTAACTTCAAGCCTATAGAGCATTGCTATGTAGGCATAACTAGTATAGCAAAAAAATAATTTAAACAAAAAACATAACAAAATTAAATCATTTTTCTTACAAATCTTGTGGAATTGAAATTTGTGAAGTTCACATAATGACGGTGTTTAGTCTCAATGATGATCAAAGCATACAAATAAAAATTGAACGTAGTCTACATTATTTACTTGTGGATTTACTAAGGGGTGCTCTGAAGGACACAACCACTAATTTTATTTATTTATTATTATAATTTTATTTTTTCACTTATGGTTCTATTTGGGGCTTCCCCAAAGGAAGGAGTTTTTTTTTCCCCATTTGTGTTCATATATTATGAGTAATTGAAAGGTAGGAACTCCATAAAATGAAAAAATTAACATGATTTTATTTTACCTTATATGGAAACCTTGAGTCTCATTACCACATGCAATTTCCACTAGCCCTTTTTATGTATTTCCAAAAATTTATTTTTCCCTAAATTTCTTGGCCAAAGTGTCCAATTTATAAGATATTTGAACATTCCAAAGGACATCGTGTTTCCAAAATAATCAATACACCATTTTTTGATGTGCTCACTCATATTTTTGCATGTTTCTATGATGAGAGAACAAGGTTGCAAAGAGTGCTTAGGAACCTAGTCGGTGGTCTGGGATCCTTTTCCCCTCTAGGGGTTCCATGATAGCATGAGCTCTTAGGGTGTGATCATTGAAGTTTACTTTTTTTGTTGGAATGGTATATGATATTACATTAGAGTTAGTAGTGTAGAGCTTTGCACAAAGGCCTATCCAACATAAAATAGCTATCATCAACCATAAATTTAACCAAGGATAATTGTAAGGACCCATACTTATCTTAAAGTATATAAACATTGGTGAATCTTACTAAGTATTAAGATGAAAAGGTATTTTTTGGGGGGAAATTATAATATTTTATATAATTTCTAGGAAAGTTGGGAAAATATGAGAGTAAAACAATTTTATGCTATAGAATTTGGGTAAAACATTTTAGAGAAAATGGAAATTGGAAAATCCTTTTTTAGAAAAAAAACATGGAAAACTAGCCCATGAGTGACATTTAGCCCTTAAAAATTTCCATGAATTTAACTCAGTAGCTTTACTTCACCATTAATTGAGATGTTCTTGTGATAAAACACGCTTAGCATAACTATAAGAATTGGCATGACAAATGAAGAGAGATAAGACTTAATAGCACAACAAATAATAGAGGTTCCTAAAGAACATGGAAATGACAAAAAATTAATCCAATGCATAACCTTAGCATGACATCCGTTACATTATTTACACAAAAAGATATCTACAAGTTTTTGAGTTAAAAAAAACCCTTGTTGGGATATATCAAGTTATAACATCTACATGGAAACCATGAGAAATTAAAAGAAATTTATAGCACAATAACATAGTCTATAACGTTGGTTTCGACAAATTAGATAAATTGTCAAAAAATAGATGTGCATTACATGGATTACAATAACCTAGTGGGAATATTTGTTGATATAATTCTAACATGAAAATTATGCCATAAATTACATCCAAACACAAAAAATTCTAGGTTCTCACTAAAAACAAACAACATTTACGTTGTATTATGGTTTTTAAGTTAACAAAAGATATTGTAGTCATTTGCAAAACTCTTCATTAAAGTAAAATAAAAACACCAACCTTGGGTGGCATGGAATAATATTTGGAACATATCTAGGTTTTCCTTTAAAAAAATGTTGGCATGATTGCAATGACATGCATTACTCAAAGACACATATATTTGTAGGTTTTCTATTTAAAAAACATACCTTATATGTGTATATATCATTATAACATCGATTTAATGAGATCTCATGTTCCATATTATTCAATATATTTGGTCCAATCGACATCTTGTTCACAGGATCACTCCAATAGATAGGAGTGTTACAACTCTGTCCGTAGAGAGCCTCAAATGGACCCATCTTCAAGGATTCCTGATACCCATTATTATAGGAAAACTCCACCAGTGGAAGATACTCCTCCCACTTCCTTTTTCAATGCATGATGTACATCCTCAACATATCCTCAAGAATATTTTTAACCCTTTTTATCTACCCATCTGTCTACGGATGATAAGTTTCACTAAAAGCTAACTCTGTTCCCAAGCCTGCAAACAACACCTTCCAAAACATGAAGTGAACTTGGAATCTTTATCTAATATAATATTCTTGGTAACTCCATGAAACCTCATTATCTCCCTAATGAAGATCTAAGCTACCTCATTATTTGAATTAGTAGACTTCATTGCAATGAAGTGAGCTACCTTTCTCAACCTATCAACCACAACCATGATGGAATCATGTTGTCTCGATGTCCTTGGTAATCCTGTAATGAAGTCAATGAAAATGACCTCCCATTTCCATTATCGAATTAGAATAGGTTGTAATAGACCAGTTAGATAACTGCATTCAACTTTCACCTGCTAATAATCCAAGCACCTTGCAACAAACTCAACCACCTCTTTCTTCAAATTCAGCTAATAGTGGATTTCTTGATAGCTATCAAGGTATTCTGGTATCCTGGGTGGCCTGAATATGGATTGACATGAAACTCTTTCAAAATGAGCTTCTTCAACTCACTATTATCTGACACATAGATCCTTCTCTCAAATCTGACCAAGCCATCTACTACAAGGTGATACTCCTCATCCCTATCACCTTCACTATGATGTTGTAATCTCTGCTTTAGTCGCTGACTTCTCATCATGTTTCCCTACATGTAAGATCTACTCCTGTAAATATGTCACATAAGAACTCACAACTGAAATATGATTCACCTACACTCTCTTACTGAGAGAATCTGCAACCTGGTTATCCTTGCCTTTAATGTACCCGATCTCAAAATCAAGCTCACTGAGAGTATTCAACCATCTTTATTTCCTTGCATTTAGACTAGGTTTGTCAAACAAGTACCTCCTTCCACTATGATCACTCATTAAAATGAACCTTCTGCCAAGGAGATAATGTATCCACACCTTTAATGCATGAATGATAGCTTCCAACTCAAGATCATGAGTCACATAGTTCAGATCATGCTCATTCAACTTCCTTAATTCATATTAAACCACCTGCCCTTCCTACATCAGGACTCCAGAAAGTACTTCCTTGCAAGCATCTATACAAACCACAAACTCCTTATCAGGATTTGCAATCTTCAAAACTGGAGCATTAGTAAGAAATTGCTTTAGTCGATCAAAACTAATTGCACACTCCTTAGTCCATTCAACCTTCTTTCCTTTTATCTACAAAGATGTGATAGGGTAACTAATCTTTAGTTGATCAAAACTAATTTCACACTCCTCAATCCATTCAAACTTATTTCCTTTTCTCTACAAATATGTGATAGGATAGCTAATCTTGCATAATTTCCTGATGAAATTCATATAATAATCTTATAATCCCATGAATGATCTAACTTCATCCACATTCTTTGGAGCTGACCACTCCATGATAGCTTTAACCTTTTCTGGATCCACCGATATCCCTTCCTTGGAAACAACATGTCCCAAGTAATGAATCTGAGACTGAAAGAAACTGCACTTGCTGAGCTTGGCATACAACTTATGCTGTCAACAATCTCGACACTACTACCAGGTGCTTTGCATTATCCTCCTCATCCTTTAAATATATGCTAATATATAATCAAGAAATACTATCACAAACTTATCCATGTAAGGGTGCAACACATTGTTCATCAAACACATGAAGATGGTAGGATCATTAGTAAGACCAAAAGGAAACACCACAAACTGATAGTGCCCATACCTTGTACAAAATGAAATCTTATATATGTCTTCTACTTTGATGTGCACTTGATTATATCCTGATCTCATATCAATCTTTTAAAGTATCGCTTCTCCCTTTAGCCGATCAAACAAAAAATCAATCTGCAACAATGAAAACATGTTCTTGTTAGTCACCTTATTCAACTTCCTGTAATCAATGCACAATATGAGAGTACCATCCTTTTTCCTTACAAACAACACTGGTTCTCCCAAAGGAGACACACTTGGCCTTCTGTATCCCTTATCAAAAATTTCCTTAAGTTGGAACTTCAGTTCCACCAAATCGGGCACACTCATCATTTAAGGTGCATTAGATGTTGGTGTTGATCCTGTCATCAACCCAATAGAGAAATACACCTCCCTATAAGGTTGCATATCTAGAATTTTTTCATGAAACACATCTAAAATTGTTGTAAGATAAGATAATTCCTCAAGACTTTATCATCCTCATATTCCTTCCCTTTTTCACTGGAAACATGTACTACAAACAATAAACATCATTTCTTGTGGTTGCATTTAGCTTGAATCTATGTAGTCATTCTCACTGATGTAGGTTTCTTATTTCCCTACAAGACTATCTTTTATCCATCATCATCTAGGCACTTTATGGCTTTCTCATAGCAATCCACCATGGTATTGTGAATGAATAGACAATCCATGCCCAAAATCATGATATATGAACCTAAAGGAAGCCCATTGAGATGTATTAATGCAGGCACTCCATTAAGCTAAAATTCATAATATCTCACCCAGTGATGAACTCTTCTCTTGATCCCTTTCCCATATTTTAGATAGGGCACTTTCACATCCTTTAGATAGGGAAAATATCTCAACAACTCTAGAAATTTTGTTGTGTACTCTTCATTTTTAATGGAAACCATCTTGAGCTCATAGAACTCCTTGGCCTTTCCATCATAATATCTCTCAAACAGGTACTTCTTCCTGAAGATTCTTTCAAAATCATCCAAATCAACTCCTCTTCTCTGATTCCTCTAACATGCTTAACATATTCCCACCATATATATGCTTTTCCCTTGAGATTGAAAATAGTTATATTTTCTTTCATGTTCTCTGAGTAATAATGCAATCTGAATAATTTATTCATCCCAAGAAACCATGCTTCTACATATTATGATTTCTTCATATCTCCATCAAAAGTAGGAGGCTTTTATTTCTTGAATTATTTTGGAAAGTATCCATTTTCACTCCTCCTATAAGGATGCTGGTAGTGATGGTGATGATGTCTCTCAGAACTAGAGATAGAATAATATCTATGAGTGTTTGTTAGGTCCCTATAAGACTAATGTATCCCATTATTGTTATTGTTATTGTATCCCCCTTATTTTTATTTTTGTACCCATGCAGTCCCCATAGTGTTATTATTGTGCCCCATAGAAGCCCACTATTGTTATTGTTGTGCCCTTACATTATTATTTTTATGTCGACTTTGATTAGATTGTGAACCCTTTGAATCCTATATATAGAAAGGAGTTTTTGTCATTTGTATCATCCAAGAATTCTTAATTTATGTAATGTAAAGGATGTTTCCCCCTAGAAGAGGCTGATTTCCAAGTCATTGATCTATCTTTTCTTCTATTTTTTGAGTTTTTTGCATAACATTTGGTATCGAAGCTTTGAATTCTAGGTTTCGCTTCTTAAAAAAGGTCATCTTGGAATTTTTGCTATAATCTTTTTGCTATGAAGCTTTAAAAGCTGAAATTTAAACTATGTGGAGTATAAATCGTGGTGAATGTTCTGACAGAATTTCAGATCTTGATTCTATACATTTTTGGAGATATGATCCGGGGAAGTTAGGGTTTTTGCAGGCTCCAAAATTCAATCTCAAACAGGTGACCTAGGGAAAATCGTCATAACTTTCGTTTCAGGAATCATATTTGAATTCTGTAAGAAATGGAAGAAAGTGAATAGAATGTAGTTTTTCTTGTATCAATTTTAGGGCTGCAGTTCAAAACAATGACACATGGCACTCCATACATGTTCACTCTACTGAACCAGACTATAATCAGGTCATTGTGGGCGATCAGGCATAACTTTATCTTGAAGAATCCAAATTAGGTTTGACCTATCACATTGGAAAGAAAAGTCAGAGGGATACTACAGGACTGATGTTCAAATCTTGGGGATCTGAAATTATAGAGATACATCATGTTGAATACCGAGCTCCTCAAAAGAAAGAAAAAGGTGTGTATTTGTTTTTTTTAATTGCATAACTTTTGTTTGAAAAATCAGTTGGAAGTGATTCCAAGGGCATATTGAAGCATAGATATCAATATTGGGTTCTAAAATTCCTCCCAAAAAGAATTCCACACCCATTAAGCCCTCAAAAATCTATACTATAACACATGAAGAGGAATAACTGCAACTTGATGTATCAAAATTACGAGACCAAGTGTAGCAAATTTCGCTCTCGCAAAGAGTAACAAAAATTGAAATAGAAGAAAAAATGGAGGATTTTAAGGATATATTAAAACAATACATGGATGGTTTAAAATTAGACATGGAAGCTAAGATGGATGGCATGGAATCTATGATGGACGGTTTGAAAGCAAACATGGAAGGTTTGAAGGAAGGTTTGACAAAGTTGTTGAAAGAAAGGCTTCCCAGTGGTGACAAGGTAATCCATGAAAATCATGATGAGGACAAAAGGAATCTGAATTGTGATTTTAGAAACTCCAATGTTGGGTTTAAGAGCCACCACATTCCAAAGATAGATATGAGGAATTTTTATGGAAAGGATCCGGCAAGATGGATACTACAAATGCAGCAATATTTTGATCTCCATGATGTGAAACACTCACAAAAGGTACACTTTGCAACGTTATAGTTAGAACCTAGTCAGTTTGTATGGTATCGATGGATTTTTTCTCATAAACCACTTGTCACTTGGTCAATTTTTATGGAGGAATTGATAACACATTATGAGGATACAAAGAGAAACACCTTATTTAGCCATTTGATAAATCTCAAACAAAAGGGTTCAATGGAAGAGCACATTGAGGACTTCCAAAAATTGATTATCAGGGTAGAAGATATTCTAGAGGAGCATAGGATTGATGTCTTCATATGGAATTTAAAGGATAACATCCAACATGAGGTTTGCCTTTGGGAACCTGATTCATTGGGAAGGCATTCATGGTGGCAAGAAAAGTTGAAAGACTATTGTAATAAGGAAATCTACCAATCACAACTATAAACATGGAAATGTTGTTGCTCCTAGCCTTCCACAACCTACAAGGTTGACACCATAAAAATTAGAGGAAAAAGGAGAAAAATGGATTTGTTATATTTGTGACAACAAATACACTTAAGGTCATAAGTGTGTCAAGAAGAAATTATTTTACATAGATTGTGAAGAGGATGAAGAAAAGGAACAAGAAACAACAAAATAGGAGGATATACACCAAGAACCAACCCTAGAGAAGGAAGAAATGAATCCAACCATATCTTGTAATGCATTGACAGGAATTACCACTCCTAAACTCTCATGATAGAAGGATATATCAAGAAAAAAAAGGTAATAATGTTGATTGATTCGGGTAGTACCCATAATTTTATTCATTGTAAGATAACCAAGGAACTGAATTGCTTCCTATATCCAACACCAAAGTTTCAAGTGATGGTTTAAAATGGAGGAACTATAAATTTCTCGAGAAAGTGCCATAATATCAAGCTAACCATGGGGGAATATGTATTGAATAGTCCAATGCTTACTATTCTAATGGGTGGTGCTGATGTTGTACTAGGAGTCCAATGGTTACAATCTTTGGGGACTATAGCTTTTTATTTTCAAGAACTTTATTGAATTTTTTTTGGGAAGGAAAGGAAGTTGAATTACGAGGTATCACAAGGAAACCAGGAAAGATAATCAGCTCTAATTTCATGAAAAATCTTCTGAATAAATAAAAACAAGGCATAATTGCACAATTATGCTCACTACTGGTTCAAACATCAAAATCATCTATTTCTCCAAATCTCCAAAAAGTCTTGGGAAATCATTCCAAGGTGTTTGAGACTCCCAAAGGCCTCTCACCTATTCGTGATCATGATCATGCTATTCATTTGATTCCTGGAAGTGTTCCTCCAAAAATCAAGCCTTACAGATATCCTTATGCCCAAAAGAGTGAGATTGAATGTATGGTTTCAAAAATGCTAGAGGCCGGTATAATTCAACCTAGTCAAAGTTATTTCTCTACTCATGTAGTATTGGTGCACAAGAATGATGGATCACAACACATGTGTCCGGATTATAGGGAGCTCAACAAGCTTACTATTAAAGATAAATTTCCCATTCCTATCATTGACGAATTATTGGATGAATTACATGGATAAATTTACTTCATCAAGTTGGATCTTTGTTCAGGATATCATCAAATAAGAATGAAGACTGAAGACATTCCGAAAACAACATTTATAACTCATGAGGGTAATTATGAATTTTTGGTCATGCCTTTTGGGCTTACCAAAGCACCTTCTACATTTCAAGGTTTGATGAATTCCATTTTCAAACCCTTCCTTAGAAAATTTGTGTAGTATTATTTGATGATATACTAATCTACAACAAGTCTTGGAAAGATCATGTTCAACATGTTGACAGGGTGCTCAAACTATTGCAGGAGAAATAATCATCTGCAAAAACATCCAAATGTTTCTTTGGAGTACATGAGGTGGACTATTTGGGTCATATTGTACCTCATGAGGTTGTTAAGGTAGACCCTAACAAAATTAAATCCATTAAGGAATGGAAAATCCCCACAACCATAAAGCATATGCGATGATTTCTCGAGTTGACATGGTATTATTGCAATTTTGTTAAGAATTATGGGAAAATATTAGCACCTATAACAACATTACTGAAGAAAGATTCATTTTCTTGGACTCCGGAAGCAACTAATTCCTTTGAACATCTTAAAGAGGAAATGTGCCAAGCACCGGTCTTAGCTACGCCAAACTTCACAAAAACCTCTATTGTGGAATGTGATGCCTCAGGAAATGCAATTTGTGTTGTTTTAATGCAAGAAGTACGGCCCATTTCTTTTGAAAGCCATCCAATCAAACGAAAGTATTTACAAAAACCTATTTATCAGAAGGAAATGTTGGAAATACTACACGCACTTAAGAAATGGAAACCTTACCTAATGGGAAGACACTTCAAGGTAAAAAAAATTCATGATAGTCTTAAATACTATTTAGAACAAATATTATCTTCATAAGAGCAACAAAAATAGGTCACAAAGATGTTGGGTTATGACTTTGAAATTATCTAAAAAAATGGGAAGAAAAATGTTGTTGCAGATGCACTCTCAAGAAAAGACGAGGATGTGGAAGCATTGCTTTGTGCCATTTCTATTATCCAGCCAGATTGGATAACCCAAGGAATGGATGAATGGAAGAATGATGAAGAAGTGTGGGTTCTCATTCAAAAGTTGCAGCAAGATCCTAGTACATATGATAGATTTAGCTGGAAAAATGATTCATTATGGTACAAGGATCACTTATATATTTGTAATAATTCCAAACTCAAAAAAAATATTCTTTTGGAATTGCACACCTCTCCCTTAGGAGGTCACTCAGGATTTTTAAAAACATACCACAAGGTTAAGAAGTAATTTTTTGGGATGGCCTTAAATCTGATATTCAAAAGTTTGTGGTGGAATTTTTGGTTTGCCAACAAAATAAATTTGAGACAATTAAGACCCCAAGTCTGTTACAACCTTTATCCATTCCAAGTCAATGTTGGGAGGAGGTTTCAATGGATTTTATCAAAGGTTTACCCAAGTCTGAAGGAAAGAGTGTCATCATGGTGGTAGTTGATGTATTTACCAAGTATGCCCACTTTTGTGCATTATCACATCCATTTAAAGCCAGTACAGTTGCTACTACATTTATGGAAACAATTCAAAATCTACATGGAAACCCAAAGATTATTGTAAGCGACAAAGATCCCATTTGCACTAGAAATTTTTGGACATAATTATTTTCTTTTCTAGGTACTCAATTAGCTCATATCTCATCTTATCATCCTCAATTTGATGGGAAAACTAAGATAGTGAACAAATGTTTGGAAGGATATCTCTGTTTATTTGTATCTGATAAACAAACACAATGGGTCAAGTGGTTACCTCTCGCTGAATGGTGGTATAACATTTCCTTCCATACTGCAACAAAAATGGCTCCATTTATGGAACTTTATGGATATCATCCATTGTCCATCACATCATCTTTAAGAGAAAATTCTAAGGTTCAAGCAGTGGAAGATCACATCGAGAATCAACAATAAGTTCTCCAACTCTTAAAGGATAACCTCACTTTGGCGCAAAATCGAATGAAACAACAGGAAGATCAACATCACAATGAAAGAAGTTTTGATGTAGGCGACTGGGTATTTTTACGGCTACAACCATACAAACAAATGTCCCTCAAGAAAGCTAAGAAGGATAATAAATTATCACCAAAGTATTATGGTCCTTACAAGGTGTTTCAAAATATTGGTACTATGGCATACAAATTGGAGCTTCCGTCATCTTCCTGAGTGCACCCAATTTTCCATGTTTCATGCTTAAATAAGGTTATAGGTGACAAGGTCCCAGTTCAATCAATATAGCTAGAACTTGATGATGAAGGAAGAATAATATTGGAACCTGAAGCAGTCATGGGAACAAGAACTCGATAGCTCCGAAATCGATCAATTTCAGAGTATCTCATTAAGTGGAAGAACTTACCTGTTGAAGATTCCCCATGGGAGGATGAGAATTTTATACAGAAGCATCCATAACTACTCAAGCATTGAGGAAAACTCTTTTTTGAAGGAGAGGGGCATGTTAGTTCCCTATAAGACTAGTGTATCCCCTTATTTTTATTATTAGTATATCCCCCTTATTGTTATTGTTGTACCCATGTAGTGCCCATAGTGTTATTATTGTGCCCCATAGAAGCCCACTATTGTTATTATAATGCCCTTACATTATTATTGTTATATCATCCATAATTATATTGTGACCCATTTGACTCCTATATATAGAAAGGAGGTTTTTTCATTTGTATCAACCAAGAATATTTGTTCATTTATTTAATGTAAAGGAGGTTTCCCTCTCGAAGAGGTTGATTTCTAAGTCGTTGATCTATCTTTTCTTCTATTTTTTGAGATGGTTGCATAGCAGTGTTAGCCATCATCTCAGGTGTATCCAAGGATCTGCCACACTTTACCATATCATCTCTATCCATCCTGTACCCTTTCTTAGACTTGCTTCCATCCGCAATGTTATTCTCTTCTTCTTAATTGTCTCCATGATTGATCCCCAGTTGTCCCTGGTTTTCAAAATCTAAAAGGATCTAGAGGATGACTGCAGTAACCTCAGCTCTATTTTCTTGAACTCTAGCAATACTTTCATGTGCCTCAATCAACCATTCATTGTCTTCCTTGCAACTCACAACTTTTTCCTTCAAACTTCTCAATGTATCTTCCAAACCAGGAGAATATCCCTCTCCCTACTGCTCAATTGATCTCTCCCATCCTACTAGTGTCTCTTCCAACCTATACAAAGTGTCATATTAGTCATACTAAACTATTATTCTCTTCATCTCTTGGCCTTATATTTCCTGCAATATTCCATTGTTAGCTAAGTAAAAGCATAATCAAAATCACACCTCAATGTATCTCAGGGGAGGCTATTGCATCTACATAGGCCAATAAATATTAGCACGATACAACATCAAAAACATACCAGCTCTTACATGGATATCATAACCACAAAAATTAACTAACATGCATTCATTATAAACATATAGGCAACTTACGTGCATGCATAACTATCTACATTCACCCCAAGGTCTAATGTTGCAAACTCGCTCTGATACCACTAGGTAACACCCCATCCCACTTTTTCCCGCTTTTACAAGCTCTCTAGGGTAAGAATGAGTTGAGAGATATTATGACATGACCCAACATCTAATTTTCAATTATGGAAGTGGGGTCTACTAACCAGAAACTTATTGTAGCCTCATAGGTACACCTGATCACCCAAGTGTTAGAAAACAACCCCTAGTGATCTTTCCCTGAGTTGGAAATTTTATTTTACCTGATCTTATAGCCCAGCCACATTCATGCCAAGATTTGCATGCAGCTGGAAGGCTCCAGCCGCATGCACAAGCCTTCCTCCATGTGCTTATAAGCGTGATTTCACATTTCAAAGGGTGTGGCTAGAAACCATGTTCTGGATTTTCAAGGCTAGCTATATACCAACTACCTTGAACAACCTAGAACTTTCCATAATTCATTCTAAGATGATGATAATTTTGTATAATCAATAGTAAGGCTAGATATTTCCTAGAGTTTTCCAAACACATGATAAATAGTTCGTAAAACATATGATAAACATAGTAACTACAGGTCATGAATGCATATGTTCACTATCTTCTTAACTTAATAAGAGAATCATCAAGTAGGAAATTCCCTCTCAATCTAGTTGCATTAAACATTAGTTAGCCATGCATGCACATAACCATTTAATAACTTATCAAGCCATATGAAAAATCCATGCCAAGAGCACATTATACAACATAGTATGCCATGCTTACAACTAACATTTAACCAGGATAAAATTCACGACAAACAAGTCATAAAATCAATACCATAACTAATACATGTGCTCATTAATCTCAATCAGCAATAACACATAATAACTTATGAATAAATCCAACCAAGTCACGGACTTCCATTAACCACCCGGCCATAGATTGGGTTGAGCCAAAACTTTCTTTCAACCAATCACCCCCATGCCATATTCCAAGCATGAATGTGGGATCACATGGGATAAACCAAAACAAAACCAACTAGATAATCCAGAGGCTAAACCACCTCAACCCTCAACCATAGTGATTTCACCTCAACAGGTAAAGAAATCACTAATACCAAAACAAGCTTGGATGCTTTTGACTTTCTTCTCCATACCTAGAGGAATTTTTCTTTCTCCACCCATCCATCAAGAGTTATATGAGAAACACCATATCCACCTTCGAACCTTCGGAATTTTCCTGAGACTACCTCAACCAGGATCCAAAGTCTACCGACCATCCAAAACTTATTCAAAATAGGGAACCTGCTCCATCATGGATATCCAGGAAATGACAAGGCAAGGTTGAAACCACTATCAATCGAGGAAAATATCATGCTAATGACAACAAAGTGACCAAATAACCAAATGCATGTAGCATGCATTCAAATATCAACAAATAAATCACACATGCAAACTGTTACCTGTAATTTTATCCTGTTGTAGATACTTTTCCAACCTTCTTCTTCACTACCCATGAATTCCTTTGCTCGTTTGCTTGCATTTTTCCAAGTTCTCTATCTCCAAGTCCAAGTGATCAGAATGCCTCTTTGTCCAAGTGAATGCTAGAATGCTCTAAGAGTGTAAGTGTGTAAGAGTGTATGGGTGACTAAGAGTAGATAAGAGAGACATAGAATGTTCTCCCTCTCCTTTCATTTCCTTTTCATTTTCTTTTCCTTTATTTTCCTTCATTTTCCCATGCATGCATATTCTTGTCTCTTCATCTTTATTTTCTCCTATTTCCCTTTATTTCTCTAATTAATTGCCATCTATTGCCTTTTTGTCTATGCCAAAGCCACTACCAATTTCCATAGCCAATAATAAACCACAAGTGATGCCCACTATAATTTTTTTCCCTCCATTCAACTTGGAATATGTGTCCCATGACCTTGGTTTAATTTATTTACATGGAAAATAAACTTGTGGTTGTTACATTCTTCATGCTTATAGGATTTATTAAGTCAAAGTCCTATTTGGACTCCTTGTAAGAAAAAGGGAAAAACAATTTTCAAAATATAATTTGGGTTAAAATCACCTCTAGAAGCTAAGTCGGCCTTTCCTAGGAAGAGGCATCTATTCAACCCCTTTTCATAAGTATAAATAAAGGACAAATCAAGCTCATTTAGAGACAAGTTTTTCATGTCACTCAACATTTGATATTCTGCAGTTAAGTGGAAAGGGGAGTCGAAGTCTGGAAGAAAAAAAAAGAAGGCCAAAAATTGATCTATCTCAGCCACACATGAGAAAGGAGGAATTCTATTATGAACTCACACATTGTGGAAATTCTGTTAGAACAAGGTTTTGTTGATTGAAGATTACTATTGTTGCTAGATTTTTTGATGAACATAATGCTAGAAGAAAATCTTGAAGGAGGGATTAACTTGACATTTTGGAGGTTGGAATCTTGTTTTGGTCTTGGGTTTTGGATTCTCACTTTGATCTGATTATATAGGAAGAGGATTTTTTTGGAATTTTCCCCCTTGTGGGGTTTTTGCCTTGGCTTGGAGAGCCTACATCTTGTGTTCGTTTATTTCTTTGTGATTTTCGTGTACATTTTGGTTATTGCTTGATGAATAAGAACATAACATAATAATAAAATGAAAACAAACAATTACGAGTAATTATCATGAAAGAGAAAACAACCCTAATATGAAAGCAACTTGATTTATCAACATGGTATCAGAGCTAAGATGAAAGAAGTAAGGTTGAAGATCACATCTTGTTGGCCTAGTTGAAGATATAATTGAAACAATTACATCTCTTTTATCAAGGCCTTCTTATCAACACTCAATCAACAAATTCTCTTTGACAATAGATCATCTACGCAATATGCATAATGTCATCTGAAAGGGCCAGTCTCTCTAAGATTCAATTACAATTTAAGCTCTCTGAAATTTGGCATCTATGAAGACAACAATTTTGTTTGGTGGTAGGTCTTAGCTACTTGTCTATGCTAAGGCAATAACAATCAAAGAGGTTTGAGATCTATATCCATGATCTGAATTATAAGGCATATTCAATCATGTTACAAAACTATCCATTAATTTGAAACCAAAACTTATTGCTATCTCTCTAGCATCTTAAATAGAAATATTATGAGGACTCTTAAGGTTATTACTTTGAGAACAAAAGTGTGAAACCCTAGAGAGAAGACAAGTTTGAAATTTGAAGATCTAAATCTATGAAGATCCAAATTGTATGCGATAAACAATTTTTCACTTGATCTAATAGTATGGTACATAATGAAAAAAATGTATGCATTATCTAGAAGAACGAGACTAAGGTTGAAGAATATCAAATATATAAGTGAATTTATGAAACTTCTCATTTATTCAAAGATATCTAAACTCCAAGGCATTCACCAAATTATCTGAATTCTTGAAGGTTAAGAATTTTGAAGCAATACAACTCACACCCTATGTGGAAAAATTTGAAGGAATTTATTTCATAATAGGTTTTCCTCTACCTAATCTATACCAAGAAGTAATGATACAATATCTATTTGAAACTATAACTTGTAGCTCAACTCATCATTTGGGTAATTATCCATCATTGTGGTACTATAATTATATACCTAAGGGTCGATGGAAAAATGTGTGGATCGTCAATAAGGAATGCACAAAGCAACATATTTTCCATGACATTCATGACAACATATATGAGTTTTTTATGAAACCATTGTTATCACAGTGGAAAAGATATCTAGATGAATGAAGTATGACCACTTGGTTCACATCCTAGCTTGAAAAGTCGAAACATTGAAGCTCTATGAATTGAAATTTGAATATTATCCTTGTAACATCAGTACTTGAAACGGTCATGCTATTCAAATATCCTTCCTATACATAATGGAAGAATGAGTGACATAAATGAAATTTACTTGAAGTTTGGAAGAAAAGATTTAAAGGATTAAAATGAAGTTGCAAGTCACAGATCTGAAGATTACAAATGATCTGACCCTAGATTTTTTATAGTCATCAAGACCTATTATAAGCATGTTGTTACTTGCAAAACCCTAATTATACCATCGAAATTCATTTTATCCATTTCATTTCTATATCTAGCTTTCAAATTTAGTGAACTATTTGGTATGCTACCAAATCAATAATATGTCATTGTATCTAGTCTATATTTATGCAAACCCTTTTTATTATCTTTCAAAAGACCATCATTATGAACTAAAGGACTTAACATTATAAGGTCATGGAATGCACATATATTATATGCACCTCTTTGATTTTACATATCCTTCTTGGCAGAAATATGATCATGTTCCTACAATTGACATTTGATTAAATTCATTCAAAAAAGAGATTGTTTCTCATATTCGTAGCACAAGGATGAGCTTCATCAATCTTCAAATGTAGCTCTTCCAAAATTCACAAAGTCTTGGTATTTAATTATTCTTTCTCTTTCACAATCTATATGTACGATGCCAAGGTAACCTTAGTACATGTCCCAAGCTTTTAATCCCAAATATTTTAATCCCAAGATTGTGTGGGCAACACTAATGATGGCTTGGAAAAACATAAAGGCAGAATTAATGTTTGGAAATCCGATATGACTTATTGAAAAGTGTAAGACATGATTCTGTTATGAAAGGATGAAGGAAAAAACCCCGTCATGAATATTTTTGGCTCAATAAGACGTTTGACTTGTTGAAATAATAAGAGCTATGTGAAAATTGAGATCGAAGAAGGTCAACGCTTGGTATGATGTGATGCAATATAGGAGCCCTGTAGCTACATCTAGATCTCCACCAGAAGAATAAGTAGTTGATGAATGAGAAAAGTCAAGCTTGTGGACATGTCTCCTTGTTTGAGAGGGAGTGAGGATCTCCTCCCTGGTTGAGAGGGAGTGATAAAGGACATCGTATTCTCAATGTGTCATACACTATGCTAGGGCTAACAACCGTAAGTATAGCGAAGGCATTGGCACGAAGAATGGAGGATTGGATAAGAAAATGGGACAAATACTCCTTGAAAACTGGGAATCCAAGATAGGCGTAGTCCCGGGAACCTATACTCCTTGAGGATTGGGAATCCAAGATAGGATTAGTTCCATGGACCAATAATCTTTGAGGATAGGACAAGGTAACCAAGATAAGAGTAGTCGAAGAGGATTGATATTATTTGAGGATTGGAAATCCAGGATAAGAATAGTCCTATAAGGACATCCCTGATGAACATTCAGATGGGGTATGTGCCTTGAGAGGCGATGGTGGTGGTGTCCATATGTAAGCCTCCCAACATTGTGCTCTAATATAGTGGAGAGTTAGAGCTTATTATTCAAGGCCTTGCTATATTTCAGATTGACAATGTTGGTTATGATGATGATGCTTGATGATGCTTATCAATTTGAACTCTTCTTATGAGAATATTTCAATTTGAGAGTATCCTTGTATTATGTTGTGTAATTATGAATACCTCCCTATTTAAGAGCGAGTGTTGGAAATATAACTAGGTTCAGTCTTCATAATTTTCATTAAACTTATATAAAAATGTATTTTGTAAAATAAAAATGAAGAAAAAGAATTATTATTATTATAATTTTCACTAGTTAAAGCATGTTATTTACGCTCATAGGATTTATTTAGTCAAAGTCCTATTTGGAATCCTTGTAAGAAAAATGGAAAAATAATTTTCAACATAAAATTTGGGTCAAAATCAACTTTAGAAGCCAAGTCGGCCCTGCCCAATAAGAGGCATCTATTCAACCCCTTTGTAGAAGTATAAATAAAGGACAAATCAATCTCATTTAGAGCAAAGTTTTTCGTGTCACATAATATCTAATATTCTGCAGTTAATGAAAAGGGGAGTTGAAGTCTAGAAGAAAAAAGGAGAAGGCCGAAAATTGATCTCTCACAACCTTACACGAGAAAATAATAAGGCTATCCTGAACTCGCACTTGTGGAAATTTTGTCAAAACAAGGTTTTGTTGATTAAAGATTACTATTGTTGCTAGATTTGTTGATGAAATTAATGCTAGAAGAAAATATTGAAGGAGGGCTTGACTTGGAATTATGTAGGTCGGAATCTTATTTTGGTCTTGGGTTTTGGATATCTCACTTTGATCTGATTCTATAAGAAGAGATTTTTTTCAAGGCTTTCTCCCTAGTGGGGTTTTGGCCCTAGCTTGGAGAGCTTACATCTTGTGTTCTTTTGTTTCTTTGTGATATTCATGTACATTTTGGTAATTACTTGATGAAGAAGAACATAACATGATAATAAAATTCCAAAAAATAGTCACAAGTAATTATCATGAAAGAAAAATTAACCTTAATAAAAGCAAATCAATTTCTCAACACTCTGAACCAAACCGACAGGTAGACAACCCAATGCCCGGGAGCACATATAATCCAATCAAACTCTTCCCTCAACCCATAATGTAAGACTAAACCAAATATAAGAGGAATTTATGATATAATTGATATAGAGAAAGCCATAATATATGATTGAATTGCATAAAAGCCTCTTGAAATAGAAATAACTTAGCACTGAAAAATGAATTTGAATCAGGAATACCTCAACTAGGACCAAAAGTGGCGGGATAACACCATTGAATAGACCATACTAGGGAAAATATAGTGAGACCACCCTTTAAACCTACAGTTGATTTAACGTCAATATCCACCACTGTGCGAGATGATAATCACCTTCCTTCTCAAATCCTTCCCTACCGATTGTGAGATTAACCAGAGCACATAGTAGTATATTGGGTTTTCTTACAAGGAAAACCCACTTCTCGAGCCACATCATAAAACAAACAAGCCGCACTATGCTTTGAAAGCATGTTGGATACCTCTTGTGG
This sequence comes from Pinus albicaulis, assembly GCA_034641835.2. Taxonomy (NCBI): domain Eukaryota; kingdom Viridiplantae; phylum Streptophyta; class Pinopsida; order Pinales; family Pinaceae; genus Pinus; species Pinus albicaulis. Next base: position 800,903,527 of record CM076574.1, read on the forward strand.
GGAGGGTTGAGCCCCATCACAAATTCAATTGTCCATATCATAAGATGGGGGTTTGGATCTCCTAATTTAACACTTGTCATGAGGAATTGTCACTATAATATTAACATGATTGTTGTGAGATTAATTACCAAAAAAATCAATTTGGGCTTGACATATTACACAAGATTATGGGTAGCATGTATATTTCTCACAATAATGCCAACATGACTATCATTACAAGAACTACTTAAAAAACAAGCAATTCGGGTTTACTCTTTGCATGGGATTATACTATTTTATTGGTAGGTGGATTGATTATTGGAGTCAAATACTAAATGAATTTTAAATAAATACTAAATTAAGGCTTGGTTTCAAACATAAATAACCAAGGCTCTAACCTTTTGTCAAAATATACTTTTTTGGACTATAAGGAAAACACCAAACGAAGGTGAGCTAACTGAGGCAGGCAAGCAAAACTAGAGCAAACCAAACTAAGGCATAATGGTGATTAAATCAGGATTTTTACTAAAAGTAAATGATAAGATTTGATTTTCAAAATCTAAGGGGTGAAAATGAATTGGCGATCATAGTAGAGATGAAATTAGCTTCACAATGAATAGTGAGTATAATAGAGCTTGAAATTATGAGGTTGATATGAAATGGCAAGTGAATGACGAGACTTTGGACTTGAGTTTCAAATTTTAAGGGGTGCCATCATAGGTGTTGTGTACCCTAGGGACTTGACACTTGCCTTGTTGTGTATCTTCCATGTCCATGTGTAGATATGTATGAAGTGGCAGCTGTATTTATTGAGTCCATCATATCCTTACCCATAGCAAGGGAAGAGTTTCGATATTGGATTTCAGCCACATGATGAGATATTTCAGTCTTGCTTATTAAAAAATTACTGCTCAAAATAGTACCAAGAAAACACCATGATGACACATACTATATGGCAAACCTCATAAATTCTCATCAAAGACAAGATATCCTCACTAATACTTTTTTATATGTATAAATGAAATTATTATTTATAAATTTCTTCTTTTACATATAAAATGCTATCCTACATCAATTTGACATTTCACGATTATAAAATCAAATAAAACCATTTGATGACACACGCTATATGGCGAATCATACTAATACCCATTAGAGACTTATAAATATCAAGTGATATCCTACATCTATTTGAGACTTCATAGCTATCAATTTGAGATTATGTAGAAATTAATGTGTAGACTATAAACTGCTCATGAAATTTTCTAAATCACAAGACTAGAAGCTACTCTACTAATCCGTGGAAGTAAATTTACGATCTAGAACACAAATAATTAACATGCATCAAGATTCAACACACATACACGAAGATTTATCTAGGGAAAAAAACAGATCAAAACCCCTTACTATATGTATTGCATTAATCAAAGAATAGAGATGAAATACAATGCTTGCTCAAGCCTAAGCACAACCTACAAGTGTATTTTCTATCTCTCTGCCTGACTGACTGAACCTGACTAATACTTAGTCAATTTCAAGCCTTCCCAAGCTTCTAATTCATTGCACTATTCCTTGAGGGATTAAGCTCCTATTGTTTAGGAATTTCCTCCAAAATTCTTGCGCAATTCCTAGGATTGATCACCTTACCAATACAATAAACTATACACTCAAACTAGTATATAATTAATTTTACACTGCCTTGGAAACTCCACCACAACTAGGAAATTCAAATTCTCTGCATGCATGAGCTAATTTAGGCTGATTGATTATTTATTTGGATGATCACTGAGTGTGATTGAAGTTACACTGCACAACTTGACCTTCCAGTAGTTTCTCCAATAGTTGGAACTTGTTTAACTGACCATAACTCAATTTAACTTAATTAAATTGCTACAACTGAAATTAACTCAATCTAGGCCCCTAAAACTTAGGAATCAACTCAAGTAACATGAACTTCAACTCATTAACTCGAATTCAATTTTCTTAACTGAGTGAAAAGAGCCATGTCACCTCAGTTAACTCCTCCAAGTTGTTTTTATATGTGGAATTTCAAATTTCCTCAATTTTAATTAAGGCAAAAATCAAAATTAAGACTTTCTTGCTGCATTTTCAACACTCCCTCTCAGAAAGAAAGGGATTATCAACCACCCCTATCATGCACCTGTGGAATGTATTGCATGCAACACCACTCATTGTTGTTGCTGCTACTGCAACACATGTAACTGAGAAGAATCCAGAAAAAACATTGAATCAACTGTGTCTGCAACTGTCTACGGGGAAAAACGTGCTGCTACTGACTCTGCTAATGAGCCTCCTTCTCTGCTGTCAACACTCCTTTGCACTCCTCAGTATTTGACTGACATTGATCCTCCTTCTATTTTATATTGTGCACCCTCGTAGTAAGGTAATTATCCATGAGGAGAACACCTCAATGGACCCTACTCAAATTTCTACAACCCTTGGACTAAGGATTGACATCACTCCACCTCACTCCTAGAGGTATAACTTCATGCATGGCGAAATTTGATTTACTCATACTGTTGATGCTACTACTCGGTTGTTGCTTCTGCATTGTTGCCAAAACTACTACAATAATAAGTCTGATCTCCCTAGATCCTAAAGTACTAGCTTCCATAGGGCTGCTCCCTCTGAAACTAGACTCCTTCTGAGCCTCGATATCCTTGTGGGAAATATATTTGCTCCTCAATTTTCCAATATCAATGATCACAACTCTTTTTGTGTCACTAAACATTAGCTAACTGATCTTCCCACTAGCAGCCTTCTTGCTCCATTAAGAAGTCTGCACATAGTGTCTTCTGGATCTACCCTGAACTAGAGCTCCATCAACTCTGCATCCTAACAACTCATTAGTTCTTCAATGATCACTGTACATGAGGACTTCAAGGACTCTTTCTAATGTGAATCCCACTCTGATACCATGTAGAAATTTCTACAAATCTAGTTTAGATACTATGTAGAAGTTAGTGTGTAGATTCTAAACTGCTCATAAATTTTTCTAAATCACAAGACTAGAAGCTACTCTACTGATCTACGGAAGTAAATTCATGATCTAGAACACAAATAATTAACATGCATCAAGATTCAACACACATACACAAAGATTTATCTAAGGGAAAACAACTGCTCAAAACCCCTTACTATCTATATTGCATTAATAAAAGAATATAGATGAAATATAATGGTTGCTCAAGCCTGAGCACAAACTGCAGGTGTACAGTCTATCTCTTTGCGTGACTAACTGAACCCAACTAATACTTAGCCAATTTTAAGCCTTCCCAAACTCCTAATTCCTTGTGTTTTTCCTTGAGGAATTAGGATCCTATTATTTAGGATTTTGCTCCAAAATGATTGCACAATTCCTAGGATTGATCACCTGACCAATACAATAAACTATACACTCAAACTAGTATATAATTAATTGTACAATGCCTTGGAAACTCAACCACAACTGGGAAATTCGAATTCTATGCATGCATGAGCTAATCTAGGATGATTGATTAGTTATCTGGATGATCACTGAGTGTGATTGAAGTTACACTGCACAACTTGACCTTCCACTAGTTTCTCCAACAATTGGAACTATTTTAACTGACCATAACTCAATTTAACCGAATTAAATTGCTGCCACTGAAATTAACTGAACCTAGGCTCCTAAAAATTAGGAACCCACTACACACCATTGAACTTCATGCCCCTAACTCAATTAACTGAGCTAGACTCCAATTTTTTAGGAATCAACTCAAGTAAACTAAACTTCTACTCATTAACTTGAATTCAATGTTCTGAACTAAGTGATAAGAGCCATGTCACCTTAGTTAACTCCTCCAAGTGTTTGTTGATGTGGAATTTCAAATTTCCTCAATTTTAATTAAGGAAAAAATCAAAATTGAGACTTTCTTGCTGCATTTTCAACATATTATTCATAGAAAAGTAAATAAAACCATTTTTAAAACATTTTTTTTGTCATATTGACTAGCCTAGATCCATCTTAACTTCGAATCTACCAAGCGTTGAGAGAGATCAAATCTCTTTTCACTCTAAAAGAGGTTTGCAACTTAACATATTTGATCCCTGTCGGCTCTTGGTAGATCCGGAGCTGACATGGATCTAGGTTGGTTTTTATTAAAAATTAGTGTAGAAATGTACAAGGTAGAGTATGTAATTTTTTGTAAATTTTAATCATCAAATCATTTGGCAAAGATGTTTCCCTTATCTTACAAATAGAAAGTCTTATACACCACTTTGATATCTCTTATCTTACAAATAGAAAGTCTTATACACCACTTTGATATATGACTTTACTCCGAATTTAAAAATAAATTACTATTATTATTTAAAACTTAAACATGATTTTTAAAAATATTATTAACAAATTATTAAACGATTACAAAATTAAATTATTTCCATGAATATGAATCAAAGTAAATTTGATTATTGACAAAAACATAAATATAAATTAAATCGAACATGAAGGAAAATAATGTTTATAGATAATTTAAATTGAAACTATAGAACTAAATTGCAATTTTTTTTAACAAATTATCATAACAATTAAAAAATAAAATTATTACCATGAATATGAACTAAAATATATATAGGCTTAGCACAACGTTAGAAAGTTCAGTGGGCAGCAATCTAACATGCCTTAAAAAATTTAATGCACAACAATCTATTAATCTAGTAGCAATAATGTAGTGTGGACATCCTTTATGCCCATGTCATGGTTCAATTTGTAATACCATCTCATTGAAAGATTTGTAGCTACCCTTTATTTGGAGTTGTGATTTTGGAAAAGTTATACCAAACATCTCAACATGAGTGTTATTGTTGAAATTCAATCAACACAAGGATATTGTTATTCCTGAAAGTTCCAAAATAGTTTTACTTTTATAGTTGATGATTATCAAGTCTCAATGGTCTTGAGCAAACACTCTCATTCACCTATAAACTACTGAGAAAGTGTTGCGCTGATTTGTGGTAATGAATGTGATAGTGTGTGTGATGGATAAATATTTATTGATAATGAAAAACCGGTTAGCATTGAGGTAACATTCAAGTAGACTTGACATATACAAAGAACATCAATGTACAGTTGGGCTAATGCAAAACTAAATGAAGTTTGTTTGTTGTTACCAACATATATACCATTACAGAGGATAATGCTTATGTCCTTGAAGCCATGATTTTATATAATAAGTGGGGATTTATATCCTACCTTTCATTCGAGAACATCATGTGAGATATGCCCTCTTATACTGTAATTTCTCAATATTTTTCTATTTTCTAGGATCCCACCATGAGGGACAATAGGGGCTAGATGATTGCAAATCTCAGATCCAATAAAGAGCAAAGAAGACCAGCTTCAACTACCAAAATGGGATAATCAAAGTCTTCTTTTGTTAATGATAGACTCGAGTCTAGAGAGCCAAAGATAAAATCACATTCATTCGTGATAAGTATGTTAATGAAAGCTAAAGGCTTTCAATACTGCAATGTGATTCAACCAGCAAGAATGAGCTCTGTCAATAAAATCTCACCCAAATTGATTTATGTCGACCTCGCCCCCACTTAGGATGAGTTTTGTCGACCTTGCCCGACCGAGGATGAATTCTTAGGATGACATCCTTGCTAGGATGAGCTCGACAGGTATAGACGCGCACAGAATGAGCTTTACAACAAAAACACACAAAAAAAAAAAAAAAAAGAAGAAGAAGAAAGAAAGATAACCATAAACTCTCTTTTGCGTTCGCCAATAAGAATTTCTACATCAAATCCACCCAAAACTTCATCAAAATGTGAAGAAACCATCACCAAAAATTTCTTGAGGACAAATAGTTAACATTACAACAATAGAGAATATGAGAACTCTCCTTTCTTTATAGCATATATATAATGAAAATAAAATAAATAATTAAAACTTTAACAATACGAGAGCATATATAATGAAAATAGAGTAAATAAGTAAAACTTAATATGTAATATGTAATAACTTCTATATTTAAAAAATATTGACATACAGTACATGATCCTATACATCTCCCCTCCCTATATTAAACTAATGTTGCCATATTTATATTACACATCTCACTTAACACCTACAAGTCTCCCTATTAAATTGCAACTCACCACTACGCATCATCCCCATACAAGCGCCTCTGTGCAATCATAAATTAATTAAAAATTATTTTCCTGAATCAAATTACATTTACGATTTATCCGTTGGATAATTCACTCTGAAGTTTAAGCGCTCTTAAAATTTCTCGTTTATGCCAAACAATTGCGGAGTTTGTGTTGCACAGTTCGCCGAACAGTTCAAAGGAATGGAATTTTAAGGTGTTAAAAATGTTGGGAGTAAAGATATACAGAACATTTCTATCGTTTACGTGCCATCGACACTTTCCAATACCTGTGTGAAACAAAAACGCATTAAATAATATGCTTTGGCTGACAAAATCTGCAGTCTGTAATTCATTTGTTTTTCTGCATATAGCACGCTGTAGGTCTAACAGTTTATCGGCTTTCTTCTGCAAAGATTGAAAAATATTATGATTATTAGATCTTTGAACAGGAAGAGATTGAAAGGAATGGGACAATAGGTATGAATAAACTCAAGCCCACAGTTTTGGTCGCTCTTTCCAAGACAATAGGACATAAACACATTGTCGGCACTACTCCGAACTCCACAGTTTTCAATGACTGGTTCCAATCATATCTTGCCCTCAGGGGAATTGGTACCTCGGCTTGTATTCTACAAACCTGCTCAAGGACGAACCCAAGTCATGGGAATCATACTCATTTGGTTATTGACATTTTGTGCAAACAGGGACGACTGAGGGAAGCTATCGACATTTTGTATTCAAACAATCCAAATGACATTCTAGCAGATTCTACTACATACGCCAGTCTCCTACAGTGCTGCATCAACAGCAATTCTCTTTCAGAGGGTGAGCGGGTTCATGCCCACATGGTGGACACTGGCTTTGTGCCAGACATATTTGTGATGAACAATCTTGTAAACATGTATGCTAAATGCGGGAATATGGCGACTGCACGACGATTGTTTGACAAAATGCCAGAGAGAAACGTGGTCTCCTGGACTGCAATGCTAGCAGGATGTGTTCAGTGTGGTGATGCAGAAGAAGCCCTTGAGCTTTTTTGTGAGATGCAGCGGGCAGGTATTAAGCCTAATGAGTTCACTCTAGCCAGTATTCTACGTTCCATTGCGGCTTTGGGCTTTCTGGAGCAGGGCAGACAGGTCCATGCCCATATCATTATGAACAATTATTGCTCGTTTATCATTCTAGGGAATGCTCTTCTTACCATGTATTTTAAATGCAGGAGAATGGAGGATGCACGTCAAGTGTTTGACAAAATACATGAACCGGATTTGGTCTCGTGGAATGCCATGATTGCAGGATGTGTCCGCGATGGACATGTAGAAGAAGCCCTGGGGTTCTTTGAAACATTAAGGAAGGTAGGCATGGCTGCTGACCAGTTCACATTTTCCACTTTGCTTAGTGCATGTATCGGCTGTTCAGCTCTGGAACACGGCATGCAGTTCCATTCTCTGATTGTGAAGTCAGGATTTGAGTTAAATTTGTCTGTGGCCAACGGTCTAGTTACTATGTATTGCAGATGCAGCAGCGAGGAGGATGCACGGTCTGTGTTTGATAAAATGTTGAAAAGAGATGCAGTGTCATGGAGTGCAATGATAACAGGATATGCTCAGCATGGACATGGGAAAGATGCCCTTGAGCTATTTTGTCAAGTGCGAAGGACTGGCATGAAGCTGAACCGGCATATCTTTGCCAGTGTTCTTAGTGCCTGCGTTGGCCTTTCATCTCTGGATATTGGCAAACAGGTCCATGTGCATGTTATTAAGGTTGGATTTGAGATGGATATCTTTGTGGGGAGCAACCTGGTTGATTTGTATGCCAAGTGTGGGAGCCTAGTCGACGGACGCCAAATTTTTGATAGAATGTCGAATCGTGACGTGGTTTTATGGAGTGCAATGGTTGCCGGCTATGCTCAGAGTGGTTTTGGGGAAGAGGCCATTAAACTCTTTTTTGAAATGCAATCATGGGGTATGGATCTAGACAACTTCACTTATGCCAGCCTTCTTTGGGCTTGTGCCAACCTAGCAGATGTGAAACTTGGAAATCAGGCTCATGCCCACATCGTCAAAACTGGGTTTGAATTGGATGGCTTTGTAGGGAATGCACTACTTGACATTTATGCCAAATGTGGGAACTTGGAGACTGCTCGCAATATTTTAGATAATATGCATCAACAAGATGAGGTATCATGGACTTCCATGATTGCAGGATGTGTGCAACAAAGGCATTGTGAACTTGCCCTGGAATTATTTTGTGAAATGCTACAGCTCGGCATGAAACCAAACCATTTCACATTTTCTAGCCTTCTCCGCGCATGTGCCAGCCTAGCAACTCTAGAAAAAGGGAATCAGGTGCATGCCCACATCATGAAAACGGAATATATGGAAGATGTCTTTGTAGGGAGTGCACTCGTCGACATGTATGCCAAATGTGGCAATATAGAGGATGCATTGAAAGGGTTTACCAGAACACCTAATAGGGATGTCGTGTCATGGAATTCAATAATTAATGGATTCGCACAGCATGGGTGTGCTCAGGAAGTCCTCCAGCTTTTTGAACAAATGCTACAGTCCAATATGAGGCCAAATGACATCACTTTTGTTGGCATTCTTTCTGCATGCAGCCATGCTGGTCTGGTTGATGAGGGTTGTCACTATTTTCACTCTATGAGTCATGATCATTGCATTGCACCAAGGATGGAGCATTATGCTTGCATTGTTGACCTCCTTGGTCGTGCTGGGCGGTTGGATGAGGCTAAGGATTTCATCAACAAGATGCCTTTCAGCGCTGATGTCGTGGTCTGGCAGACATTGCTTGGTGCTTGTAGAACCCACTGCAATACTGATATAGGGGAATGGGTGGCACAGCACATTCTGGAGTTGGAACCACAGGATCCCTCTACTTATGTGCTGCTGGCCAACACGTATGCTGCGTCTGGTAGGTGGGATGATGTGGCAAAGATGAGAAAAATGATGAAAGACAGGCAAGTCAAAAAGGAGACTGGATGTAGCTGGATTGAATTCAAGAGTAAGGTACATGCTTTTGTTGTAGGAGATAATTCTCATCCAAAGACAGAGGAGATCTATGCAAAGCTGGAGGACTTGACTAAGCAAATGAAGGAGGCAGGGTATGTGCCTGACACAAATTTTGTGCTACAATACTTGGAGCCAAACCAGAAAGAACATTCTCTATATCACCATAGTGAGAAGCTAGCAATTTCTTTTGGGCTTATCAGCATGCCCCCTGAGAAACCTATTCGAGTTGTTAAAAACCTACGTGTATGTGGTGATTGCCACACTGCGATCAAGTTAATTTCCAAGATTGCTGGGCGAGAAATTGTAGTCAGGGACACCAATCGCTTTCATCATTTTAAAGATGGTACATGTTCTTGTGGAGATTATTGGTGATAAGAAACAGGTATTGCTTCCATCACTTAAGAGATGATTTTGTCCTTGTGGAGATTATGAGTGATGCTATAACTCTTGCATTACTGGGATTAAATTGGTAGGGCAGGGCTATACCCCTTTTTGCACTGAGGGCATAAGACTATATTTAGGTTGGGAGGATTGTAAACAACGAAATGGAATAAGAGTTTTCTATGAAAACTTAGTCAAGTTTTACAAATCTTGAGAGGAAATGTAGGGTTTGGCCTTGACTTCAGTTTGGATAAGGTCAGAAACTTTGGCCAGAATAATGTGGATTTTATAAAGAGAAGGGACTTTCGTGGTGTTTTGCTGAATATATTTATGGAACAAGGGAGCAATTAGATGTGCAAAACTAATGAACAAGTTTTCAACTTCAAATATCTTCTCTTTAAGTCTGAGTCTTTGCCAAGGATATGATGGTGCAAGATTACCTTCTGTGGTATTAGTATATGAACTCAATGGTTTGAATTCACGGCCCTATATTAATTCTAATGTATGGGGAACTTCAACACGTAATCAGTGCTCCTGATCCTGATGTGGAGCCCTTCTTGATCAGCACAGTGTGAAGATCAGGACTAATAGAACAGCTGGAATTAGCCAAACGTGAGATATGGTATGCAATAGATTTGTGAAAAGTTGCTTGACATGATGATACATATTGAAAGAATGAATACATTTAAATGACACAGTGCTCTCAAATAAATTTCTTGCAGGTAGTTACGTGTGCTTTGCATGCACAGAAGAAATGTTTTGGTGAGCTGCTAAACATTGAAGGGGAGCCGAATTAAAAGTAAGGACATATACTTTTTTGCACTTAGCTCCAATCTGACAGATACAATAGGGTAAAATTTAGTCTGATAAAAGGCATCCAATCCACTCTCAGCAGCGAGATTCATTTGCCAGCAGACAGAAAAATCTTCTCCTAGCAAGAATTGCCAGTCCATCAAAATGAAGTCGAGCTTTCCAAGAGGAGCATGAAATACAGGGCTTTCAGATCTTCATACTTTTCTTGAAGTAGGTTGCCATTGCCATAAATGGAAAATTTTAGTGGCAACTCAACAACCATCTGATTCTTTTTCATTTATTTTTCCTGGCTATCATCAATTTCTTTTGCAAATGATTCAGTGATGAGGCATTCCTTTCAAACCTATTGATCCATTACTTAAAGGCGTCTTGAGCTTTTCCATAAGGTTTTCCTAAGGTTGCTTGGATAGGAAGAACCATATTTTTTAGTCTGTTTATGATGCTGTTGGTTCAAAGAGCATAATGAGACTGATGCAGAAGTATAGTGGGCATAATTCCTGACGGTCAGTGGGCATAAACATTTCAACAGATGATGGGCATACATTTCTAACGAATAGGGGGCATAAAAGTCCCAAGTTAACCCAGCTTTTGTGGGGATAACTGTCAGAGTTAAGCCACACCAGATTCTTTTTCACGATGTATGGATGTGCATGTAATACTTGCTCCCACTCCCTTGTATTTTTGTGGGTTGTGGAAGGTATTACTGATGCCTTAACCTGATTCTCAAGGTCCGTCATGAAACTGGGGTGATAAAAATGCCTCTTTCTTAACTGTGGACATATGATGGCTCATTTTGGTGGAATGCTTGAAGAGTAAAAAATATACAAATTGTGAATGTGAGCATGATTGTGATCGAGAGCTGGAAAAGAAATGCATGGACTGTGACAAGGAAAGAAAGCTTGAGTAGAGCCAACGAAATCGGTGTTTCATTTTTCATTTCAAAGGTTGTCAATTGGATTAAGAGGCGAGACTTCCAAGTAGCCCTTAAGAACAAACGTTGTGATACGAAGAGAAAGTATTCCGCGAACTTGGAGAGAACAAATATAGTGTCAGAGTTTAAGAATAGAGCCAATCCAGAGGTTGATGGCGTATTCTGTCCAGCCTAAACTATGAGGTCGAAGGAAAAATCATTTCATGCAACCTGTAGTAAGAGAAATCAACTCATCAATTGGCAAAGGTCACATTTGAAGAATATTGGGACAAGTTCGAAGCATGGGAGAAGGATAATCAAATCCCAAAACCCGTGGTCTCAGGGTTGTCATGCTAGATCATGGTCTTACCACCCAAGTAAGTACAACGTTCTAGTTATTGTTGTGAATCATAGATGGTTATCATATGTCTGTAACCTGTTAAATTTTGAATGTGGGTTCCAGGAAATGTTGCATTCCTCCTTGAATGAAATTAATATAGAGTGGTCATTGGTTATAATGGGATGTAATCCTAGTGCAAGACCTATAAAAGGAAAGGGAAAAAAATTTCCTGGAAGCTTGCTAAGAACCACATGTATTAAGAATAAAAAGGTGAATCCAAGCAAATAAAAAGAGGTAGACGTTGTTGAAGAAGAGAAACATGTGCATGGAATTGGAGCTCGGTGTGGTGTGGGAGTAGTTATTGTAGTCATTAACACTACATCCTTCAGTCTACTAACAAATTGTGGCATTTTATTTCGGTGCACTGCATAATGCTTTGGCTTAGAACTATCATTGTCTATCCCCCCCTTGGAAGCGCAATCTCATAGAAGAAAAACTCTTTGGAGTCTGGACAGCCACGAATTCATCTTCATTTAAGTTGTTATTTCTGTGCAATATCCTGTATGTTATGGAGAATTTGAATAACATAATGGAATGGACAATTTTCCTCGTGATTCTAAGATTTCACTTGATTCCAAGATTTAATTTTGACATTTTGAATGGCGACATGGAGAATGCAGACTTTTTTGGTTGGCTTATTCGAAAATGAGAGAAACTTCAAATGGAAAAAGTAGATAATGGAGTCAACATCCAATTTTATTTTGGTAAATCATGTTGCATGGTTTGGAGCTACACCGGGAGAAATATCTCTGGTGGAGGGAAAAAATTCATTCTGGTGTTTTATAAAAAACTCTACTATGTAAGTTAATAATGAGATAATTGAAAGGTAGCCAAAGGTGTGGATTCTAGAAACAACATATTTGCAATGTATGTTGGTATTATAATTAAAACTCCCTGGGAAATCTTATTAATGCCTCACTATTAGTTTGATTGGTAAAACAATCTTTTATTTATGGAAAAGCGAGCGATGGTAAAGAAAAAAATGGATGGCCAACTGTTGATGAATTTTTTATTATTTTTCGTTATTACTTTCAAGCATAGTTTTAAAAACTGGAACCGGTGATCAGTTTGATTCATTTAATAAACCGGGTTTCAAATCGGAACCAGTCCAACTGGGACTGATCAAATTTCAATGAACCGGTTTAAAAAAAAATACATTAAATAATTAATTTTTAATGAAAAAAAACTATTTTTAAGATTTGAAACCATGATTCCAAGCCAATAGAGACAATTTTCACGAAGTTTGCTCATCTATATACCATGTGAAGGTGAATATATCAAAATGGCACCGAGTGCAATACATATCATCGAAAAAATACATAAGCAATGAGGCTCTAAATGACCTCTAGAGTCTGAAAACAATGCTCTAAGCTATGGGGCCACTGACCTACTACAAGTCTACATATCAATGATCAACAACATTATCACTCCCCATCATGATCAAACTCATCACCACTACTAGACAAGGAGGGATCATCAACATGAGCTACATAAATAATATGGCTCAGAGTTTGAGGACTCCTAAAACTCCTCTACAACTTTAGTGGTAGTAGTAGTAGTAGCAAAAATAGACATCAAAACTACAAATCACTAATCAACATGGTCATTCATGAAACTCATCATTGAGTCAACACTACTAGAAATGGGATCATCAATAAGAGATACATAAACATCATCTATCTCAAGTCTTTAGACTTGGATTGGTCAACCTTATAACATGATAGAAATTGAAAAAGTTTTAACATGCCTAACCAACGATTTTGGTTTGAGTGAAGGGTTCATCCCCTCAACCTTATAATGTGGTAGAAAAATATTAGCATGCCGACCTAGTTGTTTTCATTTGAGTGAAGGGTACATTCTTGTTAATGCCATGGTAGAGGAGTTCAACAATCAATACCACCAACATCAACAAAGTTCGACAATCAATGCCACCAACATCAAGGTTCTTAAAGGGCTTCATGCTCTTGATCAAATTCCGATCTCATACCCTCACACATGATAGAATAAAATGGAAACATTGCAAACCCCTAAACCATGAAATCTCGAAAACCATTAAGTTTGCTGAATTTTGAGTGAAATCTAAAATTCTAGTTTCTCCATATGAAATCCAATGAAGTTGAAACCACTCTCAAACATCCCGAGTCATTTCATGGTAATGTTAAAAATTTAAGTAAAATGATGAAAATGAAAAATACCATTAATTGCCAACATTGCTAGGGTTGAGATGTGTCAGGCAAATGAAAGGGTGGACATGCTTTTCTTGGAGGGGTTGTTTTTGAAAGAAAACAACCTTAAATTTCCATCAAAACAACTCCAAAACTCACAAAACTGCATTCTGTGGGGTCCATAGTTGGCATGGGAATGAACCAACCAGTTTAGGATGGAACTGTTTGGTTTGATTATAAATCTCTGGTTCCGCCCTAAACTGGCCGGTTAGGGCCTATTTTTGTGAATTTTGGGCAAAATAGACCCTTCAACCGGGTTTTTTTGGTCCGGTTTGACTCGACACCCAATGAACCAGCTGGTTTGACCGGTTTCAGGTTCAAGGCAGCCGATTTTTAAAATTATGCTTTCAAGATGTGAAAATAAATTTACATGAGGTATTAAGCTTCTCTAGTTTAAATGTTTTTTCATGTTTTGAAGTCATAATTTAAATTCATACTTGATCATAGTCATGGGAGCATATATTAAATTGTGAAAGTATTGTTAAAAGCAAAGGTGGAGACTAATGTATAAGTTTTAAGTAGATTAGAAATCTGAAGTTAAAGAAGAAGATCCAATTCAAATGATTTCATTATTTTTTGATAACACCATTAAAATCATGTAGCATCTAGAAGGCTTACATGTTGAGAGTCAAAAGATGTTTATAGTGAAGTTGGGCGTGCATGATCAATGTTACTCGACACCCAAGTCGAAGTAAAGAAAAGTTAGAGTTAATTCAAAATCAGAAGTCAAGACAATATTAAGTCATAAAAGTCATGGAATTGGTGAATCAATTAAGTTTGCCAAACCAAGATCATAGGTTTCCTTGTTGGACATTGTACAACCCAACAAGAAACCTTTTTTTTGTAAGCATGTAATTGTTGGTGTCTTTTTGGATGAAGTTGTCCAAAATACAAGAAAATTTTTGCATAGGTACAATGGAAGAATAAAAAAAGAATGATGGAAAATAAAGAAAGTATACATTGACAGAGATGAAGCAGAAAGAACAAGATGAAGAGAAGAAAAGTAGACTCCATGAATGAAGTGGACAAATGAAGAACGATAAAGAAGCAGGCTCCATGACAGAATAAGGCGATAGAGAAAAGTGCAAGAAAGATGCATAAATAAAATAATTTAGGATGAGGATGATGACAAAGAGAATGGACCTCTTGGAATTGAGTAAAAGAAGGAAAACAAAAAGTAGTGGAAGAAAATTAGTCAAAAGGAAACCAAGAGAAGTGAAGGAAGAAGAAAAATTAAGATACAAGAAAGGAGGACATGAAGCAAGGTAAAAAATATTTTCGTGTGTTCAAAATTGAGATGCAGATAATCCATGTAAAACATCCCTAAAAAGTTGAATGGTCACTAATGTATTTGATGTGAAAATAAAAAGGATCATATTAGCATGAATAGAAATTGAATGTACCTGAGTTGACATGATGTAATCCTAATAATGCAAGTATACCCCCATTGAAAGAGGTAGTAGTGCCTAACAACCACTTATCATGAGAGAGAAATCTTGATTTTCTAGTGCAATCAAGACTAGTATAGTTTTTCAAACTTGATAACTACTTCCAATGATATAATTACACTTTTTCTAGCATTCCAATCATTAAGCAATTATACATGAAAAACTTCAACTATTCAATTTCATTAATAGAGCAATAGAGATCACAATGAACAATAAACTAGAGAAAAGAGACACTAGAAATTAGGCTCACAACTAGGAAAAAACCCACAAGGGGAAAACCCAACCAATCTTTCCTTATGCGAGAGAAATTTTGTTCATCAATAATACATTAAAATTATTCCAACAATATTCCAAATCTAACCTCAATTTGTCCAAGTCAAAACCAATGAATGGTGAGAGAGAAAGTTAATTCTAGTAAAAGTTTGATCGGCAACAGAAGGGCTGAATTTCAGCCCGTGGAAGACAATCAAACCTTATCAATGAACTCTTGAAATATTTGGTCAAAGTCACATGTTTGAACTATGGTTAACCTGTGGTCAACTTGTAGTCAATGTGCCTTGAAAAGAGATAAATATGCGGTCAAATAGAGCCAAAGTCTTCTTGAAATGCTCGACCTCCAAGACATGGAGTTTGGTCAAAGCAAAAGCAAACCGACCCAAGTCAACACAAGTCAAACAAATCAAAAGAAGTTGGTCAATGCTAGTCATAAAAGTCTCCCTGACTCCTTCGCACGTGTGATGATCCTTTGCAATTTTAGATCGAATTTTGTGTTGTGATGGATGGGACGTTGAAATAAATTCCAACAAGCCTCTATTTATGTGTCATGAGAGGTGGCTTTTCACAAATGTGGGGCCAATTTGATGTACTTTAGACCAACTTGGTCAAAGTTGAAAATATGAATTGTCTCCATTATTTGTCAATGAAAATATTAACCATAGCTACCCAAACTTTCAACACTCCCTTTTAGCTACGGATATACTTTTCATTTGCTCAAGATCAATCTCCTCAACCAATCCACAGGTGTCCCGATTCACAGCTTAAGGGATAAGCACAAGTCTCTCTCTTTATCAAGATCAATCTTCCCAACCAATCCATGGGTCTCCCGACCCACAACTTAAGGAAGAGATCATTAGTCTCATCATAAGGAAAGATACATAACATCCAACACATCCCACAAACCACAACCCCATGGCATTTAGGTGAGTGCCTTACTGACCAGTAGGATCAATCAATGAAGCCAAACCAATCATATGCGTGAGATACATCTACCTGACCAATCCATAGGTCTCTCAGTCCATGACCTAAGGGAGGAAAATTGAGATCAATCTCCCCGACAAATCCATAGGTTTGCCTAAGGGAGAGATCACAAAATCAATATCCCCGACCAAACTAGTCTCTTGGTAAAAATCTAAGGGATCACTCCATGTCTCAGAACCAAGCTCCTTGACCAGACTCATTGGCCTCCCAATCAATTGACCTAAGGAGTGACAATATTCTCGACCAATCCATATGTCTCTCGGTTGTAGCCTAAGGAATATTATCCATCATATGATGATGTACAACCAATGCTCCCTCTCTCTCAGAGAGGGGTTCTCAACAACTCCAAGTTGTTCTCTAAAATATGAAAACTTCATCCGGGACAATGACTTTGTCAACACATCAACAATATTCTCAACAATAGGGACATACTCGAGCCTCACAACTTACCTTTGGACAATATTATGGATATAATGATACTTTATCTCAATGTGTTTCAACCTATCATGAAACACCAGGTTCTACGAAAGCCTCACACAACTTTGATGATCACAATATATAATGGTCAATTCCAACACTTTATCAAATAAACCAACAAACAATTTATGAACCCAAACAACTTCACAGTAGGTTGAACATGCAATCATATACTCATCTTTAGCCCCACTCAAAGCAACACAAGTTTTCTTTCTACTAGATCATGAAATCATAATGGAGCCCAAACCAAAACAAAATCCATAAGTGCTCCTCCTATCATCAAAGCTTCCAACCCAATTAGTATCAGTGAATCCATGCAACTGCCATTATCCATTACAATCATATCTTAGACCATATTCAATGGTACGAATAAATATCTCATAATATGTTTCGTTGCCACCCAATGCACATGCCAAGGCTCAACCAAGAATTGGCTCAATGTGTTCACAATATAAAAAATATCAGGTCTAGTGTTCACAAGATAATTCAAAGAGCCAATCAATTTGTGATACATAAAGGGATCAATCAAATCAAAGTCACAGTCCTATATCTTCTTTATATTCATCACCATAGGAGTGTCCATGGACTTGCGGTCCATCATGTCAAACCTGTGAAGGATTGAAATAGTGTATTTTCCTTGGGTAACAAAGATTCCATCATGATTTTTCCAAATTGTGAATCCAAAATAGTAATGCGTAAAACCAAGATCCTTCATTTCAAATTTAGAAACCAGCTCCCTCTTACATTAGACAATCAAGACTTCAACCCCTATTAGAAACAAATAATCTACATTAACAACAACATCAAGGGATCAACTTCAACAACTTTGAAATACAAGTTCAGATCAATATCTCCCTTCTTGAAGCCGAGACTCAATAAATAACCATCTATACCAGAGTACCATGCACGAGAGCTTGCTTCAACCCATATAGGGATTTCTTCAATTTGCAAACATGTGTTTCTTTATCATGGACCTTAAAGCCTTGAGGTTGCTCAATATATACTTCCTCTTCAATGACCCCATTCAGAAAAGCAGTCTTGACAACCATTTGATGCAATTTCTAACATGCAATAGAAGCAAGAGAAATGGCAAATTTGATAGAAGCATGCCCGACAACGGGAGAAAAATTGTCTTCATAGTCCTCTCCCTCTTTCTAGGAGAGTCGACAAGCCACATATCTAACGTTGTACTTTTTAACACTTCCATCAACAACATGCTTTATTTTTTAGATCCACTTTGGATACACAACAAACTTCCCTTCGGGCCTTGGCAAAATTTACCAAACATCGTTCTTCAATATAGATTGATATTATTCAGTCATAACATCTTTCCAAACTTGTTCCTCAATTGCTTCTTCATAGGTGGATGGCTCAAACTCAATAATCTTGCACATCATTGCTGCATAACTAGAATACCTTTTTGGCTTCTTGCTTTCCCTGAAGGTCCCACGAGCTACGGAATGTCCTTTGGCTTCCTTCATTGTTCTTTCAAGCTAGGCATGTCTCTTTCTAGTCTCAGGTATAGTGGCTCTTGGAGAGTCAGAAATTTCATAATCATCAAATTCTTCATGAGGATATTGTTCCGCCAGTTCAGGTTCTTTAGACTTTGATTGCAGATTATTTGGATCCACTTGTATCTCATCATCAAAGTTCGAGTGTGAACCCTTGGACTTCTAGAAAGCAACATCTTCATCAAAGATAACATCCCTGCAAGTTTTAATATAACATTGTCCTGGTACATAGACCGTGAAGGGCTTTGAATCTTCACTATAGCCAAAAAAAAGTTCCTTTCTTCTCAGAAGGTTCAAATTTTGTCCTTTTCTCCTTGGGCACATGAATCTAAACAAGACAACCAAAAATTCTTAAATGTTCAATATTTGGTCTCTCACCTGTGAAAACTTCTTCACGAGTCTTGTAGTCCAAGATTCGATATGGGCATCTATTTTGAACATAAACAATTGTTCTTGCAACTTCTCCCCAAAGAAACATACACAACTCTTGATCATGAAGCATGGCCTTGGTAGCTTCCATAATAGTCTCATTCTTCCTTTCAGTGGTTCCATTTTGTTGAGGATAGTAGGGAACTATCAACTCCCTTTTAATTCCAACATCCTTGCAGAAAGCAGTGAATTCCATGGATACATATTCTCATCCATTTTTAGACCTTAAGGTCTTGATCCTTCTTCTTGTAACATTTTCAACTTGTGCTTTGAATTCATGAAACTTCTCAAATACTCGATCCTTGGACTTTAGAAGATAAATTCATGTTTTATGTGAATAATTATCAACGAAAGAGACATAATACAAGTTTCCACCCAAGGTCTGGTCAGACATAGGCCCAAAAACATCAGAGTGCACAAGATCCATGATTCCTTTGGATCTACTATCATTTCTATTACATCTTTCTTTCACATTTTTTTCCAAGGGCACATCCCTTGCAAACACCATCATGATCAAACTTGATTTACAGTACGCCTTTAACAAAATCTTTTATTCTAGTCAATGCTTTATAGTGAATATGAGTGTACCTTCGATGCCATAACTCATAGAGATCAATGGTGTTATGTAGTAATGCTTGAACTGAATGTCCAAGGAGACAATATAGGCCTCCAATTCACACACTGATTGTTGATTTTCCACAATAATGGTGTCTAGGATAGAATCTTAAATCACTGATGTTACCAAACCAAGTATCACAACAAGTCTACTTTGCACAACATAAGAATATACAACAGTCAATCTACTAGTGCACAAAATGTACACAAATTTTTACACAATTTTGTACAATAACCCAACTTTGTTACATTAATCCAATTGAATAATACAACAGTCTAGGGCTCTTGTACCATGGATAATGGCCCTCAAATATCCACTAGTAAAAGAATACAAAATATA
The DNA here is from genome assembly GCA_034641835.2 of Pinus albicaulis. Classification (NCBI taxonomy): domain Eukaryota; kingdom Viridiplantae; phylum Streptophyta; class Pinopsida; order Pinales; family Pinaceae; genus Pinus; species Pinus albicaulis. The sequence goes on from CM076574.1 coordinate 800,923,484, forward strand.
AGATACTCTAACGATCACAACTTCTTTGTCGTATCTTGTACAATGCAGGTCTTTTGCTTCCATTTTGTAGCACCCGCCTCTATCAATGCACCAACTCCTTTAGGCCACTGAGCTTGGCTCACCAATCTGCCCTCTAGTTGATCATAAGTCCATCTATAATCAACACATAGGTTCTTCACACTCACTAGTCGCACCTTCATCCTTCAAGGCAACAACACTTTGAGACTTCGGCCCATTGCTGCTCCTGAACTCTTTTGGGACTTTTCTTCCCACTATAGTTGTCATGCGTTTCTCCAATGAAGACTAACTTAGGGCAGGAGGGTTTCCACCTATCATCATCAAATGTTGCTTCTCCAACAATGAACACGGGCTATTAACAACTTCCCTTCCTTGCTGGCCAAACCTTAAACTCCTCCAAACTGGCACTCTTAGCAGCCCTTAGAGTCCATACTAAGGTCTGCTCTTAGGGCTCCAACTTGGGCACTTTCACTCTCCCTTCCATTAGGGGAATTTTGAGGTCTAAAATGGGCCTCCTAAGAAAATTGTACAACCAAAATAAACTTTATAAGAACCAATAGGATTCAAGATGATGATGTCAACCATCTCCAATGAAGACTAACTTAGGGCAGGAGGGTTGCCACCTATCATCATCAAATGTTGCTTCTCCAACAATGAACACGGGCTATTAACAACTTCCCTTCCTTGCTGGCCAAACCTTAAGCTCCTCCAAACTGGCACTCTTAGCAGCCCTTAGAGTCCATACTAAGGTCTGCTCTTAGGGCTCCAACATGGGCACTTTCACTCTCCCTTCCATTAGGGGAATTTTGAGGTCTAAAATGGGCCTCCTAAGAAAATTGTACAACCAAAATAAACTTTATAAGAACCAATAGGATTCAAGATGATGATGTCAACCATGGGAGATGATTCACCATTTTTGGAGTAAAAAAGTAAAAATATTAAAAAATAATAAAATAATAAAACTACTTTTTCAACTCATATTTTCAACTTATCTCCCTAAGGTTTTACTCAAATTTCAAGCGAGAGTACTTGTTGGATGCAAAATTTAATTTCTCATCTAGGGAGTACCCATGTTGCATATTTTTGATGGACCCTGCTACATGAAAATGAGAAATACATGAAAAAATGTGATTGCAATCACGTTTTTCAGCCAACTCAGTCAAGACATATCAAGTTTGCTTGAGGACAACATAGTGGTATATTATGAGGATGCCATGTCAGATGACCATGAAGAATGTGTAGATATTCTCTTTCCGAAGGATCCTCAGCATGAAAAAGTGGAACGAGGAGCAACCCTAGATGAAATTTGTTATTTAAATCCTCAGGGCCAGGTATTGTTCCAAGATCCTTTTGCGGGTTTCTTAGAATCATATAAAGAAGGAGTATGCTATGCCAGGAAAGGTTTGTTTCAGAGTTTAAGGAAAAGTTTGAGCACTGTTGTTCAAAGGCAAGTAAGGTGGGAGTGACCCTTTTGTTTTTCCAGCCCAAATCAATCATGCAGTCATTTACTTGATTGGTTGCGTTGGATAAAGGATTTCACTTAGTGTATATATATCTCCAAGTTGGATTAGGGTAAGTAGGTGTGAAAATAATCTCAGCACTCTAAGCACCTTTCAAATTTTAGTTTTAGATTGCTTTCTAGTTTTCAGATCAAGTATGTGCCAGACTTTAGTTTGCAGAGAATGTTGACTTCAGCCTGAAGGTTTCAGCCACAAAATTTGTAGTAGATCAGGTTGCAGGGTTGGGATCAGCGTAATGGATCAGGCCACTAGTCTACGGTGTTCTTGACACCTCCTGAAGGAGCTGCCATCCCCAACCGGAGCCACTGTTAGACTCCTATATTTCACAATATCACTAGGTGACTGATTATTTTATCAGATCTTTCATAATGAAAATAATATTCCATGGCTATCATTTATTTTCAGGAAAAATGGGAAATCCTGACTGTCAAGAGCTTCAAAAGAATCTATGTGCCTTTCATTTCAGTAGAAGGAGAAAATGTTGTTGATAAGCAAACGAAGACAAAGAAGCAACACCAGAAATTATCATTAAGGCAAAAGAGCAGATCAAGCAATAAATGTAGTAAGAAAAGCATATCAAAAAAAGCAAGGCAGAGTCGTCAACGCGGGGCAAGTATTCTATGAACAACTAAGAAACGAACAGGCGGAACCAAAAGCGGCAAACCACAACAAGGGAGCAGTGAAGACCGTTGATCTGAGCACCTGTCAACAACAGACATTAAAATCGCAATCGCAGATCACAAGTGTTGCAAGATAGGGGCACAAGGGTAAATGTTAAAATGAGCGAAATGCGATTTGCGATGAGGTGGGACCCGTTCACCCGTGTCATGCATATAAGCCTTACCTGTTGCCCGCACTTTGCAGCTCGCAGGTTTCTAACCTTACCTCTAAAGACTTGCGCCAAACCTTGTTTTTCCGCCGATGCGATGAAGCGGGACCCACCATACCTTATCGCATTATTGAAACTGCATGAAAAATATTTTTTTTGCCTTAAACTTTACCTTTCTCCGCCATTCCGCTTTATCTTTATACTTTTCCTTTTCTCACCGCTATATCATTGTTTCATCTCCACTTTTCCCCATTCCCCAATTGCGTTTAAAGTGGGACCATTCTCCCTGCCTTCCTCCATTCCGTCCACGTCCGCCAACCGCCATCCCTCCACGACTGGGCATATAAGGTCTATGTGCCATTTATAAGGAAATAGGCTACACACGACAGAAATACTCGGGTCAGACCCGACAAGGGAAAAAATACAGGGCAAGACTGAACGTCAGAAGGAAAAAGACAGAACGGGTCGAGTCGGGCATTGATGCAGAGATATAACTGCAGAGACTGAAAGGGGCAACAAAGCACATCAGCACCAACATCAATAAATTAAAGTAGCCAGCGCTGCACCAGACTTGATTACCTAACGCCAATCTTTTGAAAAGCAGGACCATATGTCAGAGCCATCAAACCGTTTAGATCCATAAAGAGCTGCTCAAAATTAATTTTACAGGCGATATGTTGTCAGAAATATTTTTCTCAAGCCTTGCGTGGCCATGCCTGTTTAATTTCAGTTGTTTTGTAAAAAAATAAGTATGACCCAAGTAGATTAGGGCAACCGACTCAAGTTTTAATTAAATACTGCTCGAATTTTCATTATCAAAGTTTGGAACCTTGTTAGACTCTATGTTGTATAGGATTATTGTATTGGAGCACTATAGTTGTTTTGAGTTGGGCATCAATAACAAAGAGACAGTTCACAGGATTCATGAGCTATGTTAATGGTGATGTTATTTCCTCTATGTTAATGTTTTCCTTTGTCTTTTCATGATGTGTATCCATTTCTCTAATTACAAAACATAAGTTTTAGATTAAGATTTGTTGAGATAGCACCTTAATTCTATTTTTTTTTGTTATCTTAATTTTTTCCTCTGAAGTATAGTTAAAGAATTATTAACTGCTCTTTAGCTATTACTGAACTCATTGCTTTCTTTCATCTCATATTCACACTGCCGGTAAGATCCAATCTGCATAGTTAGCTTGCCCTGTGAATACCCCCTTGAAAAATTTGATGCACAATTCAACCTCTTATGACTCCATAGCCCAATGGGTTAAGCTTCATAGCTCTGCCTGTCCAACCACCCAACCAATCAAAACCAACAATTCTCATAATCTCTATAACTAGCCTAATATCAACAATTATAATCATCAAGCTAAATCATAATTCATAAGGATCTGAGAGAGCCCTCTCTGAGTCTAGGAAGGCTAGGTCCTGGATTCTAAAGTGGTTTGATGTTGTCCTCTGTCATTTGTTCTTGCCAATCTTACAAATTACAGAGAGCTAACAGTTAGGACTTCCAATAATCCTTGAAAGTCCTCTCCTTAAGCTTCCAAACACCTCCTCTCAGCTGCGGTTCACCTCAAACTAAAAATTGATGCCATTTTCTAGCCTTTATGACAGGTCTGCACCCTATCCATGCTTCTCGACCCCCTGTTCTAGGTGATTACAAACCCTCGACCCCTCCTGTATCCTCTTATCTGAATTGCAACTTGTTTCATGACATCTTTCCCACAAAAAATAGGTCCCAAAAACAACCTAACACTCTCTTGTTCAACTTGACCCTCACAACAGATCCTCACAACCTCCAAAAAGTGACAAGAGAACATATGAATGGCTCCTATATCCTTTGCTAAAGCTACCTTATTATTTGCGACCCCAAAACAAAGATATTCCTTCTAATCGAGTTTCTTGAGTTGCACAACGATGATGTGAAATTCCTCCATCACTCACTTATATTTATACCAAACATAAGGGCTCCATCAAAATTTCCAAGAGGGCTTGTCCAACTGTCATTAGGCCTCTTAACACTAGGGCGAATTGACTTCTTCTTGTGCAAGCCCACACTTTAACTTCAAAAATTAATATCTCAAGATAGACAACTCTAATTTTGATGATTTTCATTGCCCCTAGTTTCTCTCGAGGTCCTCTATCATATCAAATCATCACATGCCAAAATCTCCTTGTGATTTCACACCCTCAAGCTTGGGTGCAAAGCCTACACCTTGGGTTCCAAGCCCACAAAGTTCTTTTGTGGCACTCCAACCTACAAACTCCGAATTCTAGGGCCTGGAGTACCTCCCAAGCTACAAATATCAACACTCCCTCTTAGAGAGGGAGGTACATCCAATACTAGGAAGTAACTCGTTATCATCACTATCACTGCTCACAACACTCCCCCAATTCCTGGCACCCAAAACTGCAACAATCCCTGTAGCATGGACTACACCTCTCTTGGAAGTGTCACTGTCACTGGAAGCCTCTTGCTTCTTCTTCCTCTCCTGAATCATTTTCTAATCTCTCCATGATTCCTTCTTGGCAGTTGTAGAAGCACCTTTTCTCCCTATTGACTACGCACTCTTCTTGGGTTGCACAATATCCCTCTAACCCTGCAATATCTCTCTAGAATTTGACTCCCTATGAGCCTCTAGAACTTGGACCTTCGTCTCTGGAACCTGTACCTGCTCCTTTGAAGCTTTCACTTGCACATGATTCTCGGAAACCTGTACCCTGTTCGCCTTCTTCTCATGATCTATAGGTTTTTCTGTCAGCCTGTATAGACCATGCTCTCTAACTCCAATCACGACACCTACGAAGCTAGAGCCTCTGGGCTTGAGTCTTGCCTTCCCATCCTAGAAAAAGACTTCAAACCCCTTTTGCTCGATCCCTGAGACATATATCACGTTATATTTGAGTCCTGGTACAAACAATACATCTTGGAATCTCATCACTTGTTTTGACTCCATCCTGAATGGCACGACACTCGATCCTATGATCTCCCGACTCCTGTCACTCAACACCATGTGTAACTTTGAGTCCCACTTAGCTAGAGTCTCAAATACATCTTGTGACCCTGTAATATACTTAGATTCTCCACTTTCCACGTACCATGTAGCCTCGTTGATGGTACTCTGTGAGAAATGAGAGATCAAGGAAAATCCCTCCTTCTCCAACCTTATGGAGAGATCATATATCTCGGCAAAAGTTGTGACACCTGTGACCTGCTTCCCTTTATTCTTCTCATCATCTCCTTGCTTATTCTTCATCAAACATATCGTTGAAAAATGACCCATATCACCACAGTTGAAATACTTGATCTTACTTAAGTATTTCTTCTGCTTCCCCTTCATTCTTGCTGCAATTTTCGGGTCATCGTTTGAAGCCTTCTTCTTTGGATGAAGATCCTCTTCTCAGAAATCTTCTTGAATGAAGTCATCCCACAAACTATTCCAGTATGGAAACGCTCCCCTTGATGAAGGGCTTCCATTCCTCGATGAACCCTTTCAAAGAAATCCACACCATATCAAAATTTCCAATAGTCACACTGACAGCGACAAGCTCTTCTCGAACTTGAGACAACCTAGTTAGAATCTAGATACAAAGTCACCCATTCACCCTGCATTATCTTGGTGGAATTCAACTTATCCTCCAATACCAAAACCCAATTCTTGTTATTATTCTAGAACAAATTATGAAGAGCCATCCACATCTCATGTGCAGTGTTCTTCCCGAAAAAATGAGGTATTAAGGAATCTTTGATACCATCTAGGATGATCAACTTTGCCTTCGTATCCAATTCCTCATACACTTCCAACTCCTTAGGGCTAGTTGGATTCTTGATTTCTTTCTCGGTGAATTCCTAGATCTTGTTTACCTACAAGACCAACTTGATCCTTTCCTTCCATGGACTATAGTTGGAAAACCCTTCCAACCTGTCCTCATATTATAGACCAACCTAAAACTTCGACATTGTAGTGAGCCCTTCACTTACAATGTGACTAACTCCCTCTTTAGTTGTACTTCGCTGTGCACACTTTGATTTATTGACCCTTCAAAGTAGCTCTGAAATCATATTGATTTTCCATGATATTGGTGTCTAAGATAGAATCTTAAATCACTGACGCTACCAAACCAAGTATCACAACAAGTCTACTATGCACAACGAAACAACATACAACAATAAATCTTCTAGTGTACAATAACCTAAATTTGTTATATTAATCCAACTTAATAGTATAACCGTATAGGGAAATGGCCCTCAAATATCCACTAGTAAAAGAATACAAAATATAATATACTTTGACGATCTAGCAGATGTAGTGCACAATCACAACTTCTTTTTTGTATCATGTACTCTTCATGTTCTTCACTTTCGTTCTACAACACATGCCTCTATAAATGCACCAAATCCTTTAGGCCACTACACTCGACTCACCAATTTTCCCTCTAGCTGATCACAAGTCCATATATCAGCAACACATATGGTCTTCATGCTCACTAGTTGCTCCTTTGTCCTTCAGGAAACAACACTTTGAGACTTATGCTCACTGCTTCTCTTCGACTCTTTTGGGACTTTTCTTCCAACTATAGTCTTCATGCGTTGCTCCAATAAAGAGTAATGTAGGGAAGTAGGGATGCCACCTATCATCATCGAATTTCGCTTCTCCAACAATGAACACGTGCTATCAACAACTTCTCTTCCTGGCAAGCCAAACCTTGAGCTCCTCCAAAATTTGACTCCTAGTAGCCCTTAGAGTCCATCCCAAGGTCTACTCTTAGAGCTCCAACTTGGGAACTTTCACACTGCCCTATAACAATCCTCAAATTCTTAATACAATACAAACGACTTGTCCAACCTAGGACCATCCAATCTTATTCAAACTAGGATCCAACACCTAACAACAAAGAAGGAGAAACATACCATGTATCAAATATGTGCTAGTATTGACTGCTATAGGTGTTGCTGCCTAGTTAGGGATTCCAATAATCCTTGAAAATCCTCTCCTTAAGCTTCCAAACACTTCCTCTCAGCTACGGTCCACTTAAAACTACAAAATGATGCCCTTCGCTAGCCTTTAAGACAAGTCTGCACCCTAGATAAGCCTCTCAGTCCCCTATTCTAGGTGATTACAAACCCTTGGCCCCTCCTATAGGCTTTGATCTGAATTGCGGCCTATTTCTTGAGGCCTTTCCCACATAAAATGTCCCCAAAATAACCCAACACTCCCTTGTTCAATTCAACCCTCACAATAGAGCCTCACGACCTCCAAACTGTCACAAGAGAACACATGAATGACTCCTTTATCCTTCGCTGAAGCTACCTTTTGATCTACGACCCCAAAATATATATATTCCTTCTAATCGAGTTGCTTGTGTTGCACAAGGATGATGTGAAATGCCTCCATCACTAACTTATATTTATGCCAAACATAAGGGATCCATCAAAATGTCCAATAACGCTTGTCTAGTTGTCAATAAGCCTCTTAACAATAGGCCGACTTGACTTCTTTTTGTGCAAGCCCACACTCTAACTTCAAAAAGTAATATCTCAAGATAGGAAACTCATATTTTGATCATTTTCGTTACCCTCGGTTGCTCTTGAGGTCCTCTACCATCTCAAATCATCATGTGCCAAAATATCCTTGTGGTTTCACACCCAAAAGCTTGGGTGCAAATCCCACACCTTGGGTTCCAAGCCCACAAAGCGCTTTTGTGGCGCTCCAACCTCTAAACCCCAAACCTTATGGATTGGAGTACCTCCCAAGCTACAAATATAAACACTAATGACTTTGACATATTCAAAAGAGGCATCCTTCTTCCATATTAAAATTTTCCCATCAACAAAAGAAATTATATATCCTTTGCCTTAAAGACATGAGATGGACAAAAAATTCTTCTTCAGACCAAGTACATATAAAATATTGTTAATGGATATATTAACTCTTGAATCCAATTGGAAGGATGATGAACCAATCCCTTTGACTTCGTATTTTCCATTATCCCCAAGTTCAACCCTTTGAGAAATATTCTTTTCAACCAATTCAGAGAGATGATCACGATTCCCAGTCATGTGCCTAGAGGCACCATTGTCCACCAACCATATTTCATCATGACCTATAATGGCACCTGTAAAAGAAAAATAAAATGAGTATTCATCATCATAATCGTTCTTTCTAAGCCTTCTCTTATGAGAGGATTCATCAAAGTTAGCAACAAAGGCATGATGTTTCTCTTTCCTCTTTCAATCTCCATTCCTTTGATAGTCATACCTTTGTTTTCTTTGAGGAAATTGATCTTGATAGTGACCATTGTTAGAAAATCAAAGGAAATGGAGATGATAATTGATTTTCTTTACTTGATAATTACTTGTGATAGTTAATCTTATTCTTTTGTTATTTATTCAGAAAAAAAAAAATTACACAAAACTATTCTTCCAAGATCACCAAGAAACAAAGAGACAAAAAATTAGGCTTTCAAGCTAGGGAAAAACCCCACAAGGAGGAAAACCCAACAATCCTCTTCTTATTGAATCAAGTCAAGATGAGATATCTAACCCACTACCAAAGACTCCTTCAAAGGTTCCAATTCAGCCCTCCTCCCAAGTCAAATTCAAATGAAGTCACATATCTTCAAAGTTTAGTCAATCTTCTTCAAGTTTCGGTCCAACTACAAAGGATAAATCTCGACACTGTTTACAAACTTCAAAGAACTTCGGCCCCGTTACAAATTGCAGGAACTTTAGATCATAATTTTTCCTCTGTTACAAATTGTAGGAACTTTATACCCTCAACTCTGTCATAACCTTCAAGAGACTCACACATGTGACATATATAAGACAAAAATGATTTATTTATCTCTTTGGAATCTCAGTCTTTTAGTATTCTATAAGTTTTAGAGGTTGAACTTCTTTTTGTTCACTTGTTGTATCTCAAAGGAGCTAAAAAATATCACTTTATATAGATATTATTGGGGTGTAAAAAGGCCACACAAGCTAACTTGACTGAGAGAGGGCGACCTGATCCATTTTCACTGATTTTTTAGTAACCAAAATAAAAAAGTATTTTCTATCTTTTCAAATGTCAAAAGACAGGACTCATACACATATTATTTTGATTATTTTTTACTTCTAAAGCATGAAGAACATGCTTGATAAAACAACAAAAATAAATTCATTAATAAATATCTTTCATTATGAAGGCTAACAACAATTACATTCTCCAACACTCCCTCTTAACTAGGGAGGTATTCATAATGACTCAATAGGTCTATCTCAATTTGAAATATTCACATAAGAAGGGATCTAGATGGATAAGCATCAATGATGATATAATAATCATATCCAACATTGTCACATTACCAAGGCCTTGATAGGTACACACTCTCTCTCTCCACAAGATCAAAGCATAATATTGGGAGGCATTCCATGGGACACCATACTACCTCTTTGAGGCACATACTCCACCTAGGATAATCGGAGTATGTCCTCCAACAGAACATTTCTCTCAAGGAAATGTCTTTCCACCGGACCATTCTTTATCCAAGTCCATGTACTTGACTTAGAATTTCCATCCCAATCCATAACCGTACATGACTCAAGAATGTATGTCCAAGATGTTTATTCAATCCACTATTCTCCTTATCCATGTCCATGTGCTTGAATTAGGATGTCAAATCTAATCCATCATAGTACATGACACAAGGAGAACCATGTGTCCTAATTCCATCTCAATCTGAGAGGATGATCATAATCTGGATCAGGGGTAAAAATTAGCTCAAAAATTAAAGTTCTCATAATTGCACCAAACCAGATTCAAAGCAATTGACTTGTCACAAGGAATCCAACACAACTCATTTCGTTGAAACTGAGTTTGGATGAGGAAGTTATGGTCTGCTGATCGTCGTTCAGAACAAGAAATTTAGAAAAAATATTGCGGAATAGGTACAACTGATGACATGAAAGTCCAATCAGCATACCGAGAATCTTATTCAGTTTTTAGTCCAATGAGACTATGACAAGTGTCACTGTTGGATTCGCCACTTGGTATGTGAAGGTAAAAATCACCCAATGACCTCTAAAGTTGAACATGGGTTTATAAGTTAAATGTGGGTTTATAATTATTATGTGTTGGACTTTTTTTTTAATATATTAAAAATTGAATATATATATATATATATATATATATATATGGTTTTTAAATAATCATATATATATATATATATATATATATATATATATATATATATATAAATCTAAAATCTACATATTTAAAAATTTTATATTAATGTGCATTGGAATGTTATTATACCTTATATAAGGTCCAAACACGACATATTAATTGAAACATAGCGTATTAATGTTTGGTAGGTTAATAACCTATAGTTCGGAGGTTCAAACGTTACAAAGGTTTTTAAATGCATATTGCAAAATTCGAATGGGAAAAAGACAAATAACGGGGTTGAGGTCCGGGTTTGAACTTGTGAACTCCCCCACAACAAATAAGCACTTTCACCGTTGGGACATGAGCCCATATCTTGAAATCATATACCATGAATTGCTACTTGAAGGGTGTTGCGGATCCGACAGCAGAGCGGATGGGGCCAACCCTCCTCCATAAGATCGTGACTTCATGACCATGCAGAGTGTTGGGGGCTTAAGCGCGATTTGCGCTAACCACCACATTTAAACAACACTTATCACTAATATAATGACTAGTTTCAGTTTTCGGCGGATAGGGTACTCCAGGTTTAGTCGGAGTTAACTCCAGTTTTCTAGATTTGGAGGAGAAATTGGGGGAAACTTTAATGAGACCTATCTTGGCCAATTTTCGACCAATTTTTTCTCAAAGATAGTCATTCTTAGTAGATTGGATTGCTAGGAATCCATTGGAACAAGTTTCAAAGGCAATGGAGATCATCTACAAGTGTTTTTTTCATGTTGAATAATTTTGAAGCCTAGGGCCACCAAGAGAGAAGGCCATGCCTAGAGTTGCTGAAGGAAAATTTCCGTGAATGAATAGTCAATTTTTGATGTATTTGATGCTCTGAACAAAGTGGTATAGTTTATAGAGGCATTGAAATAGATCTAAAGGTGATTTTGTCACTTTGGATATTAAACAAGCCCATGGCCACCGGTGTTGGAGGTCAAGCCTAAAGAAGCTGTGAACCAAATTCAGTTATTTAATAGTCATTTTTGGGGTATTTTAGTATTCGAAAGCCAATGGAACATTCAAGAAAACCATTGGAGCAATACAGATGCTTGTAATCATACTTTTGACTCATAATCCCAAGAGGGCCTAGCTAGTTAAAGCAGGTCCATGGAGATGTAGCATAGGAGGGGTGAACTCCATCATCATCCATTGTGTTATGTGATTGTTGTGAGAATTTTAATTAATTTAATTTTCTATTTGTGAGTTTTAAAAATCTAATTAACTCATAATTCCTTCATAAAAAACAAATGAAACTTGACAATAAAACCCTTCACAAATGGTTAACTTGAGTCGATCCTTAATTTTTTTTTTACTATTGATGAGGGAGCTTGCATAACAATAACAAGTTTGCCTATATTCAGATCAAGTTGGTATCAGAGAAAAATTTTAGCTCATTTTAGCCAAGATTAGCTATTGGTATTATAGCTATTGGTTGTTGAATTTCTGCAAGGTGAATTTAACAGTTTGTCAAGTTTATGTTTGAAGGAGAAGGGCAAGAATGAGACTTCAGATTCTCAAATCACAAAAAATAAGCTTTGTTTGCATTGCATGTGTGATGGCAGGTTCATTAAGCAATGTTTCAAGTCAACATTCCTTACAAAAACTCTTTGATAAAGAGATGTTGTAGAAACTCTACATCATGATTGATAAGATGCAAGAGAAGTATAAAGGTAATAGGAAGAGCATTAAACTTCAAGAGCAATTGATTGCCATGAAGGAGGAGAAGAAAAATCTTCTTGAAAAGTTGCATGAGATGGAAACTCAGCTCCATATTTCAAATGAGAACCTTGAAAAGATGCATGAGATGAAGACTCAACTCCATATTTCCAAGGAAGCCTTAGCCAAGCATGTGCTTGAAGAAGAGGTATGCAATTCAAGTTTATCTTCAATTTCCTGTCAAAATGAATGTGTATGTTATTTTGAAAGACAAAGTAGAGGAATAGGGTCCAAATTATTGATGAATATGGGCTACGAAGGTAAAGGATTAGGAAAACATGCACAAGGCATAGTTGAGCCAATTGTGGTTGAGGAAAGGCCTAAGTATTTGGGTCTTGGTTATGGTCAACATGATGGAGAAAGCTCTAAATCCAAGGAGGCACATGAAGGTGTTCCAAGAAGGACTTTCATTTCATGTTAATTACCTCAAGCTTGTGAAGATTGTGTTCATGAGGAATGCAAAAGTTTTACACCCACTTTGCAAGAAGGTGCTCATAAGCATGCAGTTAATGAGAATGACGAACAAGAGGATGTTGAAAGCTCTAAAATCATTGAATGCATTGTTGGTATTCTGAAGAGAGCCATTACCTCATCAAATTCACCTCCTCAAGAAGGTGACAAAGGTGAATGTTCAAGGTATAAATCTGCTCCTAATCAAGTTGCTTATGATTATGATAAACATGGAAAATTCTCACATAAGATTTGGAGAAAGTTTGCATGTTCCTTTTGTGGTTTGGATAACCATAATTTTTTAAGGTGTTGGAAGAAGATAGGCATGCACAAGAAACTTTTAAAGCAAATGAGGCAGAAAGACAAAGGAAAAGCAAGCTATGCTGAAAAGAAGAGGCAATTGTTTTGCACTCATTGCCATAAGCAAGGTCATCTTGTAGACAAGTGTTGGACTTTGTATCCAGCAAGTCATCCATGACATTTGAAGAAGGTGGAGAAAGAGAATGGAAAGAATGGAAAAGAGGATTCTATAATTGATGTGGGCCAAGATGATTCACATGATTATGATGTGCAGCTGAAAGAAGCACCATGTTATAGGTCAATTTGGGCATCATCCCCCATGACCTGGTCAAACTAGACATCATACCCAGGACCAATGAAATAGGGTCTATCATCCTCTTACATTTCAGTTGCTATATGCCCTAAGAGAAGAGCAAATCATTCATGGCTTCTATTGTGAGATTTCCAAGGTTTGAAGTATATGTTATATCACTTATAGACTTACCAACGCAACCTCTAAAGGGACTAACTGCGTTGCATATGCAGCTTCCTCCATTCAAGGGTGCATTGCAATACACTTCCTGACATTCAAGGGTGCGTTGGTCAATTGGGAGCGAAATTCTCATTGTTCCGGAATCACCACATGGCCAGTGCCTTCTAGAAGAGTCCATATGTGTCAAACTTCGAATCCAAGTGTACATCTAACACCTTTGTACTTGGGAACATGTATTTCCTATTATTAGAATGTCATTCATTGAGAAACTACCATCAGTTTCCCTATAAATTGAGCACAAATCCTAGTGCTAGGAAAGGAAGAATCTTGGTAAAGAAATGATGTTGGATTCTCATTGGAGAGAGAAAAAGTACTGATATGCTGCTGGTATGATATTGGATGTGATGAGGCTCGGATGAAACTGGAGCTGGTGACATCAAATTGATCATTGGTTGTAACCTCCCCCTTCTACACTTTAATCAAGATTGTTATTCATTTTCCCATATTTTTTATCTGTGTATGTTTCTATTTCTCATGCAATGGACTCTTGAATGTTATATATGTTTCATGTTTAATTGATTTAAGTGATTAATATAAATAGGCATCTGTATATTGCAATTTGTTTGTTGTTCTCTGTTTATACTTGTAGGAAACAATCTGGCAATCAGAGTTGGATTGAAGGAAACAACAAAAGCGACATAAGGAGAATAAGAAGCGTTTGGATCACTAGGAGGTTCTTCTATCGTTCTGTGTGTGTTTTTATGTTAGAGAAAGTGATAGCAAAGTCTTTCATCTGTTGTTCTAAGTTCCTAACACCACACTTAGAGAATTTGATTTATCCGTAGATCATAATTCTGCATAACAAATTGGCGATTACACTGGGGAGTTTCCTTTCATTCTTGGTGTTTTTGCCTCTAATCCTCATCAGTAGTATCTACTTTCAGTTATTAGACTTTTGAATGAAATAATTGAATTAGAAGTGTGTTTTGTAGCTTGCATTTTCAATCACTGGCTGCACCCAACGCACTGTTGGTCAAGACACAGTGCACTGTAGTGCACTGTCTCCCACTCAGGGGTGCATTGCAACGCATTGTCTCCCCTTAGAGACTGAGTTTCCCCCTTAGCCAACAAAATTCCATTCAAATTTTTTATTTCCATCATTCTCAGCCATTTGTTTGTTGTGTTTTCAACTGTCTGATACATCTTAGAGACCAGTGAACTTTCCAGATTTTTCCTCCTTTGAAAAGTAAGTTTGTTCAATGTCCCTTTAAGTGTTTTTATTTATCATTGACAAATCAAATTCAAAGTATTTGATTTCTGCATTATATCCATTTGTTTTCATAAAGGAAATTTTTGTTAAATTCTTCGTTTCCTGAAGGAAAAATTGTAGTTCCATTCTTCGTTTTTCATAAAAGAGAAATTGTTGTTAAATTCCTCCTTTCTCAAAGAAGAAAACAATTGTTTTTATTATTTGATGCATATAGTTTCCTTTCTTGCATTCACATTAAGGGAGCTAAAAATAAAAACCTGCATGTGCATATAGTGAATTGTGTGTGTTGCATAGGAACAAGTTAGTAAAGCTGCATTTTAGTTTGTGCTCTTTGTTGTTTGCTCTCAAAACTGATTGCTCTTTCACTTAGTAGCTAGGATTTTCATTGAAAAAACTAAAATTGAAAAGTTTTATTATCATTTTAGTTTTCATTTTTAGGAATTTCCATCACATCATGCGGTGAACCTCAAAAGACAAATTTCTAAACAAGATCAACTTAAAATTTACATCAATTTACCCAAAAAAACATTGGAACCATAACGATAACATTTAGAAGGTCCAGGCTAGAGACGTGTTCTGATGTCGTTAAACATAGTGGTTGTCATTAAGTTTTCTACGATACATTTCGAGTGTGATACCTCACTCCACGTACGTAAATATATCGGAGCTCGTCCACGTACCTTCAGGTATATTGGGAAGTGTTCTAGTACGAAAAGGATAAGGGGGTGCACTCACTGTGCGATTTCACATTAGACAATGCTAATATGGACTTGGGCCTCCCGTACCTTCGAGTATATTTGGGAGGAAAACTTTAGGTTTCTATCCATCCATAGTGAACCGATTCGTTCGCCTTATAACTTGTGATACACCGAAGACAACATTCAGGGAGATTTCCTGCCCATACTTCTTGGTTCGCCAGGAGGTATTCTGTAGTTCACAATTACTTGGTAAACCTTTTGCCTAGAATTACCCCTTTTATTTTGTTTATTTGTTTTTGTTCATAAAATAAATCAGTCATCGTGGAAGAAGAACACCCCTTTCCCCTTCATTCGCGTAGAATAGCACTGAAACCACCTTTACCACCAGAAGCCACTTCTGGTCGGCGAAGGCAGCATCACTCTACTGAAACTAGTACTATCAGTACCTCTGGTGCAACGTCATCCTCACATATACCAGAGTCGACACAAGTTGTTTCTAAAAATCCTGGTTCATATACTGTTGTCGAGACAGAGTCCTCACAGCTACTCGTGGTCACGATCCATCCAATCAGTGAGACCATGCCTCCTGAACCCGACGTTGTTCAACTGGAAGTTGATCCAGATCCTGTCACTTTTTTGCCAGAACATCTGAATCCAGAATTCGAACGACTGGAAGTTGTTCTAGTATCGGTCACCCCACAATCTATTGTAGCCATTGAGTCTCCCATATTGCGCAGTCAACCTCTTGAAATATACTTTGGGCCTGACGGCGAAATCCTTACACCCAGTTTAATTTCGATTGAAGAAATACCACAAGACGAAACACCTTTAACTCCAACTCATTTTGGGGCGGAGCTTTACCTGTACGACTCTTTTCCTCAATCACCTTCCTCTTCTTTTGTTGATCCTGTGTCTATTCAAGTTCCCATAGATCCTGTAGAGTATACACTGGGTCATTTGACCATGGTTGAGACAACATCCCAGACTGAACCATCTATTTCATCTGCGACAACATCTACTGTTGCTTCACCTTCTATGTTTTGTCCCTTGACTTCACCCATGTCATTATCTGGAATCCTATCTGGTTCCTCCCTTATGAGTACTGAATGACTTGATCCTTTATTCACATCTTCAGTGCAATATCAAGTTGGTCCCATCAGTTATTATCCTTGGTGGCCAGTGATTCCACAAAAATTACCCTCTGAAATTCCAAAATTCATTGAAAACCCCGGAGAAGACCTGTCAATGCATGTTATAACTTATCATTTGTGGTTCTCATCAAACTCCTTAAATGATGACTCTGTTAGAATACGTCTTTTCCAGCGCACACTCACTGGTGTGACTGCATAATGAGGATGGTTCTTTTAATTTGTCAACCTTGTTAAAAAATGAATCAGTTGATGAGGATAGTTCTTTTCCTGCGTCAACCTCGATAAATGAAACAAATTCCCAAGGATAGTTCTTTTACTGTGTCTACCTCGTTAAAAAATGAAACATGCCATGAGCATAGTTCCTTTTCCTGTGTCAAGATCGTTAAAAAATGAAACAAATCCTCCCCTAATTAAGACGAGTCTTCCATATGATCTCGTAAATGAACCTTCATTCCATCTAGCTATTACTAACCAATAGTCTTCTTAGCTGAATGAAATGAAGCTTGGGGGGCATCTTCTCTTGTAGGGGGAATTCAACATGTGCTCTTGCAGGGGGCATTCAAAACATTCTTACCAATTGCACCAATCAATAGCTGAAGTTCGGGGGAAAAAAACAGGTTCAGAGCTCCAAAATGCAAATGGTAACTTTCAAATGGTAAAAATGAATGGTAAAAACTCTTTTAATTAGTCATTTGATTATTTGCAAATCATATTTATTGTTGTGATTATGGTTTTATGTATTTTTTTATCATGAAACAGGTATTTTTAATCCATTCGATGTTGTTTTGAACAAGTTTACAGCTGCCATAGCAGATTAGTTGTGCACACTTATTTCAAGAATGATTTGACCACAAAGCATATTGTTATCCTTATTTTTCGAGCTTTGATAAAAACAAAAAAGGAATTGAAGCGCACTTTTAGCTCTTTTTCAAGCTTCGATAATGACAAAAAAGGAACCCCTGGAGTCTTCTTTTAGCGCTTTTCAGACTCCGATAATATGAAAAGATTGTCGAGCACTTGTATTTTCGAGCTCGCAAAAGTAAATGAATTGACATATGCTCAATATAGGTTTAACCCTTTTCCGGACTGGGATAGATTATTTACGTAAAATAAAAACCTTAGTCGAACATGGCTAGGAGGTTCTCTCAGATATCATTTTACACTTTTTCGGATCTGAGCGACAACTTTACAAAAAATCACTCAGAGAGTTTTCTTTTGTCCTCTTTTTCAAACACTCTAAATATGAAAAAGGACCAGGTTGTCATTGTCGTTAGGCTCATTAAAGTTTAAAATAGCGACGGGCTTGTCAATCATGGCAAGAATCGAGTTTCCTTTATCGCTAGACTTGTTAAATTATAAAATAGTGATGCATATTCACTCGAAGGTTTGAATTATAGATCAAGCACATGTTATCCTCCTCAAGCTTGTTAAAAAAATAAAGAGGTACTGGTCGACAAATGATCGGGGAAAATTTGGGAAAGTGAACAGAATTTTTACGGTAGCAGGTCACTCTTGAACATGACACTTCACTCCATCGTCGTGACTATTTGGGTTGGGTAATCTTCTTGATGGTTCATTCATACCTATGGTTCATCATACCTTCACTTTGGTTTTGGGTCAATGCTGCCAAATCATCTCAGTGTCGTCGATATGTTCAAGAGAAGTCATCCAATGAATACTCATCATTCTACAATACTCATAAACCTTCATTTTCATGACAACCATCCCTGAACATTGCTATATCAAGTCACATTTTGTCTCCGAAATCAATAACTCTCATTTCGTGATAAAGTGGCTTCCTGTTGACATCAAATGATCATCCAGGAAGTTTACTTAGAAACATCATCTTCCAGTACCATGAGGCTTGTTACATCATCAACAAGATCCTCGTTTCCGGACCTTTGACCGAAAGATTTTGTTTGGCGTTAGACATCAAATCATCTATTCATACCTTACGAAATGTACTGCAGTACCTTGAGAGCCATTAACATCAATGGTGGTTCTCTTGTGTTTATTAACAACTCACATCATTGGCTGGTAATCAAACGATGTCTTACCATATTCGACTACAAATCACATATTCACATGGCTAGACTTGTACCCGAATGATCAAGTGAATAAGATAATAAGACCTCAGATCTAGTTTCAACCATTTGGGTTGCGATTTCAGGATTGTTGTACACATCATCTATATGGTGACCTTACATACAGATCGTCATCCGAACATGGGCCTATATCTGTAGGCATGCATGCCTATATTGGGCAACATTCCAATTTAGACAAGTTTCTGCACTATGTACATGTTATTAGATAGTTTATGTGCTGAGCATGGGAATGCCTCCCTCAACAATTCGTGATCAAGATGAAAATATCATGATGTAATGTATTGTAAGATTGATGCAGGCCGCCACTCCGCTTCAATTCCATCTCATCACATCATAAAGCATCTCATTCAAACACATTGTTATTATTTCAACTTCATGCTTTAGGGGGCAACTATTATAGGTCAATTTGGGCATCATCCCCCATGACCTGGTCAAACTAGACATCATCCCCAGGACCAATGAAATAGGGTTTATCATCCCCTTACATTTCAGTTTCTATATGCCCTAAGATAAGAACAAATCATTCATGGCTTCTATTGTGAGATTTCCAAGGTTTGAAGTATATGTTATATCACTTATAGACTCACCAACGCAACCTCTAAAGGAACTAACTGTGTTTCATATGCAGCTTCCTCCATTCAAGGGTGCATTGCAATGCACTTCCCGACATTCAAGAGTGCGTTGGTCAATTGTGAGAAAAATTCTCATTGTTCCGGAATTTCCACATGACTAGTGCCTTCTAAAACAGTCCATATGTGTCAAAATTCGAATCCAAGTGTCCATCTAACACCTCTGAACTTGGGAACATGTCTTGCCTATTATTAGAAAGTCATTCATTGAGAAACTACTATCAGATTCCCTATAAATTGAGCACATATCCTAGTGCTAGGAAATGAAGAATTTTGGTAAAGAAATGTTGTTGGATTCTCATTGGAGAGAACGAAAGTACTGATATGTTGCTGAAGTGATGTTGGATGTGATGAGGCTAGGATGAAGCTGGAGCTGGTGAAATCAAATCGATCATTGGTTGTAACCTCCCCCTTCTACTCTTTAATAAATATTGTTGTTCATTTTCCCATATATGTATCTATTTATGTTTTTATTTCTCATGCAATGGACTCTTGAATGATATATATGTTTCATGTTTAATCGATTAATTGATTAATATAAATAGACAAATGTATATTGCAATATCTTTGTTGTTCTCTGTTTATACTTGCAGGAAACAATTTGGCAATCTGAGTTGGATTGAAGGCAAAAACAAAAGCGATAGAAGGAGAAGAAGAAGGGCTTGGATCACCAGGAGGTTATTCTATCGTTTTGCATGTCTATTTATGTTAGAGAAATTGATAGCAAAGTCTTTTATCTATTGTTCTAAGTGCCTAGCACCACGCTTAGGGAATTTGATTTATCTGTAGATCATAATTCTACATAACACACCATTGCAATGGTTTGGTAAGAGATGGTTAGATTTCTTATCCAATTAAGGCTTTTCATGTCTTTTGATGATTGATGCATTTCTTTTCCAATTGAATGCATGTTGCATGTTTACGACAAGAAGGTGATTGAAAGTGGGGTTGTTGACTCACTTTATTGCAACAAAAATTTGTTCATTTCAGATTTAAGTACATGTACATATGAATGGAGTTCTTGTACTTATGATTGTACTTGTGAGAGAGTTGAAAAATTGTATACATGCATGAGAGTTTGTGTGTATGAATAATGGAATTTTGATGATTTCGTTGTGCTTGAACATGCATGAGCATTTAACATGTGTTGGTCGATTGCTTTGTTTAACATGCATGATGTCAACTTGAGAGTGTTGATCATTTTCACATGCGTGAGTATCGACTTGTGTTGACTGTGTGTTGCATGCATGTCATATCGACTTGGAAGAAGTTGATTTTGTCTCCAAAGATGGAAAGGGAGATGTTGATGAAATGTTTCATGAAATGTGAAATTCATTTTGTTTACACATGCTTATGCTTGACTTGAGAGTCAGTTGTTTGAAGAGGCATGTTTTTATCGACTTGTGTTTGGTCCATGAATTTTGACACCAAGATGTGAGAGTACGTGGCGCTGTTCACATGATGTGAAATCAGTTGCTTTGAAGGAGAAACAAGTTATGTCGTCAATTTATGTTTCTTGCATGATGTGTTTGTGTGACAAGATGCCAAGAAATTTTACAGCCATTGTAGACCATATTATGTGTTGACGCCAAGAAGAGAGGGAGACGGTGAATGCATTCTTTCATATGTGGAATATGGAACTGTGGAGGTAAAATAATGGTCATTTCTTTTCTTGTTTTTACTGATGTTGGAAGCTATTTGTTGTAGTTCACTCATTGTGCAAAGGAGGAACATGATTCTCAGTAGGAAGGCACCAAGGAATCAATTTGGTACAACAAAAGTGTTATATCAGCAAGCAGCCAACAAGTGTTGGATTGGGTCAGTAGCCAAATGAGAAAAGTGGTTGAAGAGCCACATCATTTGCAAGGCAAGGCAAGACATGTCAATGGACAAGTGGTTGTCATAGATTTCTCAATGTAAAATCAAGATGATAGAACTTGGAAAATAGAAGAGATTTCAGCTCTTATGAGATAACAAGATTTTGTGGGTTCAAAATCATGTCAGTGGGAAGGAGTGATTATAATCTAGATCAGGGGCAAAAATTAGCTCAAAAATGAAAGTGCTTAGAATTGCACCAAACCAAATTCAAAGCAACCAAGCCATCGCAAGGAATCCAACGCAACTTGTTTCGTTGAAAACCAAGTTCGTATGAGGAAGTTATGGTCTACTTATCGTCGTTCAGAACAAGCAAATTTAAAAAATATATATAGTGCAGAACAAGTACAGCCGATGACATGGCAGTCCAGTCAACATGCAGAGAATTTTCTTCAATTTTTAGTCCAATGGGATTGTGACAAGTGTCACTGTTAGATTCGCCAAATTGATATGTGAAGGTAAAAATTTCCCAATGACCTCCAAGATTAAATGTGAATTTATAATTATTATGTGTTTGAATTTTTTGTCTTAATATATTAAAAATTGAATTAATATATTATATATATAATTAATATTTTATATGGTTTTTCAATAATCATATATTATATTAATATAATTACATATATAAATATTAATTTAAATCTTTATATATTAATTAAAATCTAAAATCCACATATTTAAAATTTAAACCCAAAATTCCAACGTTGGTTAAATATGGCCTATTAAAGTCGACGAATGTTACAACGAATGTTACAAAGGCTATATTAATGTGCATTGGAATGTTATTATACATAGATGGTGTATTGATTCAAACATAGCGTATTAAGGTTTGGTATGTTAATAACCTATAGTTCGGAGGTTCAAACGTTACAAAGGGTTGGTTCAATATGGCCATTAAAGTCAACGTATGTTACAAAGGCTATATTTATGTGCATTGGAATGTGATTATACATAGATGGTGTATTAATTCAAACATAGCGTATTAAGGTTTGGTATGTTAATAACCTATAGTTCTGAGGTTCAAACGTTACAAAGGTTTTTAAATGCGTATTGCAAAATTCGAATGGGAAAAAGACAAGAAACGGGGTTGAGGTCCGGGTTTGAACCCGTGACCTCAACACAACAACCAACCAAGTGCTTCCATCGTTGGGACATATGTCCATATCCTCAAAATATGCTGCAAATTGCTACTTGAAGGGTGTTGTAGATCTGACAACAAAGCGGAGGGGGCCAACCCGCGGGCCAACCCTCTTCCATAAGACCGTGACCTCATGACCATGCAGAGTGCTAGGGGCTTAAGCGCGATTTGCGCTAACCACCACATGAAAAAAACACTTATCACTACGCTAATGGCGAGTTTAAGTTGGCAGCAGATTTAGCAGAGCGCCATTTTTGGCGAACAACTCCAGATTTAGTCGGAGTTAACTCTAGTTTTCCAGATTTGGAGGAGAAATTGGAGGAAACTTTATTGAGGCCTGTTTTGGTCAATTTTGGCTAATTTTTTCTCAAGGATAGTCATTATTAGCATATTGGTATTCTAGGAATTCATTGGAATAGGTTTTAGACACAATGGAGCTCATCTACATGTGTTTTTGGCATATTGACAAATTTTGAAGCCTAGGGCCACCACGAGGGAAGGCCATGCCCAGAGTTGCTCAAGGCCAATTTCAGTGAATGAATAGTCAATTTTTGATGTATTTGATGCTTTGAACATAGCGATATAGTTTATAGAGGTGTTGGAGCACATCTGAAGGTGATTTTGTCACTTAGATTAAACAAGTCCATGGCCACCAGTGTTGGAGGACAAGCCAAGAGAAGATGTGAACAAAATTCAGTGATTGAATAGTCATTTTTGGGGTATTTGAGTGTTTTGAAGCCAATTTAATAGTCAGAAAAACCATTGGAGCAATACAGATTGTTGTAATCAGATTTTTGACTCATAATCCCAAAAGGGCCTAACTAGTTAAAGTAGGTCCATGGATATGTAACCTAGGAGGGGTGAACTCCATCATCATCCATTGTGTTATGTGATTGTTGTGAGTTATTTTACTGCATTTCAATTGATGTTTATGAGTTCTAAAAATCTAATTAACTCATAATTCCTTCATCAAAAGCACATAAAACTTGACAATAACCCCTTCACAAATGGTTAACTTGAGTCGATCCTTAAAAAAAAATTAATACTGATGAGGGAGCTTGCATAGCAATTAAAAGTTTGCCTATACTTAGATCAGAGGATAAATCTATGCTCACTCCCTCTCAAATAGGGAGAGTGCATCAACAAGCCTCAACTTGCGTCAGAAGTACACATACTTCCCTTACATCAACTGCCTATTATTCTGTGAAGATATGATGTAGCTTCCTCAACCAACCCTCTTATCACTGAGTTTGCTCAACTGCAACTTCTGAACTAGGGCTCCAAATCTTCCTCCTAACAATCCATGATCCTACACTTGTGCATCTTACTTTGTGTCCAACACTACTTCCTACCTTGAAGATAGTCCATCACATAGTCCTTCAGCTGATTGATCATCACAGTACTAGATCAACCAATCTATTGTTAATTCAACCTTGAACATAATTTGGCTGACTTTTTCAATCTAGAGTTCTCCAATAAGTCAACACAACTTCATGGACTCAAATAATTCCGCCCTATAAATGTTTTTACCATTCTTCAAAAAATATCCATCTCGTAGGGTCTTCAAATATACCTTCTTGTTAGTTCTCTAACTGCCCCTTAGATGTCTGACCTTAATTTCTCTATACAAAACCATCTAACTATCCTTTTTACTACTTTCAATTTGACAGTTTTTAGGTCACCAATTAATCTTCCCTTCAACAATGACAAACTACACTTACATCACTGTGATTATAGCTATTTTCACACCACACTTTTATCATAGATTTTTGACATACCAAATTTCTACAAATTTTTGGACTAGGGCTCACAAACTACCTTTCACATAGTTTTCAAAGATAATTGATCTAAGGCTTGCTAGGACAACCCACTTGACAGTGACTTGTTACACAAAATCACATCAACTAGGGAACACTAGGTAACACTTACATTATGAATTTGTCACTCCAAAATACAATCACTAGGGAACACATATATTGTTGTCCAAAATCTGATGAAACAACCCTACCACAAAATTTAATTTTATCAACCATAAGACAAACCTTCAACATACCTCGCCCAACTCTAAGGAAACTCAGTTCAGTACTATACAACCTCTTAAATTCTTGGCCCTATACCAGCCTTATTCTCCCACCATAGGCTCAAATCTGATCTCTTTGTGGCTACCATAGTTCAACTTATAAACAAAAGTATGTGGTTGCTCCTGCAGTCTTGGACTAGAGTAATTCTCCTATTCTAAATGACAAGAAACTCGTCCCTTATTTCTCCTCTGTAACCAAACCTTGTGGCCTTTCTTATTCACAAAAATTAGGACTCCTTCTCTCACGATGCTCTAGAGATTTTTTCTCACCAAAACATAGATATTTTACCCACAAATCAACACACCAAAATAACATAACCATAGTCATTTTTTTTGGCTAAATTTCTTCCTTTAGAACATGAGACAAAGAATGAACATGTCCTCCTTTTCCTTTCTAGATCAACTTAAGTCAATTGTTTCCTTGCTAGTCCGAGTTTGATAAGAAATGCAATTGTGGTGATTGTAATCTAGGTTGTCTACTCCTCCCTCTTTCCACTAATTTTGTTGAGGGAGTTAACTATTCTTCTAAACATGTCTTCAAATTTTATGTACACATGCTAGACTATATTCTAAGATTTATGCTACAAACCTGGTGCATGATGCACCAATTATCATTCTAATGATCTCTCAATAGTAAATATATTTCATATCTTCCTTCTACTTCTTTGAAGCTTCTTCATCTTCAACCGTTAATGTTTCTGATCTTTCCTTTTGTTTGTTGTTTTTAGAGTTCTTAGGACAATTTGACTTGTAGTGTCCATATTCATGACAACCAAAGCACTGGACTTTGGACATGTCTCTATTTTTGTTTTTCTTCTTCTTATCAAAATTTTTCTTTGGTTTAGCTACATAGGATTGATAGGCTTCATTAACAGGTTAAGTATCACTTCTAGCCTTTATTATAGATTCTTCTATTGAACATTGAGCCCATACTTATTCAAATGAGGGAGCTTATTTTCTTGCACAAGTGCTACTTGCAAAACCATCCCACTCTTTAGGTAAGGCATTGATTTCCATTGTAGTTAATTCTGAATCAAATATTTTCTCACCAACTTCTTGAAGTTGATCTTTAATTTTTGATAGCTTCATGAAATAAGAAGATATAATGTCTCCTTTTGTAAATTGTATATTATACCAGTACATGATGAAAGAAAATGAGTTCTAAACAAAATACACTACCAGTACATTATGAAAACAAAACCATGACTAGCATACAATATTTCTTCAACACTGACCTAACCTAACACTCTGCTTCAAATGATATCTGCTCTAACATATGGTGTATGTTGACAAAACTTCCCATTAATACTAAGTCTAATACTGACATCCATGAAATTTGTTTGACTTCACAATAGAACTTTTTACCCACTTTCAAAGGTACTCCAGTCTCCATGTGCTACTTCTTTCCAGTTTATAAATCATAATGACAATAAGATGCACTCCACTTGGCCTAAATTTTAATTTGATCATGAAATTGGGTGGAACATCATTTATTCAGATTATCTTTTCTAACAAATGTATGCTGAGAATCCATCAAAGCTAAAAGGACAAACCGAACAACAGCTTGTAAAGCTAAAATCAACAAGCAAGGTCTCTGTAGCATCTTGATTCATGACCAAATGAACACCCGATGTTACTTATAAACTTATAAACAATTGTCATTCATGCATAACACTCACATATGCACAGTTAGCCTAGATTAGAACAACACACTATCATAATTAGGTCGACTCATACCTGATGTCATAACCCTAACCAATTGCATAGGCCAATCCAAATTCGCATGATACATGTAACATTCAGATCTTAATGCAATAACCCTAATCATCAAGTTAACTAACATAAAATAACAACAATGCATATAAAAACACATTACTATCATTCATGACTATTCAAAACACGTGCATATGACCACATTGATTCACTAACATCTACCATGCGTGTAACCACAACAACAATTAAAATGACAAACAAGTACATAACCCTAATGCATATAACAATTTGTTAACCAACATACCTGCATGCCAAACATACAATACATGTATGACGATCTGCTCTTATTCAAAGTCTAATGTTGCAACTTCACTTTGACGATCTACATCTCTTGCTCTATCTCAATGAACACATTAGCATCATAACAGACCAATATCATCATGATGACCTAATTGCATACAATGACCTCACAATGCATGTTTGACCTACTATACATGCATAACTATAACTAAGACAATGAATAGACACTGACATGCATAACAAATGCATAACAACTTATATGCATTCATGATGACCACATCCAATCAACAACACCATCAACTTTCACATGGTGACACCACTGCAGCTATGGCCAACATCATGCATATGCAACAAGCACATAGAACATAAGCATGAGGAACACATATTCAACCGACTTGAATACACCCTCCTCCCACATCTACCCAAGTAACCGGCCAACTAGGGTAAACATGCGACAAGAGGCTACTATGATGAGATTCAACCTCCTAGGTGACCTTAAGGAAGTGGAATCGATGGAAACACATCAAACATACCTTCCACATCAACAACAACACTCTCAGGAGCCATCCCAACCACTCAAGTATCCTGCCCCTAGGTCCCACTGAGTTTTTGACCCACTTAAGCTCTGGACACATGCACAAGTTTGCATGAATGCATCTAGGAGGCTTTGGACGCATGCACAAACCTGCATGCCTGCGTCCAGGGACTATTTCCAGCAGACCTGTGCTAAATTCCATGACATTTAAGGCACTTCTCAAGCCCAAAATCCGGCCACTGCCTAGAACTTGTTGTAACTGCTGGAATCCTTTAAACACATGAGGACAAGATTCATAAACCAAAAAATAACTCCAAGACTAGGACTGACCATCCCCAACTGGGATTGACATTCTCTCAAACACTTGGCATGAATAAAATCTACAGGTTTAAATAACATATATGAATATAGGGGTCTCATACTTATAAGAGAAATCGCTAAGAAGCATTAGTTGCAATACAATCTATTTGACCATATACACATTGTGCATTCATTTACAAGTAAAAAGATGAGGAGAGCCATACATCATCACTGTCATAATACATGCTTATAACCAACATAATAACGAACAACAGAAATATCAAGGATACAACAGTCATAGAATCCACATATAAACCAATACATTTGCATACCAAATACCAAGGGAATGAACCTTTCATTGATGAATGTAAAAACCAAGCAGAGATGAGACTTCCACGTTCCACCCGACCATAGATTGGTTGAGCCAAGTCTCTCTTCAGCCAATCACCCCCGTGCCATATTCCAAACAAGAATGTGGGACTCAAACCGAAAGAACCAACTAGAGCATCCTGAGATTAAACCACTCACCCTCATCAATAGAAATCAAGCTGCACCATGATCCACACCGGATCACTAGGCCAACACAATAAACATGTCATAATTGGATTTACCGTGATCTAGACCCCATCAGTAGGCCAACACAAGAATGGATACCACCGGATTATCTCCGCCTACACCATTAGGAATTTTGTTGTCTCCTAGTCTCTCAGGCTTTACCACAATCCATAATCTGAATCAGGGATCATTAGGCCTTAAATTGAGAGATACTCTCCAGGATTTACCGTATATCCCAACCCGAGATTCCTAGGCTTGATGGAGAGCAAACCACCTCTAGGTTTTACCATATATCCCTCCATTCACTAGTCGAGGATTCCTAGGCTCATCGAGGAAACACACTATTTGGATTTACCGCAACCCACATTCTGGTTCATGGGTTAATAGGCCATGTGTTATATCATTTCGGAGATCCACCTCACTCAGCTTCGAATCCATCCAGCAATCCAAATAAACCAAAACATGAGAACTCCAAAACACCATGGATATCCAAAAATGACAAGGCTAGGCTGAAAACACTATCACACCTAACAAAACCCATGCCAAGACATAAAAGAACCACATGCAACACCATCCATGTTAGATCTAGCAAGGAAATCACACATGCAAAGCAATTCCTACAAAGAATCATGATGTAGTTGCTTGATCATGCTCTTGCTTGTTTGTTCCTTCTTTCCTCTTGCTTTCTTTGCCTTTCTTGATGCAATGCCAATGTGCTCCAAGAAACTCTAAGTGTCCAAGAGTGTGTGTGAGAGAGAGAGAGAGAGAGAGAGAGAGAGAATAATGAGAGAGCTTCGAAACTGAACTGACAAAAGGTTTGAGCAAAAAGCCTAGCAAAAGCTTCCCAACTGATCCTTAGAATCTTTTTTTATCAATGAGACCTCTAATTTCTTCATTTTCCATTATTTTCCTTCATTTTCCTCTTCGCATGCAACTTGGGACCTTTCACCTCCCTTTTCTCCTATTTTCCATTATTTTCATAAATAAATGTGCCAAAAAAAACATTTTGCCTTTCCAAAGCATTTGCCATTGCTTTTGCCAATTTCCTTTAGCCATAATAACCGAAATGAACACCCTCTAGGATGTTTTGCCCAAGAGTAAGCTTGGAATAAGTGTCTCATCAATCGTGGTTATTATTTTTAACTTTTAACCATGGTGGAATTTTCACCATGGTTTTTCCAACAACCATGAACAGGGATACATTCCTCGTAACAATACATGCATTTTAACAATAACAACGATCATTTATGTTGCATCAAATACATAACGACATAATTATGTGACTTATCTCATGAAATAGATGTCTGGCAACTGAGATTGGGACTTCAACTCTCCACCCAACCATAAGTTGGTTGCATCGTTGTTCTTTCTTACATCCAACCACCCTTGAGCCTGATTCAGAGTTTGTGAAGGGAAGTGCTCAAGGGATATTCACACTATTCATATGCACATTCAAGTGGGAATCTAGAGTCCACAAGACCTCCACTTGACTTCCAAGAATTCAAAGTGCATTGTGTCTCCGCCCAACACAATCAGAACATGTAGTCCATAGCACTTAACATCCACCCAAAAATAGGTTCAAGGAACCCACAAGCAATCCTCCCTCTTCACATCCACAATCTCTAAATTAGTGTCCCTCTCAATCCAATCATCATTTTTATTATTTACATTAAATTACATCATCATACACATTCATGCACATGGCAATATTTACAACAGGTGACCATGGGGTTGTTACAATTACACAATCCATCATTTGGCATCAACAATTTGTGTACCTTAGCCATACAAGTACTTTGTTGCAACACTTTGTTCCAATTCCACCTCCTTGGCAAGTTTTAATGCATGAGTTTTGGGGAGTATTTAGAGAGCAATGTTTTAAGGGGCGGCACATCTTGCTTCTTGCTTTATGTTTAATGAATTTTCAGTTTAGAGTTTCAATGTTCTATTTTTAGTAGCATTCTTCCTACATTGGATTTACAAGTAGATTTTGGAGGACGCGTGTGAATAGAGGATGAGAGGGGCACTTTCATATTCTTGATTATACAATTTTTCTATGTTTCTATTTTTAGAACTTGATCATTTTTAGCAATGGAAGACAATTTCTAGGACCGAATAGCTAGTTCTTTAAATGGGTACTTTCAAATTTTCAAAAAACATATTCTTGTAAAAATTTTAGTTTTAGAAATTTCATCTTTCTTGAAATCTAAAATGGAATTAGATACCCATTGGAGTGATGATCATGGAGGTCCACTTTTGTAAAGTTCCTACATATTTTAGGCCTCAGTCAAAGTTGGTCAAACTCGATGCCTATAAAAAGCTTCATTTTTTAGAGATGATCACATTTTAGAGACTCCATATCGACTACAATATGGCAGTGAAATTTGGTGCCAGTCAAAGAACATTGATTTTGGGCTACTTTTAGTAAGCATGTTTATTTTGAAATTGGACACTGTCTGAAAACCTGGCATGACATATAACATGTTGGTCAAACTTCACGTCATTACAAGAAGTTTCATTCCTAAACAAATTTGAGAGGTCCAAAGCACACTAAGCCTTTGGGAGGATCCCACTTGATGATGAGTTGACATGTACTTCTTATTTTAGTATTCATCCTTTCAACTACTCATTGAGTCATCAGAATCCCATACACATGCTTTCATAGTCTAGAAGTGGAGCACATGGTTGAGTAGGCTTTGTGTGAAGGAAAAAAAGACATGCACCCACAAAACCCTACATTTGTCCACATTTCCCTTTGCACATGATGTTTTCACCCAAGAATGAAAGCACGCACCACACATTACACGGTATGAGGAGAATTTTATGAAATAAGTAAAGCACATTTCACCTTATTAAAGAACACGCCTTGAGGAGTTATTCTGTGTCTTGGAAGTTACTTTTGTGAACTTACCTATTGTTGCATGTGTTGAATGTCTTGGCATATTGTTGTCAAGCTCAAGTGGAGAATGTTGAGTGTTCATGATGTCATTATTGCTTTGAGTATCCATTCGCATTGCTTGTCGTCATGGATAAAGTCAATTGGGTATTTTATCTTTGCAAGAATTTTTCCTCTCGTTGCTTTGTTGAAAAGAACATGAAACGTGTCCAGTTAGATAGCCCTCTCAAAGACCTTTCCAATGGTATATGGCACTTTGTCAAATTCCCAAGGAATGAGGAGAAAATTGGGTTCAAAGTGGACATATCAACAAAAGGAGGGGGGCCAAGTCCATTTGAACATTAAAGAGAAGGTAACCCCTGCAATGGAAACCATCATGGTTTATAGACTAGCTAAGTCGCATCAAGTGATTGGTTTATCGATTGGCTAAGTGGCAGCACTACGAACAATTCATATAGATCAAATTTGGTCTTGAATGTAGCTTTCCAATTGTCAATGTCATTCATACACACTTAATGATGCCCCTTTGTTAGGTACATCTTGGTAAAGAAGCATGCACTCACAAGTTGGTCCACTAAATCATCAACATCAAGTAAAGGGTACCTATTCTTGTTTGTAATTTTATTGAGTACACGACAATTTGTAACCAAGCATCATTCATAAAATGCTTCCTTCGGTAAGATGAAGGCAAATTTCGAACTACAAGAAGACATTGGTTGGATTGATCCTTTTTGCATAAGTGCTTCGATCAAGAATTCTTCTTTTGCAATCTTCATAGGGAAGAGGAAGTGTGTCTGGGCATTGGGAAAAGAGGCTGCCAAGAACAAGTCAATGTCATGTTGAATGTGGCAAGGTGGTCAAAAACCCTAAGATTTAGTGAAAACACCCTAGTATGAATCTAGTAGTTGTGAGGTGGTCATGGTGGCCTACATTGTATTGTCTAGTTTGACATGTCTGACCATGCAAATGCTTGTGGAGGGTGATTTGGCAAACTATATTGACCAATGTGAAGAAAAATGTAGTGGAAAAACATAATAATCTAAACTATTTACTTTCCTTTGTAAAAATATAGGTGTTATTACAGCCTATCATATTGGACATAGTGGTCAAATTGGTTTAGTTTTCTCAAGATGAGGTCCAAGCAGTATAGGGGAATAACATTGCAGGGAACAATGTCTTTAAAGTGAGGTCCAATGTCAAAAAGTAGGTCATATGTCTAAGACCAATGAATGTTGACCTCCTTTTTTGACTAGATGAAGATGATATGCTACAAGGTGAGCGATTATGTGAGATAGAAGGCTTTGACCAATGTTGAAGATACAAGGTTACTTGATTGTCATTATCTAGAATGAAGCTACGCAATCTTTGATGATGGTCATGGGTAAACAACAAGTCGTAGCATATTGGGAAATAATCACGTTCCATGAGGACTAAGTTGCGATTTCATTTGGAGGCAATCCACATTTATCACAAATACATTTTCAAGGGCAAAAGATGGAGCAACATGCAATTTAAAAACAATGTTTTCACCAGTTTGGTGTTGAAATATGCAATATTCATAGATAGAATGCATTGTGCTCTTATGGAAGCTGCAATATTGACCTAGATGTTGAGGCGAGGAGGGTAGGACTTTAGTGGACTAACCTATACATTGAGGCAATGAGGGTTGGACTTTGTTGGAGAGTAGTGATGTGGGAAGAGTGTTGTAACAAGAAGTGGATCTGCTTGATAGAAAGGTTTCTTGCCCAATTTCCACTCAGCTACCAGGGTAGTTTCTTGAAATGCAAGAGACAAAGTACAACTAGTAACCATAGCCACTTCATGATGTAAAACAGAATTAAATTTTATAAGTACCTATTCTACAACAAAGATGGAAAGTTAGACTTGAAATTTGAAAAAGAGTTCACTGTACTGTTGTAGGCAATGTGCCCAAAGACTTTCACAATAACCAAGTGGATAAAATCGATCTCAAATAGCTACATAGAAGATATGATATGTGCTAATTGGTCTGATGCTGGTGAGCGTGGCTACACAATTGTCAAATTCAATGCAAAAAGAGGACTTCCCTTCATCTTTACCTTGCTCCCATCGAAAAGCAATTTGTAAGATGGCGGAAGCCGAAAGTGTATTGCTCTACTACCAAATGATAGAATAAATAAAAGTGCAATTAACTTAAGAATATGTTGAGATAAACAAGTATTCCTCCTATATTCAGCCAGGGAACATACAATCAAATGATACAATAAATAAAAGAGAACATACAGTAATAATATGTTGCGACAAACACATATTCCTCCTATATTCAACCAGAGAACATATAATCAAACAAGGTGTTATCACTAGGCTGGAGTAAGTTGGGTTGTTCAACTATCAACGCAGCACAACTATTTCAAACCACTTTGACTAGAAGTTAGCCCTTCCAATTAGAGAGGGCTCTCTCAAAGAAAACAATGGAATGCTCAAGATAAAATCTAGATTGCAGATGGCTACGTATGTTTATGTATTATGTGATTTTTTGCAGGTGGAAGAGTGTATGATGGCTACCATTGGGCATGGAGTCAGCGAAAGAAATTCAATTACTAACAAATTGTATCCATGGAAGCTGAGGAAAATTGGCTTAAACATAAACTTTTACAACTAACATAGCATATGAAGGAAATTGGAGCATTAAAACATGAATTCCAAGTAATTGTAGTACCATGAAACTGATAACAATACATAAGGTGAAGAGACAAAAATACATAAGCCAAAGAGAATCTCAGGTTTTGAAGACAATCTGATGTAAATTGTGTATTAGTCTGATAAAGAAAAATTTACATAATAGCTTCCTCATAACATTCAACAGCCCTTTCAAAATGAAAAACTCCCTCATTTATAAAGTGAGGTCTCTTTACAATAGTCTGCCAATTAGGCTAGACTCGATACCTTACCCAAGAAACCTAATTCTAGTAGGACTACATCACATGGAGAACTTATAAGGATATTTTCTGTTTTGATAGAGTTTGTATACAAAAAGGAATCTATGATCATTTAATAACTTAAACCAAATTCTAATTAACTAGGCTAGTCATCCTTATCAAACCCAACTGACTATTGAGGTGTTGAAGAGTTGATGCACTAGAGTTAAGCCCTCGTAGGCTTGAGCAGGGATGATGAGCTGTAGTGATGAGCTGGCATCATGAGTTGACTTGATGAGTTGTCAACCACATAGAGTTGACCTGTTGAGTTGTACTCTTGAAAAAAAAAATAGCATATGATGTGTATGCTCTTTACCTGTGGTTTATCCATTTTTTACTATTGACTTCCCCAAAATCATCAAAAACTTCATAACGCTGGAAAAAAAACAGAGTACAAGCAATTCAGTAGCAAACTTCAATAGCAAATGTTAAAATCAATCCTCTGCATAGTATTTGACTTTTCTGACTGTTCCAAGGTCTTCCTTGAGGTTAATGAGTAAAACACATGCCTTGAACCCTCCCGTTTCTGAAATTTTAGCTGTTTTTTACCTCCATGGAAAGCTACAACACTTTCGTAGCAAATTTCTGCCTTCAAGCTTGGGAGTTGCTACAGAAGTACCTGGTTTCTAAGATTTTAAACTTTTATCATTCTTTCGCCTCCAAAACATTTATAAAAGCATATATAAGTCTGTATAAGCCATAGTATAGTAAAAGATGTGTAGTCTAACCATACTTATGGAGCATCATCAGTAACAGTAATACATTTTAGGCCCCTCTTCAACAATTTAGCTTGTATCATCTCCATTTGTACTTCTAGGTCTTTGGCTTGATCCTGCAACCTTCTCCTCTCTACCTGCAGCAACCTATTTCTTTTGCATAGATGCTTCATCATTCTGTGTAGAGGCAATGTCCTCTTTAACATATTTCCCAATCTATCTACCACTTCATTGTAATAATCCGGTTGCTTAGAAATGTCTTTCTTCAATTCCCCAAAAAGAAATTTTGATTCAATTACCTCATTTCAAGCATCTCTCAATTGTTCTTGCAACATCTCCACTTCACCTTCTCTTGAACAAGCTCTTCACCTGTCCTCTTTTTCACAGGTTTCACTTGGGCTAGAGGCAATTCTGGTATCTCCCTTTCTGATGGCAGCGTCTCCATTAATGGTTGCTCGGGCATCTTTCCCTTTAATTGTTGTGATCTTGTGAATGGCTTCCTAGGCTTCAAGATAAAACTTGAATCTTCTTGAGCAAAGCCCAATTTCTTGGCTCTTTTGTTTTTCTTTAGAGTTTATGTTTCCTCGATCTCAACAGGTTGTACAGTGGGGGTTTCTTCAATTTCAATAGCCTTCAAGATATCAAATAACTTGCCTCTTCCCTCAGTTTGGCTTCTAGTAACCCTTTTGTGTGTTCTTGAAGAGGTTTTTATTTGATTGCTTGTAGAATTTCTCTGGTACCACAGGTCCTTTCACTTGTTCAACCTCTAGTTCCATAGGTTCTGCCATAGGTTGCATCTCTGCCTCATGGTCAACCACAGGCTCTGCTTCAGATTGTTTGTCTTTCCCTAGATTAATAAATTTGGATCTTGTTGTTTTCCTAGGAGTAACAACATCAACTTCATAGCCACTTAAAAACAAAAATGTGTGCCAATCTATTTTCAGTTTGTTTAACTTGTCAACCACCAGCAGCTTGATAAGAGCATGATGAAAAATGGAGGTATCACTAGCCAGAACCTTGTCTGTCATTTTGCCCAAGCTTCTAAACAAATAAAAAGGCATATCTAAAGGTTGTTTACTTGTAAAGTGTAGCAACAATTTGAAGTGGTATTGATATACCACGTTGAATCTACCCTCGCAAGTGAAATATTTCTGGATCACCATCAAAAACTTGGAAAATACTCTTTAAGGCATGTTCTCGGGATGCTCGTAGCCATATTGATGCCTCTATGTTCTTCCTTTAAGAATTCATCACAATTATGCAATTTCAACTTTGTCACCTTGAACCATGACTCTCCTGATCTGGGGATCTCAGTGGCTTGAGCAATAGTGTCAGGAGATAGCAAAATTTGACATGCCCACTTTTGATCCTGTGCCTATAAAGTTGATGGCAAAATCCTTTGAGATTTTCCCATGATACCCCTGCAATTTTTGACAAAATCATAGGCAGCCCACACTAGCAAACACTTGGGAGAACGTAGGGTCTTCTTTTGGCAACCCCATGTGCATGGGCTCATACCTAACCACAGACCCTCCTTTATATTGTTTCCTTCATGCTGCCATAGCTCCAAGATGTAGTGAACAACTCCTTGACACCTGCAAAAACTTTAGTGATAGCAAACTAACCTTTGACACTAACATAGTTTACCCTAAGACAACTAGATAGACCACTAGACAACTAGACCAATGCTTAGACCGCAATAGCAGCTCACAAGGAGGAGATTGGAATGGATTTGTGACAACAAATCGAAAAGAAAAAGTGTAAGGAGAAAAGAGTGATTGATGCATGCGTTTTACAAATGGTGGATAACGACAACAGGGAGCAATCATAACCCAATATGCTCTGACCACCTCTATCCATACCCTTTTTAATACTTTGTACCGTTTCCCCTATCGTTAGCAAAAAAACCAACTTTCGTAGCGAAAACTGCGTTGGAGAAGACATATTTGCTACGGAAGTGTTAGGAACTTCCATAGCAAATCCTGACCTGTTTGAACTAGATTTGTTGCGGAAGTGTGTAAAATTGTCAAACTCATGATTATGACCAGATCAGTTCGTGGAGATTGAAATTTTGGATTTTCCCTTGATAATGACTCACATAAAGATTCATAATGACATTTCAAAATCACTAAAGAACCTTTATACATGTCAATTTTTTTTTTAAATCAAAAATTTAAAAATCTTATTGGACCCTAACTAACTTAACCTAATTGACTCATGACTCGAAACAAACCTAATGGTTATCTTCGATAACACAGGGGATGAACATAATAAAATATAATACTAAGTCATAATAATAACCACTAGAGGCTCGACATGAGTCTCTATTACAAAAGTAACCCTAAAAGTGCTCAGAAATGTGGAAGGCCTCAGTTCTGTATCAGCACTAAACCATTTTCATTCCATTAGAGGACAGTGCAGTCTTTGAAGTGCCATGCTTCCCTATTTTTTATACAATGAAAATCCCTGAAAGGCTAAAATATGACCTCCATGATTAGAACTACCCCAAATCTTATGAATTTCAACAAGAATAAATTTCAGCATAAGATCATAAACATACTCTTGTGTGCAGGCCACCCGAGCTCGAACATTCTTATCCCCTTATGCCTTGAAGAGGTCTCCATACCTCTAGCCAAAAACATAGAACATGTAACCAGTTGATTCATTTATAAATTGTATATTATGCCAGTAAATGGTGAAAGAAAATGAGTCGTGCACAGAATACACTACCAGTACATTATGAAAACAAAACCATGACTAGCATACAATATTTCTTCAACACTGACCTAACCTAACACCCTGCTTCAAATGATATCCACTCTAACATATGGTGTATGTTGACAGAACTTCCCATTAATACTAAGTCTAATACTGGCATCCAGGAAATTTGTTTGACTTCACAATAGAACTGTTTACCCACTTTCAAAGGTACAACAGTTTCCATGTGCAACTTCTTTCCAGTTTATAAATCATAATGACAATAAGATGCACTACACTTGGCCTAAATTTTAATTTGATCATGAAATTGGGTTAACATCATTTATTCAGATTATCTTTTCTAACAAATGTATGCTGAGAACCCATCAAAGCTACAAGGACAAACCGAACAGCAGCTTGTAAAGCTAAAATCAACAAGCAAGTTCTCTGTAGCATCTTGATTCATGACCAAATGAACACCTGATTTTACTTGGGCAAATAATTTTGTTCTCCTGTTTGCTGAGAGAGTAGGGAACAACTGCACTGCTGTATCAAAGACAACTAGTTCACAACATCAGTGTATCATATCATCCAGCTTTTGCCTGTAAAGAGCCAAATTCTGCATCACACCAGTTCATGATGACTCAATTTCTATCCACAGTAACAAAGATATATTAACAGCAGTTTCAAAATGTTCTTATTAAGTTAACATCAACATAAATCAATGACATTTCTGCGGAACAACTAACACTGCAGATCAGATGATATAATGAAAGATAAAATATACCTTCGTAACAGCATAAACTCCAGCTTCTGAAGGTCCAATAGGACTTCCTCTTCTAAGAAATTTGCCTTCCTTGAAGATATAAAGCATGGGGATTCCGGTGGATAGCTCTAGACTTATGACCTGTGTTAATGAAAGCCTCAAGTCAACTCTGATGGCTAGAACAAGTCGGACAGATCAAAGAACAATATCACAATCCTAAAAGAATCTGTAATGAAGACACCATAATCTAGGGGCATGTTAAATGATCAATAGACCTCCTGAGAAGATAACTTGTCCAGATACATTATTATAGACCGCAGAGAATTTCCATGAGCAGCAATCAGCACGTTTTTCCCACAATGAAGTTGAGGCACAATCTGTGAAGGCATATACCTAGATGTTACAACGTTTCCTTTGCTTAAAAGAATTCAAACAAACAGAACAAGAATTATGGTAGTTTTCATTTTGTAGATAATGGAGGCCCCAATCCTCTAAGCAAAGTACATCCATCCATACAGCTATATTTAGTGTGGTGTGGAAGTGATGTGTGTCCAAAGGAGAAAAATAGCCAATAACGATTTCACAAATATTAAAATTGAATTTGCCTTATGACCATCAATTCAAAAATATAAAGTAAAGGAATCCAAGAGACACTGACAGTCATATCTAGCTATCATTACCACTCCGTGAAAGATCAGTAAAAGAAAACAAAACAGCTACAATGAAAGTGCAAGCAGTTTTCCATACCTGTTCTTTGAAGTAGGCAACAGCTCGTTCTGCACACATCTCAAGGCTCTCACCATTTGGAGGAGGGATATCATAACTACGACGCCATTGATGGACCTTTTCCTTTCCAAATCTATCAGCTGTCTCTTGTTTATTGAGTCCTTGCAATTCACCATACCTACATTTCATTGAAAATCTAAGCTCGGAACAGTGGTAATAATTTAGAAATATACCTAATCAACAGTCTATGATAAAAGAAAAACAAGCAAAAGAAAGTCCAAGGCCAAAGTCCAAAAGTATGTTACATGCGCTCATTGAGTTGCCAAGCTGTTAGTACTGGAATAGACTGTTTCTTAGTATCTTCACTGTATATTGTACTCCATGCCTTTGCCTGCTCACTCTCATTATGTATTACCACTGGTACCTGAACCAATTGCATTGAAATGTTCAATCTTCTGTCTTGTTGCATGTCACGATAGAGTTTTTCTGTCTAAACTATGAAAACCAGATATAGAATCCTTCCAGTAATACAGTCAGATTATATTAAAATTGTGGGCAACTAGAAATCCCCAAAATTGTAACCCTGCCATGTTCGGGACCTATGTTCCACGAAGCGGGGACATTTTTTGGAAGCAAAGCCTCAAGGTAGTGTCTATATATATATTTTTAAAAAATCCAAAATGCCAAATTAGTTGCAGAAGATATGAAAACATGCATATTTGTACATAAATCAAGATAGATACGGCATCCATAGTACATCAATGATTAATTATTCAAGCATCAACCATCTAGATTCTAGCAATTAAAACATACATCAAATTTTTAAGCATATCACAGATAATAGAAGGTAGACACTTAGAAAGTATCAAAATTTTAAGCATATAATAGAAAGTAGACATTTAGAAGATAAAACATTCAAATAACTTATCTAGCAAGTGAGCAACTGTCAACATGAGTCATGACCAAATAATAGTGTTTACAAAATAGCCCACCTGTTCAAATTCACAACACTAAAGTCTAACACTCTAATCTATCATCTATAGACTCTTCCAAGCTCCTCCTTCTTCAATCCTCCAAGCTCTCCTTCAATCCATCCTCAAACCTCTCACAAATATGATCTCAAAAGCTTGCTATCTCCTCTCTTCTCCAAGATGAAGCCAAAGATGCAAGAATGAGGAAAAGAGAGGGGGAAGAGAGGAGAAAGAGGCCTTTTAACCTCATCCTCCCTTTCCCCTAACTCATTCTAGGCCCCACTTAAACCACAAGTCAAAAAAAAAAGTCACATGCGGAACCATGCAGGCGGGTTCAAGAACCGCTCGAGAACCGCAATGGAACCATGCTCACAAATATGATCTCAAAAGCTTGCTATCTCCTCTCTTCCCCAAGCTCAAACCAAATATGTAAGAATGAGGAAAAGAGAGGAGGAAGAGAGGGGGAAGAGGCCTTTTAAACTCATCCTCCCTTTCCCCTAACTCACCCTAGGCCCCAGTTAAACCACAAGTCAAGAAAAAAAAATGTCCCTTGTGGAACCATGCAGGCAGGTTCCAAAACCAATCGGGAACCACAGTGGAACTGTGCCAGAACCACAAACAGATCATCACGGTTCTGCAGGTCCAAGGAGCGCATTTTTTCAGGTGAACCATAGTTCCAAAATTCCAGTTCACGGTTTTCCCACAGATCCGTACAGGCCGTGGTTCTGGGTTCTGATCCACGAGGGATGGGGGGGACAGTTCCTGAAACACCGATTAGGACATCCACAATTTCCCTCCAGGCTCCGGGACATATTTACATCATCACATGCCCACTTCCAAAGATCAGTTCAACACAATTCTATGTGTTATGGGGTTCAACAATAACTGAGTTCTCTGACATGTGAATGAAAATTTTAATCGATTCATTATGTTACATGAAAAAATTGATATTCAACGAACATATAAATCACTATTTCTCAGAATAAAAAATGAATTTAGCAATAGAAGAGATAAGAACCAATTTAAAACCTACTTTCAACGAAGAGATAAGAACCAATTTAAAACCTACTTTCAACGATTGACTATCAATCTACAATAGACAAATGATATAAAAGTATAAGGACTTGTTTTTCCTAGAACCATAGTTCAAGAAAAAACAAATCAAAATTTATGAGTTGCACGACACAGGGAAACGAGTATTAGTTTCCGAAACGGGCACGGGTACAAAACGCGACCTCCTCAAATTTTGGAAACAGGGAAACGCAATATATATATATATATATATATATATATATATATATATATTAGAATTTAGGACATATAAGAAATGTTATGTGCAAGCATAAAGCATACATGATAAATTATAATTTATTACATTTAAAGTTTAAACATTATGATTAAAATGTCCAATGTCAATGCATAAACCAAGAATGTCGTAGCTGGAAACTTCGCACTCCAAATCTGCTTTTGAAATCTCTCTCTTTGAAATCTCCTTTGCTCACTGGTGAAAACGCCCTAGCTGAAGCACTACTCTCTTCCTCTTATCTCCTTGCTAAAATTGCTCGTCTCCAAGTGAAACAACTTGCTTAATTTGTGTGATGAGTGATTGAGGCAAGAGTCTTTTTATAAGTTGAGAGAGCCACATAGAAGCATCCAAAAGATACTTTACTCGCCAATAAAATAATAATAAAAACAAAACGCCAAAAAAAAACAAATTTAATAATAGAAATCCGTGGAAACGTGCTCGTACAGCCTGGAAACGTGTTTTCCGTCCGTACCAGGCACATTTCCTCCATGCAAAATAGCCCAGTACAGACGGAAACCCATTTCCAGACCGTACAGTACGGGTTTCCACATTTCCATTTCGTTTCCTAGGGGAAACGACCCTCTGCCCAACGTTTCCTGCAACTTAGAATCAAATCAAACAACGAATAAGGAACTCGCTTTGCCTTGTTGAATCCATCTTTACAACAATTATCGACACTGAGGGAAAGGTTAATGATATCAAAAGTCAAAATACAGCTTCATTTCTATTCAAAATCTTAAGGCCTAAAGGAACATGTTTCTTGGACAATTCAATTTGAAGACAACTTATTTAGAAAAGTAGGCAGCTCTAGTTTCTCAGCTGCTAGGTCAAGCAACATACCTTTAGCATTCTAGAAAATCCAAAAACATTTTGAAATTTTCACTTCATTGAATAGAATGACAAAAATTGTTAGCTATCATTGAATAGAATGACTTGTATGACAGTAGACCATGTGTTGTATGAAAGATGCCATTCAACTCAACTATTTTAAAAGAGTCGAGACTGAAAGTGATCTTATCCAACCCAGAGAATGAACATGTAAGTACTGCTTCCCTTGCAACTTTTGAAGCACATGGAAAATTGCCTGGTAATGAAGTTATAATCACTTTCGATGCTATGCCCTGTTTCGTTATAGTTATCAGTTCTATGCAGCGTAACATGCATCTTTCTCTTTCTCAGTTTGATAGGAAATATCAGTTGGGTCAGGAGTCAAATCTAGTGGTTCTTCGTCAGCAATGTTTATTTGCAAATATCTGTAATAGGAAAAGTAAGCATCTCCATAATATGATGGGGCC
Source organism: Pinus albicaulis (assembly GCA_034641835.2). Classification (NCBI taxonomy): domain Eukaryota; kingdom Viridiplantae; phylum Streptophyta; class Pinopsida; order Pinales; family Pinaceae; genus Pinus; species Pinus albicaulis. The sequence goes on from CM076574.1 coordinate 800,965,669, forward strand.
TCTCACTGAAATTGTCGGGTTCTGTGTTTATAAATTGTTATCCTATACAGGTTGTCTCATAAACCTTGCAGGATTTGATAACTAGTGGCTCCTAATCATCAATTAGAAGAGTGAAATGGGAAAACGTCAGGCAGCTAAGTGCCAGCCAAAGGATACAGGGAAGAAAAAACTGGTGGCAAATAATGCTGGTACCAGTAAACGAGGAAGAAAGTCGAAAAAGGAAATTATGCAAAATCTGTTTGATGTTTATGCAGAAGGAAACTCTCTGCAAATAAGGAATGTTATTCAAGGATGGGAAAGAAATAGTGGTAGCAAAGAAGAAGATATTCAGGTTCAGGAGGAGAATATGGACTCTCTAGTTGATCCTGGGGCAATGAGAGGCCGCCTCTCTCTCTTTCAACAGTTAATACACACTTATTGGACTTTCAAATGTGTTCTTGCTAAATCTCTTCAAAGCTTTCAGATTAATGAAGGGAACCCTCAGATATTCTCAATACTACAGGAAATTAAAGAAGATATTCGAGAGATAAAGGTGTCTTAGTATTATGCCACTGCTCATGTAGGAAGGATTGAAAGACAGTTACAACAGGTTGATATGCCGGGGTCTACAGCAAAGGACCCTGCACCATTAGATTCATCTAATGGTTAATACTCTTTAAAGTTTACATGTTTTTTGTGGATAGCTTTTATGTTCTATGTTGTTTAATAGGCTTGATAGTAAACAGTAGACAAGGCATGGCAGCAAGTAAAAGATTGAAACTATTGCAATTTTGGATGGCATTTAATGCCTTAAGGTGGCCAAGAGACCTGGTTTCCTAGAGGCTACCAATTGTGAATATGTTATCATCTGCTTTTTTAAGAAATAGAAAATGAGAAGGAACTATCAAATTGACAAAAAAAAAAAACTGTGTTAGCTGGGAAGCTTTTGTAATGAAAACCCATAGAATCGAGCCGATTGAGCAGAAATAGCAGCTTTGAATAAGAATTACTAAAAAAACAAGGGAAGAGGAAGAAGAGTACTTCAAGATCGATTTGCATTTGTCTGTTTAAATTTGAAAAATAATCTCCCTTCTTTTGTTTCTTTTGTCAACGAATTAGTTTTCAACAAATGGCTTTGACAATTTTTCTGTACCACGGTATTGTATCCGGACTACCTTTTATTTTTATTGGCTAGTATTTAGCTTATTTCCTGATTTCGATAGATTAGTGATAGGAGTTATTTTCACGCTCCCGCTTTGAATTTACACTGGCTGTACTTTTGAGTTGCATCGACCTATTTATTGAGGTCATTTGTGGGACACCAATAAAATTACCTTATCTTTATCTAAATAGCTGCGATGAAACCCCACCATTTACCAGTTTCAAGAGAAACCAATAATGAAACCGATCTCCATCCAATTCAATGTATGCAGCTGTAAGTGATGTCTCCCTTGCACAACTGTGAGGGACTTGGGGTCATTGCCACGTAATGAAGCTCTACAGTTTGGATGCCATTCAACGTATCAGCAGTGGAGCAAACTAAAAAGGAAAATAAAGTTAAAGCTAAACTAAGAGTACGTTAAGGATTACTGCACGCAGTAGTCTATTTTACATTTTCAAGAGTATCTCTTATTTCTGAAACATTTTTCCCATAACTATATGCATTTTTTTAGCATCATTGAAACGTGGAAAACCAAAAAATTACGCAGGATTCCTTACTTCTCCAAAATGCATACCTGCGAAAACACAAATAAACAAATCTTATCCCTGCATGGAAGGGATAAGCTAAATGAGATAAGATTATCTTCCTGATGATGGGCTATGATACTTAGCCCGAAACGTCGAAAAACAGAAAAACAAAAAAACCACTCAGAATTCCTTCTCCAAATTCATTTTTTTCAAAATGCGAAAATATAAACTAGAAGTAATAACACTATTCAACATCTGCCCTTGCACTTCATCCGGGCACAACTAAATAAAACAGAGAAGTGCCCAATCAAAATTATTAAAGCCGTCATCATTTGGAGATTTTGGGTGCTAACCTTTTTCCTGCGGTGCTGAGTCATTGCAAGCATAGCAGTCATCTGAGCCCGAACCAATGAAGAAGTAAATATGACGTCAACAGGAATATTGCTGATCCTCTTTCCAGCTTCAATAGCTTCTTCTACCCCTCTTTGTGTCAATGGTACATCAACACACCCTGTAAACAAATTTTTCTCATTCCATAGTGACTCCCCATGACGAATCAAAATCAAGGCTGCTTCAGCTGCAAAACCCAAAAAAGCCAAGAAAGGAGTTGGAATTAATGATAGATCCACCATATAGACTACCTCATTCAAAGACAGTTTCATCTTTGTATCATTAAAGCCACTTCTTTATGAACCAAGTGTAAACTGCAATTTAATTTCTGAAAGAACATGCACATAACATAGATGATTAGTTGAAATAACTAGATAAGATGGAAACACTATAATATTACATTATGTTTCTCTTTCAGGAAACAAGACATGTTTTTGTTTCATGGAAAAGACGTGGTACATGGAAAGCCAAATGTAAAGTGTTTGGGTTCAAAGGAAGTTGCTGTAAAAATGTGCTCAAAATGCCAAAATCAGAAAATGAAAGGTTTTCATTCACTGGAGGCAGGGCTATCAGGGGACCGTCCAAAAAACAAATAGAAATCTGATCATAGCTTCATATCAGGAGAAAAATAGATATAAATGAGAACCAAAGAATGCATAGAGGAACTGATTTGGATGGTTGGTTATCTAGATAAACTGGCACAGCAAACTTTTCATGACCAGTCATGAAATTTGATGTTAAACAATAAGCATTTCATAGAATACTAGATAAGATCCAGAGTATCACTAGCAGATCCCACTTTATATTGTCATCTAGTTAATTGTCCTAATGGTTAGGAAAAAGAGCATATTCATTACAAGGATGTAAATCCTATGGGCAGTGGAACATTTAATGCAGCAATCTGGAACCTAACCGTGACTTACAGGCTTTCTTCGGAGGATCGTTTGAATTCTTTGAGGACGACAAAACTGGATCCAAAACAGGAGAAGCCTGAGCCGATATCAAGCAATTTCTCCCATACTTTCTTCCAGTAACCAAAGCACCCGGTCTGATAGTCGCTATTAAATCGTAAGTTAAACTTTTTCTCTTTAAAGATGATAAAGATGCCGTGCTAGGCATGTCATTGGAACAGGACAGATTAATGTGTGCATTGTAAGCCTGAGTAGTAGCACGAGCAGGTTGTAAAGTTACAGTAGCCATCCTGCAAACATGCATATCAAAACTATAATGTCCACAGCTCTTGATCCTCTCCTTACACTTTAAACAAGCGTATGACAATAAATAACTCAATAATTCCTTCCGGGATCCATCCTAGCAAAAACAAAAGAAACTCAACAAATTATACAAAAGTTCAAAATTATGCGAGAAAGGATCGAACTATGAATTTTTTTCTGATGATCAAGCTTTAGTACAAGATCTGATAAGCGAATTAGTTCATACAAGATATAACGAACCAGAACCTAACAAACAGTTACAGATAGAAAAAAATATTTAGAGCTAGTACCTTTTAAAATTGTAACGAAACGCTCTAAATGACAATACATTTTCACAATTTCAAGTAAAGTTAAAATTCTATTTATCTGTAATATATTTAGGAGCAAGCAAGCTAAAATTCTCCTTTCCAGAATATATCAAGGGGCAAGAAAGCTAAAATTTTATTTTCTCAGAATATATCTAAGGGGCAAGCAAGTTAAAAGAGCTTTTTTCTAATCAAAATGTGAACGATCATTTGGTATTTTTGACAAAATTTTAAATAAACACACAATGTTAACATTTTTTCATTTCAATCGAAACTAAAATTCGTTTTCCATGATATCACTACAGGTGGAAAATCGGGGATTCATATTTCAAAATACAAAATGAACGAATCTATGAGCAATCATAACATATCATGAACAAATTTACCAGAATATTACCCGATCTACCCCAGATTTTGCCTCAATCCCCTAAATGCATGTAGTTCCACCTAAGAAAAAGAATAAACTGACTTCAAATTCATCAAAATAAAACTCCAACGCCTCAAAACGATGAAATCTGGATGTAAACCCTTTTAAAAAATCCCGTGAAAACTCAAAAAAGGTCCCTGACCATTGCTTTGCAACTCGCAGGATCGTTGCCTCACAAAAAATCGACTGATCAAAGATTTCCTTACTGCATTCGCCAAAATGACAAGGTAAAAAGCGACATTTGCCGTTAATGTTCAGAAATACATACCGTGATGTGTTTACGACGGCGTTTGCTCGATCAAATCCAGTAATCTGATTCAAACAATTACCGCTTTTAACAAAAAAATTAATTGATCACGATGCGCAGTCCAGCGCGAGGAGAAAACCTTCAGAGTAACAGTCAAAGCGGAGAGATTTTACATGATCAGCTTTGCAAACTCCGCCTTTGGATTTACAAAACTCTCCCAAAATCTCTCACGCTTCTCACACTCCCCTACCAGCACAAACAGATTGGTGGACGTATGTATAAGTGCGAGAATACCCTGCTCTTTTAAGCGTATATACGTAGGGTAGTACGGTTGGTAGCGGGTAGGCTCCTCCGGTCAAATGGGAGTTGGGAAGCGGTGGAACGGTGGATACTGCGATTTTGTTTTTGTCTTTGATACCCACGTGGCGTTTTCCTTTGGACAAGTGTAGAATATTCTTTTCACATTAACAGAATATATTTGAAGCCAATAACCAATGTTTTATTAAATTATTAAAATATTACGAAGGTTTGTTTTAAAGACTACTAAACTTTTTATAATTGAGTTGTTAAATCAGTAATTATAAGTGTTGTTGCTGAATTTAGGTTAATTAATTGTTGTTGATGAATTTAGGTTATTTAAGCCATTTGGAAGGGACAGATTTTCACTTTTATTATTCGCTTTTAGATCTTGGGTTGTTAATATGTTTCTTTACATAATGAAGATGAACTTTTAACTAAGCAAAATCAGTTTTAAGTTATACTTCATGACTAATATTTCTTAAAAATATGTTTTTCAGTGAGAGATCATAAGTTCAAATCCAAGAGCTAGAATGTGTATACCTTAGTAGAGTTACTAATCTATATATATATAATTTGAATTTGAATTCGAATTAAATCAATTTAGATACTGCTTAAATCCAAATGATATATAATTAGGAGTTAATTTTTTATTTTAATTATATATAATTAAAAGTAGCATTGTTTTTAAGTGTCACTTTGGTAGTCAAATCTTGATTTGTGTTGTTTAAATTAAATGCATATATAGATTCAAGGCCCTCAAAAATCTCATCTCTATCGGATTCTAAACAAATTAGATATGAAAATAAACCAAAAACTTTTTAAAACTTAACACTTAAAAACTACTAGTAATTAAAATATTTAATTATTATTTTTAATTTTAATTTTTTTAATTTTTTTTAATTTTAATATTAACTAACTCAACATAACTAATATTAAATACAACTAACATTACAACATCATTACCATTTCTATAAAGCACAACTAACATTTTACAACATCAACCACATTCTAAGCTATAAAGCACAACTCAAAGCAAAAATATTAATTAATTCATATTGCACATTAAAATATTAAATTTTAAAAATATACCGTTTATATAAGTAGATTTTACTATGATTATAAAATAATTATTTTACTTTATTTTTATTTAAATGAGAAAAAATATTATCTATTGATATGTAGTTTGAGGATTTAATTATACATTTGTTTTAGTAGTTTAAAAAATTATTTAATTATATGACTATTATAAATTTATTTTAATTATAAATTTATTAAGTATTCAGAAAAATCAAATCTTTTAATACGCAAAAAAAAATTGTGCAATTATTTTGTAATTAATAGTATAAGATATTTCAATTTTTGGTAGCTTAAGGTGTTATGTAATGTGTAATCTAATTTATAGAGATTTTTAAAACTTGAGTTTAAGTTGTTTAATCTATTCAAATGCTCGAAAAGTTTTTTAGAGTATTGAGTCTATCTATGCAAATACATTTTTAAACAACAAAAAATCACATTCTTACTTGAAATTATATCCTCATATTCTGGTAAGAAAAAATATTTTTTCTATAAATTAAACTACCTATAAAATATTATAAAATTCTTAATTTAACTTAAAAAAAAAAAAAAAAAACTATATATAATTCAACATTTCCTCATTATAAAAATATATAATAAAACAAATATATATTTTCCTTCCCACATTTAAACTAACTAATCTACACTTCATATATAATTTTGTTCATAATTTTTAATCACGCCTTCACACTCATGTATAGTATATACAAAACTTCCCATTATTAATTTCATTAATAAAATAAAGAACTCAACTTTATTTTATTTTATAAATTTTAAACCATTTTTATAATTATAAAATTGATTTCATTTTCCTTACCAATATGTAAAACATATAATTTAAAATTAATTAAATATTTTAAGATTTTCACATCTTTAAGGAACATTTAATTTAAAAAGTGATTAAATATTTTTAATTTCTAAATGGAAAGATACTTTTGAGTTATTTTCGCAAAGCAAATCAAACATCACTCCACTTCCAATGTCATGCTTTTATGCATCCGCTTTTAATTACTAGTGGGTTAATATTTAACTAGCAATTGCACCATATGTTGCAGAGGAAATGCCATAAGGTGAGAGTGTAGAAAAGAATAACGTAGAAGATAGAAGCAAAAATTTTATGCAATTTTATTTATTTAAAAGTGTTTTCCGATCTCATTAGATTAAAGAATAAATATTCTTATTTACAAGAAATTTTAAGGTAATATAGAGAAATCTGGAAGTCTCTATCATGTATAGCATGTAAACTATCAGATTCAAAATATCAGATTCCACTTGATTAGCATACCTACACATTGTCTTTTAAAAATTTAAATCCATTCATTATTTCACTTCATATGTACTCTGAGATTCATGGATGAACCATTACATACTTGGAGATTCACATAATTCCTAGATAAATAAACAATGTCATATAATTCCAAATTACTGTAATCGTAGAGTTCTATAAACTACATGAATCAATATTAAAATTAACAATGAGGAGAAGTAATCCAATTGTTATTGCTTTTACATTATGAATCAATAGCATGTGGAAACCTATGAAATCCGCTGACCATTGGCACTTCAAAATTTCCAGGGAAAAACTATGTTTGTATCTTATATAGAATGGTGTAATTTTTCAATTCAAAGACCTTAAATTGTCTCTCGAGCAAAAGGATCATAGTTAAAATGGAGTCAAGTGAAAGAAAAAGGAACTTTGATAGTTCCAACACTGCAATCACAGAGTTCTATGTTTGTATCTTATATATAATGGTGTAATTTTTCAATTCAAAGACCTTAAATTGTCTGTCGAGCAAAAGGATCATAGTTAACATGGAGTCAAGTGAAAGAAAAAGGAACTTTGATAGTTCCAACACTGCTATCGCAGAGTTCTCTAACCTGCAGGAATCAACCTTAAACTTAACAATGAAGAATAACCTTTGAGTTTTATTAACTTTCTCTACACCTACACCTGAGAAAGCAGAGAACAATAAATATGCACAAATCAGTTTCATCATCATAGTTATCTTGGCTATGTACTCATTTATTGCAGCGATTATGTAGTTGTTTACCATCGACGAGAGAAGAACATCTCACACTGCTGGGATGAGGGTTCGTTCTTGACTGGAATATCTCTTTCTGGATTTTTGATGGCTTCTGGTTTGGGAGAGCGAATCGAGTTTGCAAAGATACATCTCTGTAAACCATCTCCTTGTTGCGGCCATCTGCAACATGAAATAGACATATTTCATTAACAACATATTACAAAACTTGAGACTAACAAATCATTCACAAAGAAAGGAAAATATTTAGACAAGACATTACAACATCATTTACATGTTAGATTAGAGAGACCCTTTCAGCCCAATAAAAAATTACATTTAAAAAAGAATTAATTAAAGGAACACGCTAATGAAAAATTAGAGAGCAATAAATAATATTGAAAAATAAAATGGTTTTTAAGTACGAGTATTTGGAAAGGAATAATGATTTAATTTAAAAAACAACATTGAAACCAATAAATATTATTGAATACAAAATAATGATGATTTAATTAGTGATTATACATTTGAACATATTTTAAGCTTGTTCAAGTCGCGTGTGATGGTGAAAGTTTGACGGGTTTTTGGGTCGTAATTGATATGACATAGCTATAATAGAGGCGCCCTTCTATTTCTTTGTTCTTGTGGATCAAAAGAATTTGGATCATCCACATGTATAAATAAAATGACTTAGCTTCATCATACAATCACTAATAAAAATGGATGCATCATTACCTGCTCCCCTTTCAGGATCAGGGGCAGCATGTTTTCTCATGTCTACACAAGCTAGAATCAAAAGGTCTTGGGATAAATAGGGAATTGCACCAGATCTTCCCATAAATCTTGATGGTTGCCAGTCGATGTGCTATTACTATGCTCGTTCTCCCCACCATTATTCTGTCCAGCGCCTCTTGAACGATTTGTTCTGACTGGTTGTCCAATGCGCTTATTGCCTCGTCCAACAGTAATATGCTCGGATTCTTTATTATGGCCCTCGCTATCGCAATCCGCTGCTTTTGCCCTCCAAATATTTGAACTCCTCTGTCTCCGCAGTTTGTTTCGTATCCCTCCTCCAAAAAGCTGTACAAATCCAAGTTAATTTAATACATTTTATTGCATAAACATTCTGTTCAATTGAAGAATTGTAGTATTTACCTGATGAAGTCATGAGCATTTGCAGAGCTTTCTGAGCCTTCTGAGACATTTTCTTGAGCATAACCTTTTTGGTGTAGAAACATAATATTACCAGAGGTTGAGCTGCGATTATTACAATCTCAAGACGCCATGCTATAACCAAACCCATTGTGAAGGAGATCGTCACAGTGGATACAGTTTGTACAAGTAACGATATACGATTTCCGACCAGAGATCTCACCTGTATCACAAATAAGAGATCAAACTTTCAACTTGTCAGAAAATTTTACCACGATACAAACATTTAAATTTTAAGGTGAGATACTTGCCACATTAGCCTCTGTCGCGAGTCTTGAGCACACGGATCCGCTGGAATTCTCGTCCTTATCGAACCAGCCAACCTCGAAAGTCGGAATCTTGGAAAGCATCCGCTCACGAACCCTTTTCGTAAGATATTCCCCCATAGCTCCAAAGTTGTAATGTTGCAATAGGTTTACTGTGAACGATACTACTGTCAAGCCGACAAAAATGGTGGCGTATTCTTTGATTTTGGATTTTATCTCGTCATGGTCATGGAGGAAAAATACAGATATGATGCTCCCCATGAACAAGGAATAAACAAGATAAACTACCCCATAACCCAAGGCTCCCAAACAACCTAATACGACTTGCTTCCACTCCGGAGCATTTAAAAGAAGCAGTCGACGGAATGAAGGGGCGGCGGGAGCTTTACCTTCATAGACCACTTCTTGATGGCCTGTTGTAGACGTGTTCGAACTAGATCTGCTATATAACCCAGAGCTCTTCGCTCTCAAAGACGAGGGTCAGATATTGTCCCCTTTAGCTGTATCATCTGGAGTATCTGTTGCGCCCTGTTGCAGTTGCACCAAAGTAGCGTATGCTCCGTTGGGTTTATATATCAGATCTTCATGCGAACCTGTCTCGATCACCTGACTTGCTTGGACCACTGCAATCATGTATGCGTTGAGGATGGTAGAGAGGCGATGAGCAACAATAAGGGAGATATAGGAAATTTGGAATCACCAGAGGAGTCACAACTGCCTGGCAACTGCTAACAGGTGGCAATTCTAATCTATGGTTGAGCATGATTGAATCGTCTAACAAAGAATCCAATGACACATATTATGACAGAAAGGCACTTAGGAAAGTTGTTTTCAAATAGTGATGCCTTACGACATAATTAGTATTTAATTTCAGATATATTAAGTGTGTAATTTAAAATAAATTAATAATAAAAAATAATATATTTTAATATAGCAATATGTTAGGAATTTCAATCGTGATGATGGTTGGAAGTTAGGTAAGAGTTGGACCGAGGCACACACTAGGTAGCTTTTGTTAAAAAAAAAAAAAAAAAAAAAAAAAAAAAATCTTTTACTTATTTTTTTTTGTTAATTTATTGGTTTATTTTTACCCAGAATTTTTAATTAATTTATAATTTTATTTTATTTTTATTTATTTATTTATTTATAAAAAAATTATTTTATTATATGAAACCCCCGTTTTTAATAAAATCTTTAACTCTCTTTATTTTTATTTACTTATGAAAAATTAGGCCCCTCCTTATTTCCTTCTTAGGTAACTCTATTTATTGATTATTTTTAGATTTTATATATTATTTAATCAAGTTATTAATATATTTTTTATCTCAATAATTAATTATTTAATTAATTAATTTTATCTTATTTTATTTATTAATTTAAAATCTTCACCCGTCACTATTACCTATCATATTTTTAATTATAAACCCATTTTTAACAAAATTTTATTTTATTTATTTATTTTCCACTAACTAACTAACTAACAAATTTTCCAACGACTAGTTCTTAACAACTAGTTCTCAACGGCTATTTCCGGGTAATGATGCATCTCCTCTATTTATTCTTTGAGATAGATTAGTCTCTTAATCCTACCGATGTGATTAATCTAAAAGCATTTTTATTTACATTATGATTCTCATTCTTTTATTAAAATTTGTTATTTATATGAAATTATAAATATGAATGTCATGTTTTATTTATCTTATTTAACTTATAAATGAATTAATATATATATAGATATAGGCATAATTTAACTTTTTTTATCCAATTACACAATTTCAAACAATAATGTGATTTTTTGTTATTTAAATTATATTTTTTAATGCATAAATATATTCAGCACCCCCTGGGGCACTGGAATTATACAGATTAAACAATTTAAACTCAAACTCAAGTTTTCAAAAATCTTCTTTGGATTTTGATTAAAATTAACCAGAAAAATGGTCGTGGAAAAAATATTGAGTGGTAGGAGGGAAGGGGTGCTTTTTGGTCTTCATGAAACTAAAGGCTTGAAATATTTATGGGGCTTTGGAAAATATGGCAAAAGCATATGGTCTTCTACAAGGCCTCCTTCTCACTAAAGAATTAATTATTTCCTCTCTTAGTGTGATTGGGGCGCTCTCTTAATCATTCGCCACATGGTAAGAGGTATTTCCCCTAAATTCAAGCTCTCGGAGAATTTATTAAATCACATCAGGATCATTGCATAAGGTTTGTCTTCAATACGTTTTGTACATGTCTTAAGGGATAAAAATAAAGAAGCAGATCAAAGTGCCAATTAGGGGTGCATTATGTAGTTTGGTGAGCTAAGAGTGAATGTCCAACTTAGGCCTTCTTTTGTCCCCTAAGGACTCATCCTTTCCAATATGCCAAAAATTAAAAATAAAAAAAGGATGGGGCCTTTAGACATGGCACCCCATAAGTGATGTTTAGTTGCATGCATTATCAGCATCAGTTTCTTGGAGAACCCATATCAAACTCCTATCACGGTGGTTTTCATATCTGCATTCCACAGAATAAGTCGACGCAAGCAAATTTCATTTGGAATCATTCCTAAGTGTGTGGAATTTATTAATCCTTGTGGTGAACTGAATGCTAACAAGTGTGGGATGGTTGGGCTTGTGCTCAATTTCCTTGGTTCGCCAACTCCCTCATTTTAGAATGATGAGTTCAATTATGTAGTGGAAAATACCAACCGTAGAGTGAAACTCTTGTATTGGATTTATAGTTTCTCCCCTCTTGCACGTTGTTTCCTTATTCTAGATAAGTGATGACTTCAATTGGTGTAGCATTGGTTGGGTTTCCTCCTCGGGTGTGCACTCCCTTGTTCATGGTTTCGATACCCAATCTCCATGACTATGTCTAGAATTGGAGTGTGGGTGGTCACACACCTTTTTGGTATTCATACTCATAGAAATTGCACCAATTCTGGAAATCTATTTCTAGTAAGTGGAACAATGCTCTCGCCTAACTCAACAATCACACGGATGCCATGCAATGGACCTCATGAGACTGCAATTTCAGCAGAATGAACAGTCTAATTCCATATCTAATGACAAAAATCAATTTTAGGAGCTTCGTAGTAAGGTGGAAAAGCAGGAAGAAGTGATTTTCTATCTCCACCAACAAGTGGATCAATTAAATTTTCTTGTTAACGATATGATTTTCAACATGAAGGATACTAACTAGCTCTAGTCGGTCCAATGTAAATGTTTGTCCATATTTAAACGAACCAATTGATCTGAGCAAATACATTATCATCAAAGATTATATTTTCAAGTAGATAAAATGTATTGTCTATTTTTTATGGGTTCTTTTTGGAAAGTTTTTAGAGACTCAAGTTTCATTAGAGTTGATTATATTCCTCTTGAGAGAATATTTTTGATATGTTTGAGCTTAGCTACTTTTGGAGCTTGAGGCATCTATGAATTGTAACTCTCAATGTACAATTGTGTTATGGGCACAAATTTTGCCTTAATATAAATATTCCCATTATTGTTGAAATAAGTAAATAAATATATTAATAATAAAATCCAATAGTTATGTTCAATTGTAATTTATGCTCTTTAATCTAATTTTATTTCAATCACTTATATATTAGTTATGTATACTTTCTTATTATTTCTAAGCTCATAGAATATATTAGCCTAAAATTTTACTAATAACATAAAGAGTAAATTCTCATTCAGATATTTTTAAAAAACCACACATTCTTACCCAAATTAACATCTTTATAAATAAATTGAAACCATGATACAATAAATTCATAAAAATATTACCATTATAAACAAAAATCCCTTACCATTAACATATGCTTTATCTTACATTGGGATAAACTTGCAAATGAAAACCCAAAAACAATCTTGATCAACACCAATTACTTTAATAAAGAACCTTTGGAATTAACAATATACCTTACGATATAATTTAGGGCTAATGATATACAATTAAATTTTAGCTCGTTGTGTTGAAGTCTTTGTCCTTTTTTATCTAGGTTGGATTAAGTTTTATTACTTTGAAATTTTGTTAATTCATTTAGGGTAGTTATATTGTGTTAAAAAGTATAGAGGCAATCTTTTCATTGAGTTTGGTTTTTTTTGGGAATAAATAATAAATTTAATGATTTTTTAATAATAAATATAATGTGAATTTTATTATTATAATATTTAAATTATTAATTATTTATTTTTAAATTAATGTTAATTGAAAATTGTTAATTATATATTAATGTTAATTATTAAATTAATTAAGAGTTGATAATTATATATATTAATAATCATTTATTAAGTTAGTAGGGAGTTGTTGGTTAAGAGTTACATTAAAAAAGATATTATCAATCAAATTATGTTATTTAAATGTTTAACTTTTTCATAGAAATATCTTCTTTTATATTTTAAGATTTTTCTATACAATTCAGCAATAATTATATATAGGTTTCTTAATATTTTATTTTTCATCATAAATGTACCAGTTTTCCCAACTCTTTGTTTTCAATGCTATTTAATGTACTCACAAACATATATGTTTCTCCAATCCTTTGATTTTATTTATTTTATTATTATTACTTTTTTTTTAATACTATTTAATTTACTCACAAACATATATATTTATTAATCCTTTATTTTTATTAAATGTTTATTTTTTTAATTTATTATTAATTAAATAATAATCCCATTTAAATTATTAAAACCTTACACTACATTGTTTTCAATGTTATTTAATCTATTCATAAACATATATGCTTATCCCATTTATTTATTTTAACTCACTGAACTTACTATTATTCCAATAGTTATAATAGTTATTCCATTTAAATTATTAAAACTTTGCATTGGAGCTTAAGTTGCCTGTTAGACAATGAAATATGGCGTAAGGAAAATCTTAGAAAGTGGAGAAGAATGAAATGCCATTAGTAAAAGTAATGCTACTTGAGAGTTTCTCTAAACAAAGAAGAGTGTCTTTACATGATATTAATTTCCCTTTGTCAAGCATTTTGAATTGAAAATTTTTTGGTACTAGATAGGAGAATGAAGCCTATTTGTATTTTCACAAAGATTGAACGTTCAACAAAGTATGATTATCTTATCGTTGCTGGCCGACAAAGATTAACCTTATCTTGGATCTTATCTTGGATCCATGTCCTTATCTTGGATCTTCGAGTTTATATTATCACCGATGTCTAAACTTTTTGTCCACAAGGTGTTAGTGTTCCCCACAAAAAAAAAAAAGGGTTTCCACAAAGAACTACAAACCCCACTCTCGAGTGGGGTCCAAAATATAACTAGAATATCTCTATAATAAATTATAGAAAAAATTTCCCTATATATAATTATTTTAACATTTAAAATTTTAAAATTTCAAATTAATCATTAATAATACAGATATAAGTCTTGGATCTCGGTGTTGGATTGCAAAACCGAGGCAATAACTGCCTTCATGAATGACACCCACAGATCATCTATTGCGGGAATTTGGTGGCCCCATTGGCATGCTTTCCACATTGTGTTGGGTTTGAGATAGGGAGGTAGTGGCAAGCCCACCTTCCCTTAATGTTTATGGTGCATTGAGATTTGGTACACTAGTCTTGTCGTCTCACGCGATGAACACCACGGTATAAGGCTCGATTCTAGGAGCATAAGTCGTTCATTATTGCAACAACTCGCAAACTGAGGCGAAATTAAGGTGATAGGCATTGAGACAGAGCTAAGTGTAGACATGGTGAGGGAACGAGGGCGCCCCCGCAACGGAGGTAGGGGAAGGGGAAGTCCTCCCCTCCCACCGTGGGATGGACAGGGTGACAAGAATTTTAACTATAGTATCCCTCATCTCTACTTTAGAATGGTTGTTCAAGCGGAAGCTCAAGAGCTTGGGGTCACGGGAGACCACCTCTGGGCACTGTGTAATCTCCTTAGTCTCTACTTAAGGGACCAAGAGGATGTCAATGTGTTGCTTGAGGGAAATGTGTTGGATATGGAGTTTCACCTGCACCATGCCAAAGATGTTAATCATCGAATTATTGACCTCATGGGCATGCAGCTCTAGGAATCTACATCTCCCTCAACCGACACGGTGGATGATTCCCCTTCGCTCTCCCCAGCTCAGACCAAAGTGAAACATACCAAGGTTCGTAGCCCTTTACGAAGGCATCAGTAGACTTGTGACAAATAAAAGATTGGTGTAGCTGGCTTGGGCCCCTCTAACAATAAGAGTGACCAAGTCAGCAACCACAGTGTCTTGCCTTACTCACAACAATCAATGCAACCAATATCGTCCAGTCAACTTGCTTATGTAGGGCACCTCCTTCCTGATGATACAAACTATTACAAGCTCTGCCTAGTGGTTCAGGAAGACCCTCCAAAGCACTAGTTAGGTGAAGCTCGTCTCTCAAGGTAGTTCTCTTTGCACCCACAATGTCTCTATGATTTCAGATCCCTTAATTTTTTTGTATGTTTGGTTGCAAAGAACATGTCAAGAGAACTTCTAGTTTCTCCTATATGGGAAGATGCTTCCTCCTATTTCAATATCTTGACCCTCAGCCTCATGGCCTCTAATCATGGTTGGCTCCTGTTGAGCCTTAGTGCATCAATGAATGTAATTTTTGAACCACAAGTGTAATACAAAAGATTTTTAGTTACAAAAAAATATAATAAAAACATAAGAACCAATGACTATTCAATATTGAATTAAATGAAAACGCATTGTAAATCCTTTATTGTCATGGGTTTTTAGCTACCAAATCACTAATCAATAATAGCAAATGATCATGGTCGGTTTTAGCTACCAAACCATTATTGAGTAATAACAAAACAAATGATCCTTGTGAGTTTTTATCGGTTTGTTTAAAAGTTGTATGGGATGGTAAAATTAATTGCATGAGATTTTTTTTTTTTGTGGTGTAAAGGTCACTAGTTCAAAACTTTTTGGGAAAAAATCTAGCCATATTGCTAAGCCCTAGTGTGGCCTAGGTCGAGTATGATCCCCGAGTGATTTTAACGTCTTAAATTCCCCTGGGTCACAACTACTCAATCCAAAGGTTGGTCGTGCAGTGATCTAAGGGCTCACATAAACTAGTAAACAAAAATAATAATTTAAATTATTAAAAATTTATAACATATGAGTAATTTATGTATTTTTCCATGATACTTTTGTATATGAATAGAAATACAAAATTTAGGTTGTTTTAAAATATTGGGGAGGTTGGAGCGGGAGGGGTTATATTTTTCCTTGATGAAGAAGATGAGATACCATATGCTTGGGGGCTAGGATCAATAACTAACAACTAGATGAAATATCTATAGTTATGTTTAGGACTTGATCTAGCAATAGAAAGGGGAATCTGACATCTCTCCATCTATGGGGATTTAATGATTGTAATTCAACAAGTGGTTGGGCTAAAAGCAAACCTCGAGAAGATCCAATCTCCCATTCTTATAGGATAAGCCTTCAAATATAAAAAATTGATAGTGTGGAATTTGATCATGTAAGGAGAAATGTCAATTCATAAGAAGATTCGTTGGAAAATAAAGGTGTTATTTTGGAATAAGGAATGATAACATTGGATGGTAAGGGCCTTCTACAAGCCTTTGCCATTATTCACATACATTTATTTTTGCATATATATGTCATAGTTGGATTCGTTGTCTGAATTAAAGTATGGGACATCTGCAGTTTCGTTGTAAAACTGATCCCATGAAATTCGTTAAATAAACTATCATTCAAATGGTTTTGGCGACCCTTCCCTCATGAAGTGGCATGGATTTGTGTACCAAATTGGAACTCCCATGCATCTCCAAACCTGTCAGGGGAGAGATGGAGGATGATTTCCTTCACTATTAAAATTGAGTTGAAGTTTAATATTAGTACCTTCACAATGGATTCCTAGGAAGCATGCTCGAGTAAGTGGTTGTTAATGGGGAAAGAGTTAGAATACATGTTGGAAATCATGGCTTTGGTTTTTCATGTATGATGGTTGAAGATAAATCAATGTGGTATTCATGGTGCAGGGATGATTGTTGGCCCAAAAAAAGCAGAGCACTCTGACTATAAAAAGAGAAGGATTTCCTTCACAAGCTCAGAATTGTTTGTTTGGCATCCACTCTCATTGCAAGAATTAACAGGGAGAGTTGTATCAGTCATAATCGAGAATCATCGTAGCTCGAAGTAAAAGGAGAATAATTATTATCTAGACACTTGTTAGTTTCAATGTAATTCATAATTAGAGGCATGGTGATATGATTCTAACATAATCGAGAGACCGCGTTGAGTTGGTAAATCAGAAGCTAGACTTGTTGGAGGCTAAACTAACATGACTACAAGTGGCAATTGATCGTCTGAACGTCAAGATTGACAACATGGTTATTCCTTCTGAATATGAAGAAGTTGGGGAAAGAAGTGCAAAAGATGAAGCTTTTGGAGTGCAGTAGGAGACAACTCTGAAATCTCAAGTGGTGGAATACCCTTTGTCATGTTAAGATAACCTTGGAAATGAAGACACCCCTGCTTAAGGGGCGATTTCTACATAATAGTTTTATTTTTCATAATGGTTAAGTATGTTTTGTAAATTCATGGTTATACTAGGTGCGTTTTGGAAGATATATAAGGACAATACACTTAGAATAGTGGCATGCAATAGAAGAAATATCAGACGTATTGTATTTTGGAGCATTTTGAAAACTGAGGATGAAAACAATGTCTTTGTTGTAAAAGGTTATGACCTTTAAACTAGACAACATTAATACAAAGCTTATAATCGTTTCACACACACACACACACATATATATATATACATCCTCTCATCAATATATATCTTTTCATTTTTCAAATAACATAATTGTTTTGATTTTCTTCATTTGGATCCATTACATTAAATAAATTGTGCCAAAGTTTCGAACCAACAAATGTGTTTCATCATCATCTTTCATTTGCCTTGATGATAAATTATATCAGCTAACTCGAAACATCAACACAAAAATTTCTAATTCGATAGATATGGAAAAATAAATCGAGTTGTCTTTAATGAGACCTTTTGAAAAAATATTCGGTGGATTTTTCTGGTATAATTTGTATAAAATCCAGTATGAATTCATTAAAATCACAAGTTTGATGGTTAAACTTTGCACAATCAAAGTGCCATAGGGGTTTTTCAAGGTGTTGAATGTACATATACACTCAAAAAACCAATTTAAATAACACAGATCAAGATTTCACCTCAAAATTTTCTGTCAAATTCCAGCTAAAAAATCCATGAAAAACCCAAAAAAATCGACAACTCCAATTTTTTTTAACATAATTCAAATAAAAAAACCTCAATTCTAAAACATAATTATTAAAAATATAATATTAAATTATAATATCATATAAACATTTTATTTTATATTAATTCTCCATTAATATTTTCAAATAATCAACATAATAATAATAAATGATTCTCTAATAAACCAAATGCCATATAACTTTTGAATATAGATCCCTTGAGTAGGTCATAGAATTTGGCCAAACCAACCATTGGATAGCTTTAACATCAAGTTTCGTAATCACGAACAACGTTTTCTCCATGTAGCCATCGCAGTAACCACTCACGTCAACCTAATTTTTGAAAGAACAAAAAAATGATGAATACATAGAATCTCAACAGAATTATTTAATTATTTAATTAAAATTTTCAATCTAAAGTATTGAAATTTTTATTGTAAATTCTTTTGTTTAACTCAATCACTCTCTTTTTCTGACTATTAGGTTTTCTATTTTGAATATTAGGTTTATTTAATGTTGCTACCATTCAAAACTTATTTAAAAATATGGTTGAGGAACCGATGAACACAACTACCAATTTAATGGTATGAAAAATGGTAGATTGCCATGCTAGTATACAAAAGTCCCGCCTTGTACCATGTGTGGTAGTTGAACAAAACGGTTGTTGGAAACGAGAGTGCATCCTATCATGTAACACATTAATTTGGTGTGTTGGTATCATTTGGTGAAGAGGAAGTCATCCCTAAAGCTTTTGCAAGCACAAACGTTGAAGTGTTTTAAAAGTCGAATCCATGATTGTTAAAGTTTTCAGTGCATTGTTTTACGGGAGAGAGGATGAATAGATATGAGTCTAATAATTCACATTAATTCACTAATTCCTTTAATCTAGCTAAACTATATATTACAACCATTATTATTATTATAAAAGTTAATATATTTTCTTTGTTGGGGTGATGGAGCACAATAATCCAGAGAGGCCTATGGGGCCTATGTTAGGTGGGTCATTTTCACAGCAGTTAATCTACTATGATCCCAAGGATCATGCGTGACATTTGGAGCATGGTGAGTGGAACTCTGGAAGCATCGAGGTGGTGGTTTTTTTGTTGGTTAACTTTGCAACAGGGAAAGGTAATGGTTTTTTATTGTTGGATGGGATATGTCAGTTCAGTTCAGGGAGTAATTGAGTGTGCTCAAACTGGTCTCCAAGAGGCACTAGAGAAGCAATGGCTTAGCGTGGGGGTTAATTTTGCACAGTGCGGGGGTGCTTTGGGGAGCCGTGGATGTTTGTTGTGGTTTTGGACTTGGGACCCGAGACCAACATGAGAGATGTTGTCTGAGTGGTTGTGTCTACACGTGGAGGCTCTGTAGCATACTTGGGAGGTAAGTGGTCTCTCTTGTTTCTGTTGTTTTTGTTTTGGTTTTGGGTATGGAGAAACCTACGTGGGCCTATGTAGTTATAGGGTGTTTGGGTACTCTGTTGGTTGAAAGTTAGTTTCTTTATATTTGTGTTGTGTTCTAGCGGTGTTGTCGGTTCATGACGCTGTGTGCTTCACTTGCTTTCGGTGGTTCAAGTCTGAAAATAGGAGGGGAAAATCTCTTATCCCTGCTTGGTGTTGCTCTGGTGTTTGTGGAAAGGTTGGGACAAATAATCTTCTTAGTACCTCGGTTAGTGGGAAAGTTGGGGTCAATTATTGTTGTGGTTTTTGGTTGGGCAACACCGGGCGGGTGCAGGTCTCTATTTGTTTCCCTAGGGTTTGCAGTTCCCTCGTGTGGTGGTTGTCTTTTATAGAGTTGGGGCATAGTCAGAACTAGAGGGTGATGGTGGTGCGGGGCTGCATCTATCTGCATTGTCTCGGTTGTATAATCTAGAGTCCCCTCTCTACAAAATGGTGGTGTTGGTGTTTCGTTTCGTTGGTCTAGGTTGATTGCAGGTCATTGCTTGTGCATAATTCTAGTGCAAGAAATCCTTAGAAACAAAGGTGGGTTATGGCAGAATTGAGGACCTGCTTGTGGTATAGTGTGGAGCTTGTGTTGGAAGGAGACATTTTGTGTTGTTTCAGGTTTGTGGAGGGGATTACTCCTTTTGGTATTTGGTGGTGCTAGTGCTTTGTGACGTCTTGTGGGCCTGCTTTGGTTTCTTGGTTTTCTATGTAACATTGGTGGGTTTAGTGTGCAGAGGCTCACCTAGGTGGTATGGTTAGACGTGTCGCTCGATCTTGTGGTGCCGTTCTAAATGACCTTGTTGATGAGGTGTAGGAGGGAGAGTTGACGCATGAGGTTCTGCTAGCATCCTCATCAACAATAGCTCCTCTGAACCTTGATTTCCTTGCGAGACAAGTTAACAAAATTATGGTTCTACTAGTGGACATGAGGAGACAGATGCAGGAACAACAAGTTGAGGTTTTGGGCTTCATGGATGATATTCATTGGTCCCAATGGGACTAGTTGGATTGCCTCACATCTCTCATAAGGAACCAACATCGTCTCCAAGCTCGGTTGGAAAGAATTGAGACCATAATAGAGCACCTGGAATTTCATGTGTTGGACAACCTCCCGACTCACCTCCAATGGGTAGAGACCCCCCTGAAAATTTGTGATGCTTGTGGGTTTTGTTTACATTCTGAATGTATTATAGAGCCTACATAGTTGTTTTTTAGTAAACTTTTTTGGTTTATGGCATATGGATGACTACAAAGGTCTCTCTCTTTTGGCCAACAAATCTGGTAGGAGTGAGGCTAGAAGAGTAAACAATCATGGAAACTTCTTTTGTAAAATTTTGAGCATCTAATAAAAAAAAATTTGATCGAAAAAAAAAAGTAGTTAATTGGTTTAATTTTTTTCAAATAAATAAAAGAGAAAAGATAAAAAATGATTTGTATGGGGTGAGAGGGGAAGGGATAGGTGGTGGATGGTTGGCTAGCCATTTCACTTTACAACAGAAGGCGGGGAAATGTCAAACTCCATTTAATCACCAACTAGAGCATCATGTTTGGTTATAGTTGTATATTTCCTGTTAGGTCCCTATAATACTAGTGTATCCCCTTATTGTTATTGTTAGTGTAGCCCCCTTATTGTTATATGTAGTCCCCATATTGTTATTATTATTCCCCATAAAAGCCCACTATTGTTATTGTTGTACCCTTACATTATTATTGTTATGTTAGCTCTAATTATATTGTGACCCCTTAGACTCCTATATATAGAAATGAGGTTTTTTCATTTGAATCATCCAAGAATTGTTCTTTTATGTAATGTAAAGGAGTTTTCCCCTTTGAAGATGATATTTTTTAATTCGTTGATCTACTATTTCTACTGTTTTGTGAACTGGTTGCATAACATTTGGTATGAGAATTTTGGATTCTAGGGTTTCACTGCTTCATACAGGTCATCGTGAAATTTTTGCTATAATTTTTTTCTATGAAGCTTCAGAAGTTGAAATTGTGACCACGTGGAGCCGAAATCTTGGTCAACTTCGTGCCAAAATTTCAGAGTTTGGTTTGCTATATTTTTAGAGAAATGGCTAGAAGAAGTTAGGGTTTTTTCATGCTCCAAAATTCAGTATCAAACAAGTGACCGAGGGAAAATCGTCATAACTTTTTCTTTCAACATCAGATTGGAATTTTGTAAAAAGTTAACAAAAAGAGCACAGACTGTAATTTCTTGTGTATCAATTTTAGGGCCAAAGGCTGAAACAAGGACACGTGGAATTCCATAAAAGTTCGCTCTACCGAACCAGTCCATAGTTAGGTCATTATGGGAGATTGTGAATAAATTTAACTTGAATAATCCAAATTGGATCTGGCCTATGGCATTGGAAATACGACTCATAGGTATACTACAGGACCTAAGTTCAGATATTGAGGTTTTGAAATCACAAAGATACAATAGGTTCAATACAAGCTCCTTAAAAGAAAGAAAAATGTGTGTATTTTTTTTAATTTTGCATAACATTTCTTTGTAGAATCAATTTGAATTTATTCAAAAGCCATAATGAAGCATATATATCATTGTTTGATTCCAAAATGCCTTGAAACAAAAAAAAATGGGCAAACTTAGTATGCAACCATAAAGATATTCTACGATGCATGAAGAAGAGGAAGAAATGCAACATGATATATCAAAATTACAAGACCAAGTGCAACAAATTTCGCTCTCACAAAGAGTAACCAAAATTGAAATGTAAGCTAAGATGGATGATTTGAAGAATAGTTTAAAATCAGACATGGAAGGTTTGAAGGATGGAATAGAAGCAAAAAAGAAAGGCAACATGGAATATTTTAAGAATGGTTTAAACACAGACATGGAAGGTTTTAAGAATTGTTTAAAAGCAGACATGGAAGGTTTAAAGGAAGGTTTGACAAAGTTGCTACAAGAAATGCTTCCTAATGGTGAAAAGGTACTAGATGAAACTCATGATGAGAACAAAATAAATGTTAATCATGATTTCGTAGACTCTATCATTGGATTGAAGACCCATCATATTCCAAAGATCAATATGAGGAAGTTTAATGGCAAGGATCTGGTAACATGGATACCAAAAAGGCATGACCAAATTTCATGAGAGTCATTATGAATTTTTGGTCATGCCTTTTTTGCCTTCCCAATGCACCTTCTACATTTCAAGGTTTAATGAATTCCATTTTAAAACCCTTCCTTAGAAAATTTGTATAAGTAGTTTTTGATGATATACTAATCTACATCAAGTCTTGGAAGGATCATGTTCAACATGTTGATAGGGTGCTCAAACGATTGGAGGAGAAACAATTATATGCAAAAACCTCCAAATTTTTCTTTGGAGTACAGGAGGTGGAATATCTGGGTCATATTGTATCTCGTGAGGGTGTTAAGGTAGACCCTAACAAAATTAAATCCATTAAGGAATGGAAAATCCCCATAACCATAAAGCATCTGCAAGGATTTCTCAGGCTGACAAGGTATTATCGCAAGTTTGTTAAGAATTATGGGAGAATAATAACACCTCTAACAACATTACTTAAGGAATATACATTTTCTTGGACTCCAAAAGCAACTAAGGTTTTTGAACATCTTAAAGAAGAAATGTGCCAAACACTAGTCTTAGCTACGCCAAGCTTCACGAAAACCTTTATTGTGGAATGTGATGCCTCAGGAAATGGAATTGGTGTCGTTTTAACGCAAGAAGGAAGACCCATTGCTTTTGAAAGTCGTCCAATCAAAAGAAAGTATTTACACAAACCTATTTATGAGAAGGAAATTTTGGCAATACTACATGCACTAAAGCAATGATGACCTTATCTAATGGGAAGACAGTTCAAGGTAAAAATATATCATGATAGTCTTAAATACTTTTTGGAACAAATATTATCTTCAGAAAAACAACAAAAATGGGTCACAAAGATGTTGGGTTATGAATTTGAAATCATCTACAAAAAGGGGAAGCAAAATGTTGTTGCAGATGCACTCTCAATAAATGATGAGGATGTGGAAGTATTGCTTTGTGCCATTTCTATTATTTAACCATATTAGATAACTGAAGCAAGGGATGAATGGAAGAATGACGAAGAAGTGTGGACACTCATTCAAAAGTTGCAGCAAGATCCCAATACATCTGATACATTTAGCTGGAAAAATGAGTTATTATGGTACAAAGATCGCTTATATCTTGGTAATAATTCCCAACTCAAACAAAATATTATTTTGGTTTGCACACCTCTCCCTTAGGAGGGAACTTAGGGTTTTAAAAAACTTACCACAGGGTCACGAACGAATTTTTTTGCGATGGCCTTAAATCTCATATTAAAAATTTTGTGGCAGAATTTTTAATTTGCCAACAAAATAAAGTTGAGACAATTAAGACCCCGGGTCTGTTACAACCTTTATCCATTCCAATTCAACGTTGGGCGGAGGTTTCAATGGATTTTATCAGGTTTACCCAAGTTTGAAGGAAAGAGTGTCATCATGGTGATAGTTGATAGAATTACCAAGTATGCATACTTTTGTGCATTATCTCGTCCATTTAAAGCCAACACAATTTCTACTGCATTTATGGAAACAATTCAAAAGCTACATGGAAACCCAAATATTATTGTAAGCGACTAAGATCCCATTTTTATTGGAAATTTTTAGATGAAACTATTTTCTTGTCTGGGTACTCAATTATCTCATAGCTCATCTTATCATCCTCAATCTGATGGGAAAACTGAGATGGTGAATACATTTTTGGAAGGATATCTTCGTTGCTTTATATCTGATAAAAACAACGTAATGGGTCAATTTCTTACCTTTGGTTGAATGGTGGTATAACATTTCTTTCCATAGTACAACAAAAATGACCCCATTTATGGCACTTTATGGATGTGATCCACCTTCCATCACATCATCTTTAAGAGAAAATTCTAAGGTTCAAGTAGTGGAAGATCACATCGAGCATCAACACCAAGTTCTCCAACTCTTAAAGGATAACCTCACTTTGGCACATAATCGAATGAAACAACATGTAGATCAACATTGCAACAAAAGAAGTTTTGATCTAGGCGTCTGGGTATTTTTACGGCTACAACCATTTAAATAAATGTCCCTCAAGCAAGCTAAGAAGGATAATAGATTATCACCAAAGTACTATGGTCCTTACAAGGTGTTGCATAATATTAGTACAATGGCATACAAATTGGAGCTTCCAGCATCTTCCCGAGTGCACCCAATTTTCCATGTTTCATGCTTAAAGAAGGTTATAGGTGACAAGCTTTCAGATCAAACAATATTGCCAGAACCTGATGAGGAAGGAAAAATTATATTGGAACCTGAATTAGTCACAGAAATAAGAACTCGACAACTATGAAATTGATCAATTTCAAAGCATTTCATCAAGTGGAAGAACTTACCCCATGAAGATTCGACATGGGATGATGATAATTTTATATAGAATCATCCAGAACTACTTAAGAATTGAGGACTACACTCTTTTGAAGGAGAGGGGCATGTTAGGTCCCTATAATAATAATGTATCCCCTTATTGTTATTTTTAGTGTAGCCCCCTTATTTTTATTGTTGTGCCCATGTAGTCCCTATATTGTTATTATTGTGCCCCATAGAAGCCCACTATTGTGATTGTTATGCCCTTACATTATTATTGTTATGTCAACTCTGATTATATTGTGACCCCTTAGACTCCTATATATAGAAAGGAGGTTTTTTCATTTGAATCATCCAAAAATTGTTCATTTATGTAATATAAAGTAGGTTTCCCCCTCAAAGAGGATATTTTTTAAGTCATTGATATACTATTTCTATTGTTTTGTGAGCTGGTTGCATAACAATGTCACTATCATTTTACTTTGGCAATCGTTGTACAAGAAGATGTAATGAATATTTTTCAACACATATAGTCATTATGATCCTTGAACTAATGTATATAATGTGCCTCAACTCGTCAGTTTTTAAGAATTTTCTTAGCCAACCACTTTTGCACATTCATCAAGTCTCTTCAGGTCTCTTGTTGCTTTTCCTGGTTTTTTTCACTATTCAGTTTTACTCTATGAGTTGAGTTTTTGTTATGATTTCCTCTCTTAGTCTCCTTAAGCCCAACCCAGATTCTCAATGCCCTTGAAATTCTATCCCTCTCCATTTAGAAGATAGCTTCAATGATTTCTCTCCACTCCACTAGTTTCTTATGCAATTCCATTCTGCTTGTTTCTCACTCTTGGGGCACTAATTTGTGGTTATAATTAACAGTGTTGAGGATTCCCTAACAACATGCACACTATAAACGATCCACCACATACTACAAGGCCAAGGGAGGAGCTTTGGCTCATCAACATGCAGAGTCCTTAACAAAACATTATCAGTACCATAATCCTCGGGTTATTCAAATTGGGCCGAGTGATGTTGAACGAGAAATAATTGGTGAACATGGATGTTTATTGTATACGAATATTATATTGGAGGTGGAAACATGGATTCCCGACATAGTTCATACCTGGGATCGCCACAATGAGTATATGCACATAGTGGATATTTATTGGCATATGACAAATTTGTGGGGATTGGTTCTACTTGATTGGAATGAAGATAAGGAGGAGATCATGTTAATGCTTGATGAGCTCCAAATCTAAATGAAGACTTTGGACTATCACTTGCAAAGGATTGAAGAAAATCTAGGCCTCCCATTGAACCTAGGAAGGTCCTATCGATGTGGCAAAGAGCCAATTGAGGTTAAGCCTTTAAACTCATCATATTACTTATGAATAGTTCCCGTTTCTCTAATGTTTATATATAGTTCTTTTATTGCATCGAAAGGCGTTTTACAACCCAGTATAAGGGAGATGTTGTAGTGGCATGCAAGACGAAACATTAGATAAAAAATAATAAGCCATAGTCTATCTGTTTTACATTTTGGAAGGTGTTTCGACATATTTGTTTGTCTAATTTGTCTAGAATCATGTAGATATTTCTTAGAATCACAAGTTTGAGTTGTAAACCCTCCAAAATCTGAGTGCCCCAAAGGTTTTTTGGGGTGGTGAATCCATATATGCGGTAAAAAACCTATTTTAAATAACAAAAAATAAGATTTGGCGCAAAAAAATTGTCTGATTCTCACAAAAACTCCAAAACATAACATGTTTAGAGAACGCCAAGTAATAATAATAAAACATATTGTTGGTTTAATAAAAAGTTAATAAAATCAGCATTTACTTTAATTTGATTTTTTATATTGTAATTTTGTTTTTATTAATAAAATAAAATAAAAAATTAAGAAAAAATTATACTATGCATATCACATTAAATAAATTTAAATAATAATTACTGCAACCATGATATTTAAAAACATGTAATTAATAAATATATAAAATACTTAATATTTACAATAAAATCTTAATAATTAATAAACATAAAAATGTAATACTTACAATAATTTCTTTTTTCTCTCTCACACGCATATATATAATTAATAACTGCACATCATATTAAAGAATATATACATATATATGAAAAAATTATAAAATATGTCAAAAAAATGTAAAACGCAAATCTATAAAACTATATGTATTATAAAAAAATTAATTAAAAAAAGAGAATATTTTTATAATAGATATGGGAAATTTATATAATTGTAAATATTATTATTAAGAACTAGCATAGATTTATCTTAATTTTAGATTTACTAAACATCTAGATAAATCAAAATTCTGAAGGTGCAAAATTTTCCTCAAGTTTTACATTCCAAAAGAGGTTTGCATCTTGAGATATTTGATCCTTCTCTTGGTGCTTGACCATAACTCTTGTAAATTTTCATTTTTATTTTGGACCTCATACTCGCATGTTTAAGAGTTTAAGGTTTTGTGACTAATTTGGTTTCCCTAATGGTAGGCCAAAGTAGACTAAAGAAAGGAAATTTGTATCACCTTAAATATTCAAAAGAAAAATTTAACTTCACCAAAAAAGAAGGGAGAAAGAAGAAAAAATATATATTAAAGAAGTCAACTATAAATTACTCCTTGGTAAATTAATTAAAGCAACCAAGATAATAAACCTCTTCTTCTAAGAAAATGCCATATTTTTATTTTGTAAAATCAAATAAAGAATCAAAATAGAATGTCCAACTCTTGTAAGAATATTTTGAGTATGTATAATGATTAAGAGCATGTACTTCCTTGTAAAAAGTCAAAAGTTCAAAACCAATTGGAATAGAGTTTGTGCATGCTACTAAGTTAATATTGGTAATAATATTTAAAACAATATTATTATTATTCTATATAATAATAATATTAGTATATCTAAACTAAAAATATATAAAATCTAATTTTATTATTAAAAACTTTATACAAAATATTAAATAAATATAATGTTTAAAAATAATAATGGTTATTTTTACAATGTTTTATTGATAATGAAAATAAATATAAATAAATCATTTTAAAATCATTTTTTTTGTAAGCTTCGCAGGACTACATCTTCATCATGTCCAATATATCGTCCCAATTGGGGCGAGGAATTGAACCAGTGACTTCACATCTAGGAGTGCCTTAAAAAAGCACCTGATTACCATCTATCCAAGACCCCATGGACAAATTATTTTAAAATCATTAATAACCATCCTAGATTCATATTAAAAGTCCGGAGTTAAGATATATCTAACTGGGCACCCTTGCATTCCATAATAGATTTCCTCGAACCTTTAAATAGTCTTAATCATACCAATTACCATGGACAAATAAAATACCATGGTTTATGCAATACAATGGACTAAGTCAAACTTATATATAATTATTTTATTTTTAAATTTTAAGGTTCACCGAATCAACATAATATTACATTACATAATGTTTATTTATTTTTTTAATTTTAATGTTGACCGAGTCAACATAACAATACATTACATAACGTCCTACATAAATTTTTACAACATTGCTATCATAAGTTGTAGAGTTCCTCTCGATGTAATAATGATAGTAATAAATGAGCTTAGATCCATCTTAACTACAAATCTACCAAGGGCCAAGTGGTATCAAATATATTTTCACTTTAGAAGAGGTTTGCATATCAAGATATTTAATCCATATGGGCACTTGGTAGATCCATAATTAAGATGAATCTAGTATGGTTTAAATGAATTATAATTATAATTATAGATTTAGTTATAAATTTTATGTTTTTTATTTTGTTTTATTTTGGGCGAGTCAAAATGTTTACAGAACATTACATTACAACATCTCTACCCTCTTGACACAATAATAAGAGATTAACTAGCCTAGATCCAACTTAACATAGGATCTACCAAGTGTCGAGAGGGATCAATTCTATTTTCACTCTAAAATATGTTTGCATTTAAAGAGATTTTATCCCTCTGAATGTTTGGTAGATCTCGAGTTAAGATGGATCTAGTCTGGTTTAATTTCTCCCTTTAAATAGGCTATATTCCACATGAACTTGGAGTTAAAGAACCATGGGTAATTTGACCAAGTCAAGTTTATCTTGACTACCCAACAAAAAAATAATAATAATAATAACATAGAATTTTTATTTTTATTATTTTAGTTTACAATTATTTTTATTTTAATACAAGGTTATTTTTATTTTATTTAGATTGAGTCAAAATGTTGTAGTTGCCTTTAAGGGCGACTTTTTTGAGTTTCTGGCCAAAATCCTGTGAAAAAATTTGTGGTCAAATCTTGATTTGTATTGTTTAAATTGGTTTTTTGACTGCATATATGGATTCAACTCCCTAAAAAAACCCTAGGGCACTTGGATTGTGCAGAGTTCACTAATCAAACTTGTGATTTCAATGAATCCCTATGGGATTCTAGAAAAATTAGATCATAGAATTTTTTAACTCACAAAATATTGACATGTGGAAATGTACTTGGGCCCTTCGTAATAAGCAATATTCAAACAAGTCCCCTTTGCAAGCATATGGAAACAACACGCCTAGAGTAAAATTCATTGATGATTCTGCCTTGTACAACCCCACATCGACACCTCTCACCTGGTCATCTGATTTATATGACATAATTGTTAAGTGAAAAAAAGAGGTTGGAGGTTTTAGAAGCTAAAGAGCAGGAAAGTGGTCATATAATTCATGTAATAACAACTGAGAACCAGGCTTTAGCAGAAAGCAATAAAATTTTGAAGGAGCAAGTGGAATTGCTACAGGAAGCTCTCTTGATACGGAAGACATAATGGCAACGCATGAAGGTAGATGTGAAAAAAATGAAGAAATTTGCAGTGGAGAGTACAGAGGTGGTGAAGGGGAACCATCCCAGGATAAAGGGAAAGCGGTTGCCCAAATAGACAACCATGAAGAGACAACAAGAGAAGAAATGAAAGGAGGCTCCACAATATTTTCCAAAACTTGGGATGAAGCTATTAAAAATTTTGCTAATGGGTAAGGAGAAGCAAACATTCAAGTCGACAACATGAAAGATAAAGAAAGCAAGGAAAGGAAAGATAGAGAAGCAAACATAATTATTAAAGGGGTGAAAGATTATGGGAAAAATGAATCTACTTTTGACCTTGTAAGGGACTTGTTGAAACAAAAGCTGCTATGGCAAGAAAAAATATGCTAAGCATGGAGGGTAGGAAAGTTTAATAGTGAGAGAGCCATGCCCATAAGAGTCATCATGCCTAGTGTATGTGATAAAGATATCATTCTAAGCAAGAAGAATCCCTTGAGGGGTTCTCACTTTTTTCTAGAAGAAGATTTAACTGTAAGACAACAAGATGAAAAGAGGGAGGAAATTTCAAAGGTTAGTATAGCAAGAGATGAGGGAAATAAAAAATTGATTTATAAGGGTAAAGCTATGATAGCGCGATTTGGACCTCCTTCCAAAACAGGGCAACAAGATGACAATAAAGAAGAGACAACAAACTCTTTAGCAGGAAATCAGGAAGCAAGGTCGGTATGGGAAAACAGGGGTGTTAATGCTGGAAAATCGTATATCAGAAGACGACATTAATTAATGTCAAGCCTAAGGATTCATAAGGTAGGAACACATTATGGAATCAATAAAGTATTTAAAATCTCTAAGGTTTTGAGAGAATCAGATTTGAACTAGTGTTAAATGCTAAAATGTGCGCTTAATCCTTCGAGAAGAGCACCTTCTGCACGCCTTTTTGCCCGATAAGCGCACATTCCTGGAAATGGAAAAATATCACTTTCCGAGACCACACCAAATCAAAGGACAGTTACTCCTTATATGAAGCCGCCCAAGGACAACCACCAGCGCCTCCTTAGACACTATGTGAGCACACAAAGGAATATTTGGAGCACACAATGGAATCATGCCTCTCCCTTGGGTCACCGTCCATCATGTACCAAGGGAGGGAAGGAGAATTTGAAACTCCCCTATATAAATCCACCAAGAGATGAAGAAATGGTGATCACATTGTTATGCTAGCCAAAGTTGCCCAAGAAACACTAGTAGTGTGTGACTCGGAGCTGGAGCTGAAGAGGACTCAATTTTTGGCCACCCAACAATCCTTGTCCACCATGGAAGAGAGAGAGGGACACTACATTAGAGGCAAAGCTTGGAAGGCAGCATCCTTGCATTGGGACCTAGAGCCATTGCCTAGGGGCCTTTGGTAAGTGGGTAAATTTCTTCTCCATTTCAAACGTTTAATAAGAAGAGGCCATTGAGCCATCGTTGGTATTATTATCATTTTGAATCTCTTTAATAGCTTATGTATATTTGTGTTTTAGTTTTAAGTTTACTTTGAGCATACATTCACATACTTTTTCCACTGAATTGTGTGCTTTTGAGCTCCACCACTTTCTGCCTGTTACCAATAGTTTAAAGAGTAGACCACACTCTTTAAAATGGTGCGATTTCGTACACCTGTGCGACAAATCCACCACAACAGGATTGGTGACTCCACTGATGTGTTCCAAGTTTATGTGGTTGTGCCATCTTTTGCAGGAGACCCTTTGTCTATGCTGGAGTGGAGCTGACAGTCCTCTGACCCATCTTACATTCCCTAGATTCACTGGAGTGATAGATTGAAGAAGGCAACTCCTAATCTTTTTTACTTGCAGGATTTTTGCGCACAGTTTTTCCTCACAGACGTGTAGGGCGCGTGTTCAGCTTTGACCTGCGCGCAGGAAGGTGCACCTATTTTCGTGCAAATGGTAGAATGAGATTTTTCTCCCTATATTCTGCATTTTTCTGCTTGTAGTGTGTTGGGCAGCCCCTAATGTATCTGCCAACACTTTTGTTAATACCCCATAGCTTCTGAGAACTCACTTTTTTCTGCTTTCTATAGGCATAGAGTTAGTTTCTCTCTAAGTTGATTTTTTGCAAAAATCTTCACATAGTTTAAGTAGGGGGAAAATTAACCATTTCATTCCGAAAAATTTATGTTTTGCAAAAATTTGGTATTCACACTTAGATTAACTAGTCCAAGTAAGTGGCCCAAGACCACACATGCATAAGCTAGTGTAGAAATTGTTTAGCTTAATTCAATTTTTCCATTTAGGAAATTGCGGGACTAGGATTGAATCGTCGATTAGAGCAAGTAATCTCTGCTACCTTTGCACCCTCCGGTGATCCTAGGCAAGCATATGAATGCTCTATTTTTGCGATTTTCCATCCCCCTTTAGTTAGTCACATAGATTAACTAGGAAGATTTGAAAGCGGCCCATTATCTGCACACGTTTTCCATTTTGAGCCAGGAACAAGATAACGTAGTTTAACTAGGGGATTTTTGTAAAGGATCACTGATATCCAAATGTTCAAACTATGAGCTTGATCACCTTATGCTCATACACACTCACCTACTAAGCAAAGAAAGCCACCTAAAACTAACTTAAAAAAACTCACTAAATTCTCCCCACAGGGGCCACAAGAGAATTTATAGACTAAGTTAGGATCAAGGGGGTAGGCATCCAATAAGCCGCCTTGATCACACTTCATATTGAAACATAGAAGTTGTGTATTTAGGGAGCTTCAAAATCCACCTATTAGCCCACAGAAAAGAAAACTCGAGCGCGATAGAGACCCAATTCAAAGGGGGTTAGGCTTAGGCACAGTGCGTGTGGTATCAGTTGGGGCTACCTGACCCGGCTGATACTCGGTAATGTTAGCTGAATACCAAGAAGCCCAAGACTCGAACACTCATGTGGGATGGTGGTTCTTATTGGCCCAAAACTAGGGCATCCTTTACCCTATAGGTGATGGTGTAGGCAAGCACCAGACCCTCTACCCTCACCTTGGTGGATTATCTTCGGCTAACTGGGGGCATCGCCAGCTCTTACGGGACGTTGTGCCAACACTCACAAGAAATATTCTCAAGCCCCAGTTACTTTTGAGTGTGTGAGGATGCATAGGTCTTCTAGGATTTTGAGTATCATGTGCAAAACAAACAAAAACCATATTTTTGCTTGATTGATCACATAGATTAAGTTAAAGGAAAAATCATTTCATTTTCACTTTGTTTTATGTATGTGGCCATAATTTTGCTTTGACCTAGACTCTATCCCCTCAAATTTTTCCAAAACATAACCTGATCGACACTCAAACAGTCCCAACGGAACCTCGTCAATCCAAGCGTTTTTTGTACCTCCCCCCATTACAAGGAGTGGTTCCAGGTCTTTCGCCATTTAGGCGTCAAAGACGAAACGCTGCCACCTTCATTGGTTCATCCTTCATTGGAGCAACCATAGTTGAGAACCCTAGTCGGTTTCTCAACACCACACCACACACCACTCCCCCCTCAACGCCTAGGGGGTAGAGGAGCGCGTCCCATTCAAGAAGCCAACTGAACGCACATCAGGGTACGTCACAGACTAAACCTCGTTCTAACCAAAACTTCGTGTCTTCACACGTTTCCATGGCGTCAACCTCCTAGTCACCCTTCTTAGTTGCATTAAATCTACCCAATTTAACCAAGCTCACAAATGACCCCATCGCACATGATCATTCATGGCCTCGCATGCCCACGAAGCTCCTTTCGGATATACCAAAGTTCGAAGGCAAGCAAGCGGAAGACCCAGGTAATCATGTAATGAACTTTCACCTGTGGTGCTCATCGAATAGTATCATTGACGACACTATTCGGTTGAGGCTATTTCAACGCACTCTTACGGGAGTAGCCGTGAAGTGGTATGTGGAGAAACCTTCTGCTTCACATGGAACCTTTAGCGCCCTTGCTACTGCGTTCCTCACTTATTTTCAGATACCCATTCATCATGATTCGGGAATGGAGTTACTGACTCATTTTAGACAAACCCCTGGTGTCCATATCTCTGACCATCTTCATGAATGGAGGCGACATCGCAGTTTATGCAAAGCTTAACTCGATGATGAACCTCCAACCAATCTATCAACGACGAACCTCGCATCATCCTATACCTACAGGAAGAGCGACAATCACCAGAAAGACTTCCCCGCCAGACCACTCCCCCCAGCCGAACGGTGCATACTATGTGATGAACTTGATCTTTTCATCATTGACTGCCCCACTTTGGAAATTTTCCAACGATGTTACCTAGTCCATATAGTATATCGCAGCGAAATGGACATTCCATATTCATGTTAGATATGTGGTGACAACCACCCTGTACGTCATTGTCACTATATACCATGATTCCACACAGCTTTAGCTTGTATGCGATCAACCATAGTCCGCCTCTCCCACGAAGATGGCACAGACTCGAAATCCATGAACAACACCACAACTCAAGAGGATGTGACAAATATATCCATCCCGTCGTGGCCATCAGGAGGATGACCAATTAGGGAGATTCATCCCCCGCTAAGCGTCGACGATACGACACACCATATACGATTCATTTCATCATGTATCAAAACCATGACTCAAGCTATTTGCTCATCTACCATAGGTGTCGAGACAGCTACAACTACAGGAGTAGTTGTCCCTACAACAGTGCAAACCCAATCTATCTACACTCTATCGATCGCGTCTAGTTCCACCACATCCACGATGGAATCTTTTTCGTGCCTCTCAACTAGCTCCACTAGGATCACCCCCATTCCGTATAAACCTACGTAGGAACAATCCTCCTTCGGGGCTTTGTTTCATTCGGATGCGGATATCCTAGAAGCCGTGACGGAGCTAGATTACCCATGGGATGCAATGCATCACCGTTCACTTTTTCTCCCCAAGAAAACATTCTGTCCTAACAAGACAACTGAACCAGAGATCTATGGGATAGAGTCAAAAGAATTCCTGCCACCAGGAAAGGTCGAATGGTTCAAAAACCCCATCCCAGCGCCCGATGCGTTCGAGGAAGGGAATATGTCAAATATTTCACCTACCATTAAGGTGAACATATCTCAAAATCCGACAAAGGTCGAAGAAATCTCACAGGGGGTAGCATGTTCTCCAGAAGAAATATTCTCTTACACCAAACTGTTACAAGAGTATAGAGATATCTTCGCATGGGACTACTTAGAAATTCTTGGGCTTAGTCCTACTATAGTAGAGTACCATATTGACACTTGCCCTGACGTACCTCCAATACGCTAGAAACAACGTCAACTGCACCCATCTAAGGCAGAAGCAATAAAGCGAGAAATCGATAAGCTTCACAAAGCCGGGTTTATCTACCCCATCGCCTATACGTCTTGGGTTTCCAACCTTGTTTCCATCATGAAAAAACATGGCACAATATGCGTCTGCACCAATTTCCAGGATTTGAACAAAGCTTGTCCCAAAGACAATTACCCCACACCATTCATCGACCAAGTCATCGATGCATGTGCTGGACATGAGGCCCTATCCTTTATGGATGAATTATCTGGATATAATCAAATTCAGATCTTCCACACGGACCGGTATAAAACCGCGTTCAACACCCCCTAGGGCATGTTCGCATACAAGGTGATGCCATTTGGCTTAAAAAATGCTGGAGCCACCTTTCAAAGGGCCATGAATTATATATTTCATGACCTAGCACACCTTATCCTCGCCTACTTAGACGATTTGACAGTCCGCTCTAAGAAGCGCTCTGACCACCTTGAGGATCTGAGATTGGTATTCCAAAGATGCTATCAATACAACTTACGCTTGAATCCCCTCAAGTGTGTATTCTGTGTCAATGC
Organism: Pinus albicaulis; assembly: GCA_034641835.2. Classification (NCBI taxonomy): domain Eukaryota; kingdom Viridiplantae; phylum Streptophyta; class Pinopsida; order Pinales; family Pinaceae; genus Pinus; species Pinus albicaulis. The sequence continues at coordinate 801,001,576 of CM076574.1, forward strand.
AGGAAGACTCTTAGGTTTTATTGTGTCCCAAAAAGGCATTCGCGTGGACCCCCTCAAGGTCCAAGCCATCAAAGAGGTACCCCCACCTCGAACCCTCAAACAACTCCAAATTCTACAAGGAAAAGCCAATTTTCTGAGATGCTTTGTCCCAGACTATGCCACCTACGCTCAAGGGTTATTGCGCCTCCTTCGCCGAGACATCCCCTTTAAATGGGATGACCACGCCCAAAAATCATTTGACACGCTGAAGGAAACATTATCCTCAGCACCACTCATTAGTCCCCTATACTATGACAAGGATTATATCCTATATCTATCAGCTTCAGAATCCACATTGGCCAGAGTATTGGTTCAGAAAGGGCTATATAGAAAGGAGCACGTAATATATTACGTCAGCAAAACCTTGTTAGGACCTACATTGATATATGAACCCGAAGAAAAAACTGCCCTATCATTATTCTACGCAGTCCAAAAACTTCACCACTACATCATCTTAAAAACCACTACGATTGTTGCAGATATTAACCCCATTAAATACTTGCTCACGCGCCACTTAATAAACCACAAGTACGCCCAATGGATAGTCATTCTCCAAGAATACAATTTACAGTTTCGCTCCCCCAAGAGAAAAAAGGAACTTGCCTTAGCATAGTTCATTATGGACCTCCCAGGACATTCCAAGGGATCACCAATAGACGATTCGTTGCCATACAAACACCTCTTATTTGTAGCAACCGTCGACCCTTGGTACGGAGACGTCCTCCTATTCTTGCGAACCCAAAATTTCAGACCTCATCTCGCACGAGATGATCGTCGGCGCATACACCAGCAAGCCCCCCGATATCTCCTTCTGGGAGATGTCTTATACCGACGATCCATTGACACCATTTTACGACGATGTCTTACTCATAAACGAGCGGAACAAGCCCTTAATGACTGCCATGGAGGCGCTTGTGGCGGCCATCTCTCAGGAATGGCTACTGCCCAGAAAATCCTACGAGCAGGGTATTTTTTTCCCTCCCTGTTCCGCGACTACATCACAGCCGTTAAAAGATGTGAACGATGCCAGCACTTCACTCATAAGGCAAGAGCACCCCCCGCTCCTCTGCATCCCGTCATAGTAGCCGACCCCTTTTGCAAGTGGGGGATCGACTTGATGACTTGAAACCCCGCCTCATCGGGCAACCATAAATACATCATCGTGGCTCTCGAATCTTTCACCAAGTGGGTCGAGGCCATGCCCACATACGACAACACAGCAGAAACCACCGCTCGATTTCTGTTCAACCACGTGATCACCCAATTTGGCGTCCCCAAAGAGTTGGTCTCCGACCACGAGAAACACTTTGAAAATGAAGTCTTCGAGGAGCTATCTCGTCATCTTAGATTCACCCACGAATTTGCTTCACCATAATACCCCCAGTCTAATGGACAGGTAGAAGCCATTAACAAGGTACTCAAAACTATGTTATAATGCATGGTGAATAACCACAAAACCAACTAGCACCACATGCTCTTCTCTGCCCTGTGGGCATACCGCATGGCTGTTAAGACATCCACTGGTTTTACTCCCTTCCACTTGTTATATGGGATTGAATTTGTGATTCCAATAGAACGCGAGATCCCAAACCTGCATGCTGCCATCGAACTCCTTGATGATACCTAGCCTCTAGAACAACGCCTAGTACAACTAGAGCTAGTTGAAAAAAGTCAGCGACAATCGCTGCAACACAATGAGGCCCATAAGAAAAGGGTGAAAGCATCATTCGACCGCCACATCAACCCTCGCTCATTTACCGAGGGAGAATTAGTCCTTAGATGCAATGTCACAAAAGAGGCCTTAGGGCCAGGAAAGTTCGAAACCCTGTGGAAAGGACCCTACATCATCAAACACTGCCTCCAACAGGGGGAATATATCTTGACAGAACTAGACAGGACATGTCTCAGCAACCTCGTCAACGACCTTTACCTCAAGAAGTTTCACCCATAAGGGCCACAACGGCCCATCCCTAGAGTGAAAGTACACAAAACCAAATATATTTTTGACCCGAAAACTAATGTAAAAAACATGCTCAAAGTGCCACCATGGATCACCAACTTGAACCCTATTTCGGATTTGATGATGGAACATCGCGATGGTCTCAAAAATTAGCTGTAGCCACCTGGGTCATCTACCACCCTTATCGATCACCACTGTGTTAAAATGGCGTGTGCATCATATCAACAACAAACAATCAGGCATAATATGACACCGTAATCAGACTTATGTGCGAGGCCCTCTATCAGGACATTCCCCATATGCATGTCTACCTTGACTCCCATCTAGTAGTATTGCAGTTGAACTGAACATTTGAGACTAGAGACACACACTTTTTTAGAAAATATTGCGTGCCAAAATATTAAGCAGACAATTTGATTATATTACATTTTCACATGTATCAAGGAATCAAAACCAAACAGCTGATCGCATAGCTAATAATATCCTAAACTGGAATGTATCTCGAATAAACCATCATCCATAAAAAACGAAAACATAGATATCCATTAGCATAACACAAAATATATAAACCGAAATAAATAGCACACCATGTAGAGCCGCAAAAAGATCTCTCATATATATATATAAAAATATGTGTATCTGAGTACAAAAATATTATCGCTAGCCCACTGGCCAACCTGAAGATACAAAAGTCATCAAAAATAAGGGAAGCATCCTCATAATGGGTGATTTCACTGTGTACAAAACTACTCTGGGGTGGTGCCCCCTCAAGAGGAGCACCTGGACCCACCACCGCTCTTGGTGCCACCACCAGAGCTGCTGTCTCCACTTTGATCGCTACTTGACGTAGAGTGGGCTGATAATCCCTATCGCGGGCCATCACCATCTTTAACCAAACCTCCTTGAAATCATCCATAAAAACTCGAGCAAGCATACCATGGGTCAAGCGGTCCACTCGACCCTAGAAGTCCTCAAGAGCGGTCACCTGAGCCGTAAGTACTGCAATGTGCGCCTCAACCGCATCTACACAAGCTCGCTTGGCTGCAACCTCTGCTGCAACCAAGCTGCTGCCCTCACCAGAAAGGCCAAAATCATCTCCACCAGGTCTACCGGCACCACCACCCAGTCCACCTACATCCACCCCTTCCCTGACCACCTCGAGGTCGGAGCGGAGGGTCATGCCCCACCAGTCGGGCCAGGGGCGACCTACCTCGCCAACATCTGCACGAGTAACCGAAATAATGTCAGTGTCAAGAAAAAAACACATAAGTACATAAATACTCGAATAAATGCAGAAAAATATAACAGATACCGGCAGGTCCCCAAACATAACCGAAAGGGAGACACAGGCCAGATGCCCGATGTGGAGAAACCGACCCCACCAGTCGACAATAACGGCCAGAGCACACTGCTCTGCCACATCTGTCACTGATGCAATCTTGATGCACCCCTCAATAAGAGGCGCACCACCGCAATGCCGCCTATGGAATCTATCTAGGTCCACTCTCCCAACAGAGAGTGGGTACCTTAGAGCCTCACCCTAAGGCAGTAACCCAGTCACAAAGTAAATATCCATCTCAGGACAGATCACCAGGCTCATCCCCCGCAGTACGAATGTATTGCGCCTCCAGCGCCAATGCTGTATAACGTAACGTAGTAGTTGGTCCTGAGACTGAAGGAACTCATTCTCAGCAAACTTCAGAAGGTCCCATGCGACCAACTGACAACGCGCCCCAGCATCAGCAGCTAGAGCAGTCCGGATCTCGGGCCAATCCCGCTCTCTCCACACTAACCTGCCAAGAAACATAGGCACCCATCAGTACAGAGAAAAATAAAAAACAGACAAGAAACCAAAATTTTCTATCAATATGGCCTTTGCGCACCTGTCCCTCAGACAGTCGCACCCTCGCACGGCTGTCTTCTCCATAGGCATGCCTTCGCGCGGAAAAATCAGGGAATAGCGTGCCCTCACGCGCCTGTCCCTTAGAATTGTGCGCAAGCAAGACGCTCTTTTTCCTAGATCGCCCGCACAATCTAGGGAAAAAGTTTCTCAGAGGCCGTACAAACCTAATTTTAACGGCCCCCGACACCATCAAACTGAAGAAATTAGAATGCAGGATGTCATGAAAGTTACCTCAGTATAATATCGCTAATCCATGGTACACGGGCTGACCGCAACGATAAGAAAGGCTATGCAAAGCAACTCTGATCTCCCAAAACTCAGCAAGTACAAATGAATAGGATTAGGGCCATAATCCCATATTTATTGCCCTTTTCCAGAACTTCGGAGGTCCATAACAGGAGATCAGAAGGTCCATTCTGCAAACCGTAAGTTGCACCATCATCAGTATGTCATGAAGGACGAAAGAAGTGCCACACATTCGATTTCCACGAAAAATAAATTTTCAGTTCCGACAGGTACGCACTCTCCCATCTTCCTTTTTAAAGCTCATGCCTTTCAATAATGTTTTGATGAAAAGAAGATGCTTTCACTTGAGGTAGTTGTTTTTGCAGGAAAAACCCGCAAGCTACTTACAACATCATCCACTAAAGGTCCCGGAGCAAGTATCATTCTACCCCTAGCAAGATAGAGTCCCAGAAAACTTTGCATATTCTGAAATCATTTCTCCATTAGAAATAAACCATAGGGTCCTCATACTCAACTGCGATTATCATCAACTCACCCTGCACATGATAAATGTCCGCATTGGTCGGTAGAGCCTCCCCTCCATGGCGCTCGTCACCCAAAGTAGACTATATATCATAACATAAGTGACGCCATAGCCATACCACTTCACTCCAGGAAGCACCTCGTGCCCATCCATTCATCATGCATAAGGTCAATTTTACCATTCAAACTTAAAACCCATTCCCGGACGATGAGGTTGTACAATCAGATTGAAAGCGCACCTCCGCGCACCGCATTTGGCCCACCATACCTCCATCAACATAATCCCATCTGTGACACTTCTTTATTCACTTCATCAACCCCACACATGAGACCAACCAATGGGACCCCCACCCCCAGTAAAACACCTTCCTCACACCTTCAGTGAGTGAACCCTTTCATGTTTTGGGGTACCCGTCTCTGTGTTTTGTACAAACCAAACCTCATTATTTTATTCTCTTGGTAAGTGTACAAAGACCGCAAATGATGCCCTTCGCCTCTTCGCCCTCATATTTCATCTTTTCCCCCATGGCAGTAGTCCCTCATTCCCTTTGGTCGGAGTATTTCACCCCCACGCATGCACCATCATGACATTCATAGCCGATTCACACCCGCCCGGACATCCTTCCAACTCTAGGGATTTTCCCTTAAAAAATAACTATGACTGTCGCCAAGCTGCTAAAGTATACTCCGACCTCGAGCCACTGAATCCCCATCATTTGTCTTCAGTCACCTCTCCCCAACATGCCTATGTTAAACCCATCACATCTAGGTCCTCGACCCCTCAGGTTGGCGACCCATGGTTCGGTTAAGACTTCCTTTTTGTCGACCTCGACAACTCTTTTCCAAAAAGGAAGCGGTACCTTAGATCACCCCTACCCATGAAAAGGGGTATCCTCGGGTGGCACTATGGGAGATATAATTGTCCACAGATGTCATCGATCCACCTGACATTCGACTACAGCAAAAGCTTTCATGTCACGATGGTATCGTACCTCACAACCATTGCACTTTGATCAGATCCGTCAAAGATCCATGCCTCCATAAGCGTCTCTACCAACAATGCTTACACGGGAAGGTCCCAGCCAGTACATATGTGTACATTGCGCAGCTAGATGCCATACCAAGTTTACGCATATGGGTACCACATTCCACCTATCGTCAAAGAAAAAATGCCCCTGAGGGCGTCAGCAGTCGTCGTCAACAACCGCCAGCATCACTACCACAGTAGTGACACAGACAACACATGTATCTGTCAATTTTTTTTAGCTATCCATAGCATCACGAGCATGGGACATGCTCGCCTCGTTGAAATTTTGTATATATGTTGTATATTTTATTTGCTTGCAGGGGTCCCTTAGGCCATGTTCATCTCGGAAATGGTGCAAGGTGTTGTCAATTCCAAGATTCATGTAGGCCTCTCTCTCTCTCTCTGCGCATGATACAAAAAAGAAACTATAATGTATTTTGGCTATACAGTTCTTCCTAGACCTCACACATTAGGGGGAAACTGTTAACACTGGAAAATTGTACAGCAAAAGACGACATTAATTAATGTCAAGCCTAAGGATTTACAAGTCCGGAACACATTATGGAATCAAGAAAGTATTTAAAATCTCTAAGGTTTTGAGAAAATCATATTTGAACTAGTCTTAAACGCTAAAATGTCCGCTTAATCCTTCGAGAAGAGCGCCTTCTGTGCACCTTTTTGCCTGATAAGCGCACATTCCTGGAAATGGAAAAATGTCGCTTTCCGAGAACACACCAAAGCAAAGGATAGTTACTCCTTATATGAAGCCGCCTAAGGATAACCACCAATGCCTCCTTAGACACTATGTGAGCACACAAAGGAATATTTGGAGCACAAAATGGAATTGTGCCTCTCCCTTGGGTCACCATCCATCATGTACCAAGGGAGGGAAGGAGGATTTGAAACTCCCTTATATAAAGCCACCAAGAGATGAAGAAATGGTGATCACATTGTTATGCTAGCCAAAATTGCCCAAGAAACACTAGCAGTGTGTGACCCGGAGCTGGAGTTGAAGAGGACTCGATTGTTGGCCACCCAACAATCCTAGTCCACCACGACAGAGAGAGATGGAGACTGCATCAGAGGCAGATCTTGGAAGGAAACATCCTTGCACCGGGACCTAGAGCCATTGCCTAGGGGCCCTTTGGCAAGTGGGTAGATTTCTTCTCCATTTCAAACGTTTAATAAGAAGAGGGCTTTGAGCCATCGTTGGTATTATTATTGTTTTTACTCTCTTTAATAGCTTATGTATATTTGTGTTTTAGTTTTAAGTTTACTTTGAGCATACATTCACATAATTTTTCCACTGAATTGTGTGCTTTTGAGCTCCACCACTTTCTGCATGTTACTAATAGTTTAAAGAGTAGACCACACTCTTTAAACTGGTGCGATTTTGTACACCCGTGCGACAAATCCACAACAATAAGGGGAAAAGACTCAATTGTGAGTCTTGCATGTCAAAACAAATAGAAATCAAGTCATACATAAGTTTCCTTAAGTTTAGTTTGTTGGAATTGTAGAGGTTACCCATGGAGACAAGGACCTACGGTTAGGGCCTATTGCGGGAGATAGAGACATAATTTTCCTCATAGAAACACATAATCATGAAGGGTACTAGAGGATGGCAGTGTGGAACAAGGCAGTAGGGAATGGAAAAGGACATGGGGGTATCATGGTATTAGTGAGATAAAAATAAGGTTGCTTCATTCAACTAGAAAAAGAAGGCTCAAATAAACAATTCATTTGGTTTAAAATATCAGAAAATGGAAATCACATTAGAATTGTAGTATGCTAATTTGCGTCGCAAGTTTTAAAAATCTACAAAAGTAGAGGGCTTGACGACAAAGATCACTTTGCAGCCTTAAAAGCAGATATTGCAACATATTCCCAGCTAGGTGAAGTCATTATAGTGGGTGATTTCAATTATAAGACCGCAAGTGAGCAAGCTAGCATTATTTGTTGTAAAGAAGACTGCAAACCTATCTAGCTTACAGAAAAGAGTAATCCTCAGTGGCTAATAATTTTGGAGGACAAGGGTTGCAATCTCTTTGGTGAAAAATTGCTTACCCTACATGGGGCTTTCGATTTAGTCATTTCTGATGGTTTTACTAGATGGGAAAAGTCTGGTAATTTCACTTGCAATACTTACAATGGAGAAAGTGCAGTAGACTATGTAATTTTCTCACATAGTTTGTGTTATAAAATGGATGAAGTTTTGATTGGAGATCAACTTTGGGACTTAAAATAAAACCACAAGCCAATTTATTTAAGTTTCTCTTGGACTAGAAAGAAGCAGTTAGGGCCAAAAACTCAGTGTGTTCAACAAAATCTTCCAAAGGGCACAATTATTTTGACTCCAGAAAATTGAAATACATTTAAAATAACACTAGAGAGGATCTTCAAGAAGGATAAAATCCCATTTCACGACCTGCATAGCCACAAATTAACACATTTAATTCAAAGCGCACTTGTAGAGTGCAAAAGGGAAAAAAAATGAGAAGTCTGAAACAAATTTATTTCTGGTTAATGCTTGGTTTGACGAGGAATGTAAAAAGGCAAGGGGAACGTAGAAAGATTCAAACAAGGATAACATAAAGCTCAAAGCTTACAAGCAGGTATTAAGAAAGAAAAAGGTTAATTTCATGGTTTCAAGGAGAGAAGACCTAATCTTCCTTGGGAAAAATAACCCCAAATTATTTTGGGAGGAGCTCCAATCGAGAAAGATGCAAATTGAAAACAATATTACAACTTCTAAATTCTTTGACTATGCAAGACAACTTTATGAGCAGGATCCCAAGGTTGACCCTCCTCTCTTGGTCAACACTAATACAAAAATCTTCACGATGCAAGAGGTAGAGATGGGTATCAAGAATTTGGGTGTTGGAAAAGCAAATGTCCTAGCTGAAATCCAAGCAGAGTATCTAAAGTGGGGCTTAAAAATGCTTGCACCTCACATTACAAAAATTTAAACAACATCATACAACAGGGGTTCCCCATATATTAGATAACTAGTTTGGAAATACCTCTTTTCAAGGGTGGTTACATCAATAATCCCTCCATTTATAGGATCATAATGATAAACCCCTTGTTTTCAAAGCTATTTGGAAGCATGTTAGAAAATAAAATCAACAAGTGGAAAAAATAAAGAGATAAAAGTGCTAAAGGACAAGCAGGTTTTATACCTAAACATTCCACAGTTGATCATGGTATAAATTTAAGGCACATCATTGAAAAAGTTTGGTAGAAAAAGGAAGAAGTCTTTTGTTTCTTTGTTGATTTTAGATTATCCTTTTACATGGTTCTTAGGGATAAGTTTTCGCACAAAATGCAGGAACTTGGGGTTCGAGGCATGTAAGAGCAACTATGCATAGGCTATATGAAGAGATGAAAGTCAAAATTAGAACTTCAACAAGCATTTATGAAAGTTTTAGAAGTGATATCGGGGTCAAACAAGGTTGCCCATTATATCCTACCCTCTTTGGTTTTATATCGACAAGCTTGAAAAGTGGCTAAATTTGCAAAAGGGTGACGATATCCATTTGGGAAAGTTTGTTATAAGGCTTCTTTTGTACGCATATGACCTTATTCTGATTGCTAAATCCGCTCTTGGTTTGCAAGAGCACTTACTTTCCCTTGAGAATTTTTGTGGAAGTGTGGGGATGCAAGTCAATATCAGCAAAATGAAAGTGGTGGTTTTCTCCAACAAAATAAAACATAACCAACATAATTTCTACTTTGAAGGCAAATTTCTGGAAGAAGTTGTGGATTACAAATACCTCGAAATTGACTTCAACAAAAATATAAGCTAGAATGGATGTAGAAATAAAAGAACTTTGGGAGGTTGGAAATCATTTTATGCTTTTCAAAATGTCTGTAGAGAGGTAGAGTTATGGGATTGGAAAACCACTCTAACTCTTTTTGGGCTTTTAGTGATTTTAGTGATCCTCTACGGTTGCAAACTATGGACCAACAATACATCCAACATGCAATGGAAACAAATTGATAAAATTCAGAAGCGCTTGATTACAAACTGATCTGTACGAGATCTTAATGTAAATGTGCTTGAGGTTGTATAAATTGCAAGTGTTAAAATTGAGTTTTTGTGTTAAACTTTTATACACATAAAGCATGAATTTAAACTCTGAAATAGCAGAAACAACAGACAAATACACCATAAAAATAACCATAACACAACAAGTGATGAAGGAGTTCACGCCTTCTGGGCTACATCTCCTTGGTCCAGCTTCCAATGACTTGGCCCTATATCATTATGCTAAAAAATGGTGATTACAATGATTTACAGTGCTCAAATGGCTTCAAAACATGCTCCAACAACTTTAGAGCTATAAAAAATGTTTGTATAGCCTCTTTCAACTCCCAAATTGGTAAAAAAATCAAGAAGTTATGAGTTTCCCTAGCTTTTCTACTAGTCGCTCTACAAATTCCCCAAAATCCAGAACTGCCCGACAATTTTGCCCTGAATTTCACTAACGGAGCAACAAATTCGTGGGATTTTGGCGCAAATTGCGGGTCAGATAATTTGTATGCCAAGGCCTAAAGGCCAAATTTTTAATTAATAAAAAAATTTATAATAGGGTTGCGCCCATAGTTCCCGCCACGAAGTCATATGGTGTATAAATGGGGGGTGCGGGGCTAAGCCCTGGCCCCTTACCCCATAACCTCCACCACTTAAACCTTATATAAGGTTGGTTGGCTATGGTTTCATAAAAGCCATGTAGGCCGGTCAATCAATTTGCTGCATTGTTTGGTAAGAGGTTCGGCGTTCAACTCCTGTGGAGGTTAATTCATACTTAAACCAATTTTTTGTGCCCCCCGTGCTGCCACGTGGTGGCCTCCAATTGGGCCACATGGTAGCATGTGGTTGGCCACCATCCAACCAATAAAACTCGCCCACATAACACCATTCAGGTCCTGCCACGTGTTAGGTAGTGGTAGGCCCAAAAAAATTTGATTTTCGACCAATCAGAAGAGGCCACATGGCAACCTTCCACTAGCCCAAAATTTTTCGAGTCAGCTATCCTTTTTTTGCAAAATTTTCCTGTTTGGGAAAACAAACAAAACCCGTTTCCGAAAGCATATGGTGTCGGTTTTCCATGAAACAAGTTGCATTGGATTCAAAATTACAATATATACGAAATAGTTCATGTTCCACACCATTCTAACAACTTTCATTTTTTAGCATATTTTTGAGCACTTGATCACTCCTCCCCACTGGAATATTTTGGACCCCAAAAGCTCTTTTATTACTGAACGTTTGGATGAGGGTACAACCCCCTCACCCTTCTAGTTTCAATCCACTGGAATTTTCCTGAATTCAACAATTTGACCTTTTCATGAAAACTGATCTTTGCCCTTGATTCTGGAGATCCTATCTTGCTATTGTAGATACCATCTTACTGCAATTTCCTAGAATTTGCAGAGCAAAAAATTGTCCTTTAATAAACAAACATGTTCCCTCCTCGATCTTCAATCAAATTAAAATTAAACAACTTGAAATTCTTCTCACCTCGAACATTGTCGACATGACGATGTTTAGCTTATATTGCCTTGTGCTTGGCTCGACTCTTGACCAAATGTGATCACCATCACCCTGCAACATCCCATCTCAAAGAAAATACTTTGTGAAACCCACAAGAAGAAATTTTGAACCCAATTCCCTCTTTTTCAAATTGTTTTGACGCTTTCTCTTTTACCTTTGCACTCTCTTGCACTGACATCTTGTTCACATCACTGCTCAACATTGCATGTTGCTGCAATTTTACCTCATCTTGTTTACCTCCTTTAGAAGGAAACATGTTAGAGTCGTGAAACAACTTATTAAAACCATTAGAAACCTAAATGAAATTAGAATTTTAATTTGTTGAATCACCTTGAAAGGCCTCATTCACAACATATTGATGCTTGAACATTAAAAAAGAAATTTTTTGACTAGCATTCACAATTCTCTTCATTTGTCCAACATGCATAAGAGATGAATTCATATTATTACTATGCACTCTAACAATGTACACAATCCCATTCTTGAAAAAGTGATACTTATTCTCATGGCAATGAAATATTGCTCTCCTATCATAAAGATATGGGCTACCCAAAACAATACCAGAAATATCAAGTGGAACAACATCAAGTCCAACTTCATCAAGAAAGTCTGCGGTGATTGCAAATCTAAGTATGCACTTCCTTGTCACCTGCAAATTTTAATTCTTACATATCCAACCTAAAGGATAAGGTCTTATATGAGGAATGGTTTCTAAATTCAACTTCTTGACTAAGTCTTTAGAAATAAGGTTTTCTAATGAACCACTATCAAATAGGGTGTCAATGTTGGTATGATTTGAAACAACTTAAAGAACTAGTACTTACGATGTCCTTACCTTTCAAACCCATTGCGGTAATATTTTTTTCATCTTCAGAATCAAAACCCAAATCATGTGTTATTGTTGCAGCTGTCTTCTCCTTCTCCTTGTTTTTAAGCTTGTTGGGTCTCATCTCTAGATGATTTTTCCAACAATTATCTTCATCATGCCCATATTTGGAACAATGTTTGCATGTGAGTTTTTCTTTCTCCATTTTAATGGAAGCATTCTTCTTACCTTTACCCTTCAACTTACCCTTTCCTATCTCTTCACACTCAAAGATATCCTCACTTGTCTCCTCTGAAACATGTTTCCCTCCTACCTCTAAATGTGTGGCATGTACACATACTTAATCTAAATTTGAAGGAAACATGGGAATAGTATGTCTTAGGTAAATATGCAAACCTCCAATGTACTTTAGCAAAGTTTCTTGAGATGTCAAATCTACACCCAAAATTAATGCTCTTCTCCTAAACTCTCGAGTAGCTTTGCACACTTTGTCCTTTACCTTGCCTAAAGTTTTTCTAGTCCATTATAGCCATTTGCATGTATGCTAATGGATAAAATTGTCTCCTTAAGGCAACAATAAAATCATTCCAATAGGTTAATACCTTACCATGTTTCTTCATGTCTTCTTGAGTTTTGGCTTCCCACCAAATAAGTGTTGCACTTTCCAATCTTAGTGAAGCAAGTTGATTCTTTGTGTCATCATCCTTAATTCATTTTATCCTACAATACACTTCAAGATGACATACCCAATTTTCTAATATTTTCACATCTACCTCTCCATAATACATAGGAAAAATAAACTTAATGTCAAGCTTTAAAAATGGAGTTTTACCTTGACCTTTTGGAGAATGTGGAGGTGCTTGTGAAGGGCTTGTTGTGGAAGAATATGATGGTGATGATGGAGGTGAAGAGAATGGTGGTGTCAAAGGTGGTTTGCCACCATTCCCATTACCTTTTGAAGGCTTGTCTCCATCTCCTTCTTCTCCTTTTCAAGACTTATTTCCCTTTGGAATATTGGATCTCTCACCTTGCATCAGTGTGCTCCTCTCCTCATAGAGAACTTTCACCATTCTTGTCATATCAAAGAATTCTTTCTTGAAGGATTTTTCATCCTCTGACATATTTTCAAGCTATCGTTCATGTGACATTCTTGCTGAATCTTCAACTGCAATTTGAGGAAGAATTTGTAGCGGAGATTGTGGAAAACTTATTGTCCTTTTCCTTGACATAACTTTAGGACTTGCAACCACAAGCTTTCCTTCTCCTCTCTTGAGCTTCAACCTTGTAAGCATCAGAAACATTTGCAAACAATTAAATCCTCATAGCAACAAAGAAAACCTAAGCTCTGATACCAAACTTGATCTGTATGAGATCTTAATGTAAATGTGCTTGAGGTTGTATAAATTGTAAGTGTTAAAATTGAGTTTTTGTGAGCTTTTATGTTAAATTTTTATACACATAAAACATGAATTTAAACTATAAAATTGGAGAAACAATAGACAAATACACCATAAAAATAGCCAAAACACAACAAATGATGAAGGAGTTCACCCCTCCTGGGCCACGTCTCCTTGGTCCAGCTTCCAATGGCTTGGCCCTATATCATTATGCTAAAAAATGGCGATTACAATGATTTACAATGCTCAAATGGCTTCAAAACCTGCTCCAACAGCTTCAGAGCTATCAAAAATTCCTGTGTAGCCTATTTTTTCTCCCAAATTGGTAAAAAACTCAAGAAGTATGAGTTTCCCTAGCTTTGCTGCTAGTCGCTCTACAAATTCCCCAAAATCTGGAATCGTTCTATAGCTTCGCCTTGAATTCCGCTAATGGAGCAACAATTTCACAGATTTTTGGTGCAAATTGTGGGTCAGTTAATTTGCATGGCAAGGCTTAAAGGCCAAATTTTTAATTAATAAAAAATTAATAATAGGGGTCATGCCCATGGTTCCTACCGCAAAGTCATATGGTGTATAAATGGGGGGGTCGGGGCTAAGCCCTAGCCCCTTACCCTGTAACCTCTGCCACTTAAACCTTATATCTTGTTGGTTGGCTATGGTTTAAGAAGAGCCATGTAGCCCGGTCGGTCCTGCCGTTGCGTTGTTTGGTAAGAGGTTCGACGTTCAACTCCTATGGAGGTTAATTCATACTTAAATCGATTTTTTGTGGTCCCCGTGCTACCACATGGCGGCCTCTGGTTGGGCCACGTGGCAACGTGTGATTGGCCACCATCCAACCAATAAAACTCACCCACACAACAACATTCAAGTCCTGCCACGATTCAGGCAGTGGTAGGCCCAAAAAAATCTGAATTTTGGCTAATCAGAAGAGGCCACATGGCAGACTGCCATTGGCCCAAAATTTGCCCAGTCAGTTGTCCTTTTTTGCGAAATTTTCCTATTTGGAAAAACAAACAAAACTCATTTTCGAGAGCATACGGTGTCAATTTCCTGTGAAATGAGTTGCGCTGGATTCAGAATGACGAGATCTACGCTGTCGTTCAAGTTCCACACCATTTGGGAAACTTTAATTTTTGAGCATATTTTTGAGCACCTTATCACAAACAAATTCAAAATTAAAAGTGCAGTTCCTTATACTATCTTGTTAAGTGAAACTTGGGCTGCTTCTATTGAAACAATTGCTATGGTGCAGGTCATAGGGTGTTTAAAAAAAATGAGCAAATGGAGGAGGACATATGACCTAAGGTTGTGTTTAATGACATTGTGCAAAAGAAAGAAGACTTGGATGGGACAAAATAACAAATGGTTTAGCAAATGGGGCATTTGCTTGAGCACGTGCCCCACAAATAGTAAAGAGTTAAAAGATTTGTTATGGATAAGTTCCACAAATGTACTTGGAAGAAGGAGCTAGGGAGAAAGAAAAAGTATTATATTGAAGAGTTTAATCCCACTCATAATCATCAACAAAAAGCGTACATAGGGGCCAATATTTCTTGGAGAGCCAAAATTCTTATTTGTCTATTAAGGACTAATTCTCATCAACTCCGTTGTGAAACAGGGCATTGGAAAAGGCCAAAATAAGTGCGAGAGGAAAGAGTATGTATTTTTTGCTCTTTCGGAAAAGTGGAAATAAAAAAACATTTCAGTTTAGAATGTGAGGCCTTCAAAGACAACAAGGAAAGTTATGTAGATATTTTGGCAGCTAGCTCTTGGGATAATCTATTCAGCGAGGGGTTTTGTCGAGAAGCTGGGAGAGTTTATTGTGAAATTTCACAGGAAAAGGGCCAAATACACGAGCTAGATAGAGAAGCAATCTATCCCATATGCTATATTTAGCCTCGTGGATGTTAAAATAAATTCTTCTTCTTCTTATATTACATTACAATAATTTTTTATATTAAATTGGAAAGCACAACACAATTAATTTTATATATTTAAAATAATAATAATAATAATAATAAAATTTAATGATTAGATAAAAAGAAGAATTACTTGTTTAATTGTAAGTGGAGCTCGTGGAGGTTAACGAGATTAGTGGCATCTTATCGGAGAACTCAAAAACCTTTATTTTGAGAATTAAAGAGAAATACAACTTTGTTATTAATGCACGATTCAATGAGCTCAATAGGCTTGTTGAGTCAATGTTCAAGGCGAGGCCTATTTATAAACCTTTCCATATAACTTTTAAGTTAAAAATAATTTTAAAATTATTAATAATAATTTAATTAATTTATTATAAAATATAGTTAAAATTAAATTAAATTAAAAAATTACATTATAAAAGATTAATTAAAAATGATTAAAAATTACCTGTTTAACCATAAGGGGAGCCATGGATATTAGAGAGTGGCTACCTTTTGGGGAACTCGAAGCACCTTAATTTTGAGATTAAAGAGAAATACAACTTTGCTATCAATGAAGAATTCATTAAGCGCTCAATTTCATTGTTCCCTTCATTACCCAAATTGCAATCAAACTTTTATGAAATTATAAAGTATAGTTTATTGTGATTATTTTTATTCTTCAAATATAAAGTTAACGTTTTATGATAAATATATTTTTCAAATATAACATTTTACGACAGTTTTATGTAGCATAAATTAAGTTTGATTTAATTGTTTTAATACATATTACTTTTGATTTCACTGAAAAATGGTTAAAGTCAAAGTAGGTATTAGTAATGATTTTTCCTTATACCTATCAACCTTCACTATCATCGATTATTATTATTGGTCTCATTAAATAACCATCTCTGTTATTTCACCTCTTCCATTACTTCAATATCCAAAACCATTATTTTTTCTCTAGTTATCATTTTAACAACGTCCAATTTTATGCTATTTGTGTGGAGGAGGACTTTGTACACAATTTGGTCTTTTATTTGCTTTGCATTGGATTTGAAATTGTGTTTTTCTTTTCAATGGTCATTTCAATATTTCCTACTCAATGGTTTAGTTTTTTATGTTAGAACTTAAAGGTTATGTTAGTTCATCATACCTATCGATATTTTTGAAATAGCCAATTGATGGATTGACTAACCATCAATAATCAATCGAGTGGTTGACTAGAAGAGTCGTCAATTGAGTTGTCGACGAGTTGTTTGAGGAACTAACTAGTGGACAGTTGGTTGAGTGGTCAACTAATGGGACCACAGGCTGAGTGGTCGAAGGAATTGATTGAATAGTTGGGTTCTAGCTCAAATAATCAACTAGCCAACGAGAAATGACTTGACTAGAACATTCAACTAGTCGATGAAACAATGTGGACTTCACAGAAATAATCGGAAAAAATAATGCTTGTTTGTGGACCAAATCTCCTATAACATAAGGAAATTGGTTATCCCGGATGCGGGTGTTCACTCGGCATAGATGTGCAGCTCCTCCGCGTGGCAGCCAATAGGGCCACATGGCCTCGCATGGCTCACGTGGCTGGGCTATTAATGCCCGCAGGTAAAAGTCCGACGCCATCACTCTGTCCTTGCAGAGCCTTAACTCTAGCCTCCTTATCTGTCCTCGTAGTTTCCATTTACAATTATTTATGGTCTTTGGCGATTTCTTCATTGCCGCCTCTCCCTGTCGGTATTCTGTCCATTTGAATTTGTTTCTTTAGCCCTCCATCCGCCATTGCACTGAGACCTTTGGCCTTCACCCTTCCTTCAACCATCACTATGAGTACTTAGCCCCTCAGTCCTCCACTCGACCCGCTCTTCAGTTCGACGCCTCCTGCCTACTCTCCCTCCACAAGCCTATCCGCTTCCCCTCCAAGCATGTGCATT
The DNA here is from genome assembly GCA_034641835.2 of Pinus albicaulis. Lineage (NCBI taxonomy): Eukaryota > Viridiplantae > Streptophyta > Pinopsida > Pinales > Pinaceae > Pinus > Pinus albicaulis. The sequence continues at coordinate 801,018,891 of CM076574.1, forward strand.
CAGACGACTCCATGCCACATAGACAAAGGAGGTGGTGCCGAAGGGGTCGAGGACGTGGCCAACCCTCTCGCCCGCCTCAGCCCCTCTGCAATGATGATTTCGCCTCCCCCAATGATAACAACTCTACCTCCTTGCTCAATGAAGGCTCTGGACCGGTGGAATTCACATTCAATGTGAACTCTATGGAGGCCTCGGAGCTACACCAGGTCTCGACCCTCTTCTCACTGCGCCTCCCAGACGTCCCTTCCACCTCGGGCTCTCGGAAGCATTTGTGGAAATCTACTTTGACACAAACCCACTCTCAGTTCCACAGAAGTACAGAAGCTCTCTCCACTAAAACTGTTGAGCACTCCTTGGACAATGAATGTGGTGACAACTCAGCCAAATATGATAGCGCCACAACTCAGGGAACGCGCTTTGACGCCACGCCTGAACCTACTGCCCAGATGTCAAAGCAAGATGACGACTGCTCAGATGACTACGACTACTTCATTGTGGAAGAGCCACCTCTAGAAGATATGAAGAATGACGAGCCAGGACAGGACTAGCGCCATGAGACCTCCCTTCTCTGCTAGTAACAATTTCAATACTGCTTTTTTGCTTTACTTTTGTATGCACAGTATGTTTAGATTTTGGTTAACTAAGTTATATGCTGGTTTCCCCACTTGGGGCAACACTGCTACTCGGAACTGGCTTAATCTCGGGACTGGTTTCCCCAATAAGGGCAGTCCCAATTTTGCTATTTTGAACATACTTCCCGTCGGAATTGGCTATTTTTGCAGTCTCGGTAGGAAAAGCTTGATATGTAATACTTTTGTACCATATAATAGAATTAGACTTACTTAGAAAAAAAAAAACATAAGGAAATAGGTTAGATTTGAAACTATAGATAAAGAAACTTATGGGTTGAACATGTACTACTACAAGTATCATGAACCATTGTTTTGTTATCATGCATTGTGATGTTTTGATCACAATATGTTGTGCTTAAGTGTTGTAATAAATTCTTTAGCCACCACCCATCATCTTGGAGTATTATTTCTCTTTTATTATTTTTATTGTAGACAATGTTATATGTTTTCTATTCTTAGGTTCCTCTCTCTCCCCAACATAGTATCAAAGCTATTAGTTTTGACCTAGCCTTGTTATTTTCAAATCATGTTGCGTTAGATCTTATAGTGATTGACTCTAGGTTGATTGATTTTACCAAGTGGATATGAGTTTAGGATAGATAAGATCTATCAAAAATTTGAAAATGGCTTCTAAGGTTGATCCTTTATTTTTAAGGGACAAAATTATTCTATTTGGGCACTAGAAATAGAAATCCTTCTAAAGAGAAAAGGGCTCTAGCAACATACAAATATTTCTATTCCTAGTCTGAAGGATGACCAAATGAAGTTTTTCATTGATGGAAGTAAGGATGACGTCGTTGTGGTCATTATGACCTATATTGCTCAAAATTTCATTTTCACTTGAGTGGGATCAATTTCCCTCATGAGGTTTGGAAGAAGTCGTGGTTGTTGTTTGACAAAGTTGATGAAATTTAGGTCATGCATTTAGAGAAAGGTTTTTTCTCTCTTGATCCACATTCCTTTGAAAGGATTGAGGACTATCTATCTCATGCTAAAGAGCTAAAATTGAAGCTAGGCAACTCCAATAAGAACTATCCAAAGAAATATTAACAACTCATTGAACCAGTATTGATGAATCTAAGAACAACTTAGGATGTGTTATGTTCCATGTTTCACACCAACTAGAGATCGAACCAAGAATATGGTAAGGATTCCATATTTGATACCCTTTGTGGTTTATTAATCAAGGACCAATAAAGTTTACTTGATGAAGAGAAGCTTGGTAGTAAACATTAGGATTGCTTGCTTAAGGGGAAGGGAAATTCAACAAAGGAGGATGGAAATAGACAAGAGTGTCTCAACTAGAAAGTTAAAAGAAAGCATGATTGGTTGAACTGACAAAAAAGAATTGAAAGAAGAATACATGTCATTATGATGGGAAGATAGGACATGTGGAGAAAACCTGTTGGAAGAAGAGTACCGAGTTGGAGCCAAAGGTTAATATACATGAAGGAAACATGCCAGTTGAGAAATCAACCAATTGATCCGTTGACAACTCCACTTGTTTAGCCATAACTCAACTATTGCATGCTCACACCATGAAGAATAATTATGTTGTTGATTTTGGTTGCATTCATCACTTGGAAAATGATGTTTTTTTGTTTTCCTCCCTTGATAAGGCTGTTGAGAAAAATATTTACTTAGGAAATGGTTTTTCTCTTAAAATTGCGAGTCATGGTGATGTACATTGTCAACATGGTAGAATATTGATTGTTTATCATGTGCTTAGTTTGAGTGTGAATCTATTGTTGGTTTCTCAACTAACACAAACTTGTAAAATTTTTGAATTTTGGCCGATTTGGTTAATTGTTAAAGACCTGAAGAAATACAAGTCAATTTTTGCTAAAGTGATTCTCAACTCAAATATTGTATAAGTTTCGTGGTTTTTCCCAACTAGATGTTGAATTGAATAATCTTATTACATAGGATGACGATTAAAGTAGACTAGACTCTGGCATGAATGATTTGGACATTTAAATATTCAAAGTTTGAATATAATGGAAATTCAAAACATCATTGTTGTTTTACAAAAAGGATCTTTCACCTAATGGAGTCTATAGGGGATGTGCGCTCATAAAGCATATTCAAGAAAAAACCACTAGAATTGATTCGCAATGACCTTTTTTGCATTAATAAGAATTTTTTGACATGTGTGAAGCATATTTTGATATTTATTGATGATTTTTAAATATTTACTTGATTCTATCCTAGAATAATATGAGTCACGTCTTTGAAAAACTCAAGGAATTTAGGGCATTGACTTGAAGACAATATGGTCAACCTATTAAATATATGTAATCTGATAATGGAGGAGAATATGTCAATCAACAATTTGAAGAAAATATTGTTTAGCCAGGTAGCACCTGACATATAGGTCGATCCCTCAGACTCCTCAATAGAATGGAGTGGGAAAACATAAGAACTGGACCTTATATGAGGTGGTTTGATGTCTCTAATAGGACAAATATTACTGACAAAGTTGTGGGATGAAGTTGTCTATTATGCCAATTATCTCCTAAATTTTGTTTCAACTAGAAATGTTAGTTTTGTGACTTTAGTTGAACGTTGGTGTTGTAAGAAGCCCTTAGTCAGTCACCTCATACATTTTGAATCTATTTCTTGGGTGCATATTTTTTATGATTCACAGAAGAAATTGGATGTAAGGAGTCATGCTTCCATCATGATCGGATATTCTAAAGAGTCCAAATCCGATTGATTATTTTATCTTATCAAATAAAATATCATTGAAGAATGTTGTTTTGTCATCCTTTTGGTATCATTGAATACAATGGATCAATTTTTACTTCTTCTTTTTTAGTATTTCAATCGTTTAATAAACTGTTATTTCACGAGTCAATTGGTAGTTGAACTCTTTCGACTGAGACCAAAACTTCTTTGAATAAACTTTTGGAAGCACGTCTCCATTCATCAACGTTGTGTTCACTTCAATGAGTTGCTCAAATAGTTAAAGTTGTTGGATTTGATGTTGATGATGTTTCTTCAAGCTGATTGAATCATAGTCATAAACAACATGCCAATATTTTGTTGATGTCTCATGTTCATAAAAATATTGTTCACAATCCTACATCAATGCACAAGTACAACTTGAATGGGAGTAGGCTATGCAGGCTAAGATAGATTCTCCTTTGAAGAGTCACACTTGGGATTTAGTACCTCAATCACAAGGGAATAATGTCATGAAGTTTCGATGGGTATATAAGACCAAATTCACTTCTAAAGGTGTTGTTGAGTGTCATAAGGTTCAATTGGTCATGAAAGGATTCTCATAGCAAGAAAGCATCGACTACACTGAAACCTTTGCCCCTATTGCAAAGATGAATTTGTTTCTACTGATCCTTTCCCTTGTTGCTCAATTTGGATGGCCAATTCACCAAATGGATTTTAAGAGTGTCTTCCTTAACATTGTCTTATCTAAAGAAATTTACATTGAGAAACCCCCTAGTTTTGTGACAAATTCCAATTCAGTTTTCAACTATAGAAGTCACTATATGGTTTGAAGTAGGCCCTTTAGGTTTGGTATCCTAAGATTGATTAGTTCTTTCTAAATCTTAGGATCAAACACTCTGAATTTGATCATAGATTTATGCATTATGCATTAATGGTGATATACTTTTTTATTATTGTTGTCTATGTTGATGATTTGGTTATAATTGGAAATAACATTGATAATTTCTTAGATTGAAAAGTCTACTTGCTAACACCTTTAAGATGACTTATCTTGCCATTATGCATTTATTTCTTGGCCTACATGTATTTCTTTACATGATGCCTTATTTCTTTCTCAATCTAAATATGTATTGGACTTGTCAAAATGTTAGGGGTAGGCATGTGAACCTAATAATTATAAGGGAGGTGAGGGGAACACACACACACACACACACACACACACACACACATAATCGAATATTTCCCCACCATATATATAAATAGTGCAATTATATAAATGAAATGATTGTTAAATGCCTGTAGGCATCAATTAATACACTTACCTCATAATACATCTCACATTGCGAAGATTAAAAGAAATCATAAAAATGAAGTAAATTATAACCTTATTTTAAATTATTATTATTGTTAATTATAAAAAGAATTAATATACAAATTAAACATATATACATTTAGAAAACATAATAAAGCAATAATAAATAATAAGAGTTCAATGCCATAAATAAAAACCTAATCTAATACTAGTAAATATACAATTTTTTAATAATTTAGATTGAAAAGGAAAATGGCATACCTACTTTCTAGATAAATCTTAACCTTTTATTTTAACTATTACTAAAAATATTCCATGGAAGTTAAATCTCTACCCTCCACTTATTATTAATGATTCAATTAAAATTATGGAAATTTATTCCAAATAATCATACCTATTTTGCTCAATATTTCCTTCCACCCTCACATTTACCATCTTATATATTTTACTCAATATTTTTACCCACTTACGCTCTCACACTGTATAATAAATCTAAAACCAACCTAAATATCAATTATTAAAAAAAAATATTTTATAAATTCTAAATATTTTTATAATTAAAAAATTCAAATTTTTTTAATCAATATGTAAAACATATAATTTAAAATTATTTCAATAGCATAACATTCTGAGCACTTTAAAAAACACTTAATTTAAAAGTAATTAAATATTTTTAAATAGCATAACATTCTCAGCACATTAAAGCGCAATGAAGGGTGGTCGAAAGATATTAAGTGTAATATCGGAGTTAAACAAGGTTGCCCCCTCTTCCCTACCCTATTTGGAATTTACATCGACAAGCTAGAAGGTTGTTTAGAGGAAGCAGGATGTGCTGGCACGATCTTAGCTGGGATAGTCATCATCCTTCTTCTCTACGACAATATTCTTCTCGCAAGGTGCCAATACACGATCTTGATAGCAACCACAGACTTCTTAAGATTTCTGCTCTCACCATGGAGTGTCTCTGTTGGCCAGCAAAGCAGGGACTGTGATTATGGTAAGAAGGACACTTACGTTAGTTTTATGTATGACAATCGTAACTTGGAGGAAGTGTCTTCTTACAAGTACCTAGGAATTGATATTCATCACAAGCTCAACTGGAACTATAGCATTCAGAAAAGGATTAATGGGGGGTGGAAAGCTTATTTTGGTCTTGAAAATAATTGTGAACGACAAACCTTGTAATGTGGGATAGAAAGAAGTTCCTCTTTGAAACTTTAGTCACTTCTATTATCTTATATGGATGTGAGGTTTGGGGTTGCAGCATCTCTAGAGAATCCTGGAGAAAGATTGAGCAAATCCAGAAGCGTAAATTATAACTTATAACCTTAAAATTAAAAACAATACACCCTATCCTATTCTCCTTATAGAAGTGGGTATTTACCCTATCGAGAGCCTAGCTATGACTAGGCTTCTGTTGTACAAGCACAAGCTCAATAGCATAGGAGACCATAGACTTCCTAAGCTAGCTTTAAATTCTAGCCAAAACCACCTAAGGCTTAAACGAGGTTGGTATAAAGACACCAGGGCCTGGTTAAACCATTGGGAGATCGACGAGAATGTTGCTTTGCAAAACATTAATAACATTAAAAAAATTGTTACTTCTAAGTTCAAAGAAAAAATGTGGTGTGAAGATCGGAATTCTGTACCTAGAAAGAATAATTATAGGAAGTTATTGACTTCCACTAGAAGATCAAAAGTATCTATCTGTTTTAACTAGCTCAAAGAAGAAAATTAATATAGCCAAGATTAGAACGAACTCTCATGAGCTCCATAGTGAAACAGGTCGTTGGAAAATTCCTAAAACACCATGGATGGAAAGGATCTACCATCTCTGTGAGAATATGAACATCGAGGATCGACGTACAACCACATTAGAGCTCAATTTCATAATATTTGTTGCAATACTAACCTTCCTAGCCTTTTAAGATGTCAAGATTATAGTGAGCTCGGGAGGCTTCTCTCCAAGCTTTTTGAGCATAGGAATAAAATCTTAAATCAAACTAAATAACACTTTTCTTTAAGTTCGATAGACCAAAGATTGGTCTCAGTGAATGTAAACCACCACCACCACCACCACTACCAATAAACAACACTTTAATAAACACTTAATTTAAAAGTAATTAAACATTTTTAATTACAAAAAATATCCTGAATTTATGTGAACATGGAAAAATACTCGAGTTGTTTCGGCAAATCAAATCAACATCACCCCCACTTTCATGGTCATGATTTTATACATCATTTTTTTTTAATAAGTGGGTTAATATTTTTTTTGTGTATAACTTAAGATATATTTAGTGTTTAATTTAAAATATTTTAATAATAAAACACAATATATTTTTTTAAGTTTAAGAGTTGTGTTCAATTATAACTTTCATCCTTTATTATAATTTTAACAAAATCATTTTTGGTTTTATATAAAATTATAAATATTATGCAATTTTTTTATTTAAATTATAATTTTATCAAAATTATTTTTACTATATTATGTAATTTTTTAACCTAAACAACATTTTTTTTTTTTGCTGAATTGCACTAATTCTATTATGAACATAAAATTACAAAATTGCCACGGTTCATCTGAGGAAGCCTGAAACCGGGCTTGATATCCAAGTTCTGTCTAAGTGTGGAACTGCCCATGACGGGAAACCAGTTCTTTTGAAAGTAATTACACCGCCCATGAACTGGGAAACCGGCGAAGAGTCAGCTACATTCAGCATAATAAAGCTAGAGAAAAACAAAATAGGCAAGCAACTGTGACTGCTACGTATCATCATAGAAACCAAAAATCTTGCAAAAAAGTCTAGAGCAGAGTTCATATTGAATCTGGACATATAGGAGAGAAATCAATTAGGTTGGAGTAGGGTGCTCCTCTTCAATTCTGCAACCGTAAAAATCTTCCGGTTCTGCTTCAGCATTCTTGGCACTTTCTTCGCCTGACAGGTCCGCATCCACCTGCAAATGAAAAGGTTTCGAGGAGGAAGGGGCAGGGGAAAGGGGGACGCCGGGAGTGGGCATGAATGGAGTGGGTCCGGGACCAGAAGTAGGGTCGGAAGTGGGCGCTAAAGGAGCCTGCAAGGGACCAAGAGGCGGAGGAGGATGAAAAGATGCTTCTTCGCGCAGGGTCAAACGATTATAAATTATAAAACAATATATTTATATAGTCAAACGATTATAAATTATGATTTTCACTTCTTAATATAATTTGTTTTTAATGCCATTTTTTATATTCACAAAATAGTTATATAATTTATTATTATTATTTATAAATCTATATATTAATTTTTTTGGTGGTTGGTTTAATGCTTTTCTTTATATAATTGATGCAAAATGATAGAGAGTATGACTTTGTGTTATGGGTCGCCTAGATAGAATATGACTTTGTATAATGGGTCTCACATAATATACTTAACCAAATTTTCACTAATAATATAATAATATTTTCATTCCAGCATTAAGAAGAGATGACACATTCTTTACCCAAATAAGAATCTTTGTAAACGATTTTATAGATTTTATAAATGGATTGAAACCCGGGTACAATGAATTCACAAGAAAAGTAGCATGATTAGGAAACAAATATTTCTTACCATGAACATATGCTTTATCACGCATTGAATAAATTTGCAAATGAATGAAAAAATACATTAGGCAGATAAACACCCAAATACTTCAATAATTAACTTTTGGAATTAATAATATATTTTAGGAGATATTTTAGGGAAGTTGATGCATCATTAAATTTTAGCTCACTTATATTTAAGTTTTTGTTTTTTTAATTCTATGCAGGATTAAGTTTTATTAATATTGATGCTTTGTTTGGCTTTGTGGGTGATTGTATTAGGCTACAGAGTATAAGGTAGTTTTTTTTTAATGAATGTCGACTTTTTGTTTTGGAAGTGAGGTAGTTTTTTTTAATGAATGTCGAACCTTTTTTGGGGTGAGAAACGACAAATTTACTAATCTTTCTATTAAAAAAATCACAATAATGTTGTGTAAAATTTATTATTTTCATATTTGAATTATTAATCATTGGTTTTTAAATCACTATGAGTTGAAAGGTCTTAGTTGTATACGTTAATAATTTATTAAATTAATTAAGAGTTGATAGTTACAGTCCAATTACTAAGTTAGTTGGGAGTTGTTAGTTGAGGGTTACATCAAAAAGTATCATCGATCAATTAATCAAATTATATTATTTATTTGATTGACCTTTTCATGGAGATCTCTTCTTTTATATTTTAGAATTTGTTTATACAATTTACCCATAATTATACAGGTTTTCCTGATCTTTTTCTTCTGTATTTTAGGATATGCCTAAACAATTCATCCACGGTTATATAAGTTTTCTTTACGTTTTGTTTTCAATATTATTTAATTCACCATAGGTGTACTAGTTATCCAATCCTTTGTTTATTGAATTTAATACTAAACATGTAAGTTTTTCCAACTTTTTAATGTTTATTTTTTTAAAACTTATCATTATTTCAATAGCTATAATAGTAATTCCATTTAAATTACTATGTTACTCACTATTAATCTCATTTGTAGCAACAAATTATCGAAATTTTTTAAATGAAGTGCCCGGTTCTACCATTAGCGCTTATGGATGTACTATCACTAGCCCTGCTCATGTTGATATGAGCGACTCATCGAAAAGTAACATTCTACATCAATTATATTGTTGACCCATTTTTTACTTATACATTAATTGTTGTCCAAGATTTCAGCGGTGCTTTTTCTTCGAGCTCAATTGTGTTTGCAATTAATAATTATATTAAAATTTTAAAAATGTCAAAATAATTGTTAAAAAAAAGTTAATAGAGAGACCAAAAATATTTATTAAAATTTTAAAAATGTCAAAATAATTATTAAAAATGTTAATAGAAAGACCAAAAATATTTATTAAGTAAACTTATTAATATACATTGGATTTATAGAATTTATTTTTATAAAGTAAGATTTGAGAATTAATTCAATTTGAGATTCAATATTAATATATATTGGATTCTTCAGATGCGGGTGACATGCCTGACATGAGTGAATATCAAATCTCAACTCATGTAGACTGCGGAAATCTCCAACGCAATTCCTCACCTGCAGCGGATCCAATTACTGTTAACTTCCCACACGCTCCTCGCAGAACCAGAGATAATGTAGATCAGACAGACACTGTGTCACCTGACCTTGATCATCACCTCACCCATATTGCCATTAATGTCCATGATGTATAATCAGCATTGCAGCCACGCCTACCCCTCTACACCTGCTCATCTGCTTGAGCTCCACACGCAGTACTGTGCGAAGATCATTCACTGCCACACTTACATTCTTCATCCTCACACCTATTTATCCACCATACCTCTGCTCCTTTTCTCCCTCTTCTATTCTCTGTTGCATTTAGCTCTCCTCCTTCTGATTTGGACTCTCACTGATTCCAATCAGTTGCGAAGTCTCAGTCCCAGAGTGGAGCTGCACAGACTCCCTCTGCTTGTTGCTCTGCATTCTGCGCACCTGCCCCCTAGCCTCTCCAGCCTCTCTAGCCCCACTGTCACTCCTACCTCCTCTCCCAGGTGCGCAATGGCCCCCAGAATGCGCCAATGCACTATTTGCGGTGGTCAGAAAGGGGCCCTCTCGGGTCGTTACCATCACGGCGAGGATAACCACCTTGAATGGATTGAAGGCTCCTCATCCACCACCCTTCATAGCCATCAATATGCTCCCTAGTAGCGAGCAAGATCCTCCAGGAAATCAGCACAAAGGGGAAGTCGAGGCGCAAGGAGGTCCACCTCCTCTCCCAGAGCACCCTCTCCGCACTGCACGCCGACTCCCCCGAACAGTCCTATGCAGGTTGATGAGGATACAAATATATGGATTATGGACTCCGACAACGTTTGGACGAAGGTTCCTGAAGGAGTATACTCGGACTCCCCATCCTCTGCGCTCCTGCATATCTCCCCAAGCGAACTGCTACTGAAGTGGAAGCTGTTGTGGAGGCGGCTGTTGCGCAGGCTCCAGCCTATCCCATAGACGAGGAGAAACCCCATTGCAGTGATGATGATGATGATGAATAATGTCTGTGCAGCTGTTCAGTTTTACTCTGTTTTTTGTCATATGTGCCCGCAGGGCTTTTCTGTTATTTTATATTGTCTAGCTCTTAGATGCATCAGCGCTACTGCCCACAATGTAAGGCTCGTGTTCAAGTTTTGTCTGGGACAGCTTCCTCCCCCACAACAACCCAGAAACAACATTACAAAGGCAGGGATAGATTAAGCACAACTTACCAACCCTACGTGTAGCATATGTATTTTTATGTTCTCAAAATTAATAGATTAACATAACTTACCTATATATATATATATTTCTTTTTTATAAAGTAAGATTTGAGAATTAAATTAATTTGAGATTCTAGCAAACTAATAATAAAGATTCGATATTCAATGCATTTAGTACAAAATAAGTGTGAAAATGTTTAGTATTTGTTTAATATATGGTGTAATATTTAATTAGTTTATTAGAGTTTTTTTTCTTTTTTAATGATATAGGAGGTTATATTTTAGGACACATTATATTTAATAATAAAATTTATTTAAATTATAGTGTATAGATTAAATATATTACAAATTGATTTTTTTTGTTATTCAAAATAAGTAGGAAAATTAACATTTCATTTGAAATTTAATAAAATTATATTTAATTGATAGAATTGTAATTGTTAAATATAAAATTTTATAATTTAATTATAATAGATGTATTTTGAATACAGTGAATTTAAATTTGAATTGAAAATAATGTTTTTTTTTATTAATTTAAAATACAAAATTTATATATTTATATTTGTGATGATGGTGATTGACATCTTACACAATAAAATAAAAACCAATAACAATATGAAAGCGCAATAACATTACCACTACATGACTTTTGTTAAAAGCGTGATTAATTCCATTTAAATGATTAAAACCTTGCCATAAAACTTAAGTAGAGCAAAGGGAAAATTCTTCGAAAGCGAAGAAGAATGACATGGCATTGACTTAAGGGTAAACTTAAGTGTCTTTACATGATAATAATTTACCTTTTTCAAGCATTTTGAATCGAGATTTACCTTTTTTAAGCCTTTTGGTATTATAAAGAAGAATGAAGTCTATTCGTCCTTATGAGAAGTAAACATGTCCTTATCTTGGATCTTTGTCAAGTTTTTTATTTATAAAGGTGTTCGTGTTTCTAAGAAAAAGTTTATGCTACAAACTCATTTGCGAATAAAGCCTAAGATGTCCTTGCAAACATTTTCATCACCTAATTGGTGAGAATTCTTTTAATTATGGCAGAAGTAAGTGACAAGGTTTATGCAAAGAACTACAAACTCATTTTCGAATAAAGCCTAAAATGTCCTTGCAAAAATATTCATGACCTAATTGGTGGGAATTCTTTTAATTATGGCAGATACTTTGTCAAGTAAGTGACAAGTTTTTTTTAAAAATTATTGCATATGCTTTGTAAGTAAATGACAAGAGTTTACTGTATTGAAATATACTTTTTAATATATTATGGGAGGGATGTTGTAATGGTCAGTGTTATTTTATTATATAGACAAAAATTATAAAAAGTAAAAAGTAAAAATAACTCTACGTTAAAATAAAAATAACATAATCGTATTCATGTGGAATATAGCCTATTTAAGGGAGGAGAGATTCTTTATTTATAGAAATTAAACGAACCTAGATTCATCTTAACTCTGGATCTATCAAGTAACGAGAGTGATCAAATCTCTTTCACACTCAAAAACAAAGTTTGCACCTTAAAAAAATTGATCCTTCTCAACACTTAATAAATACAAAGTTCAAATATATCTAAATTGATTAACTTCAACACATTTCTTCATTTTTATATTTGTATATATAAAAATAATTCTTAACCAATAAAAACCTCCATATAAACTTAAACATATACTATGTTATATTAAATTTATGGTGACACATATCCAATACATCTAAACACTCAAAAAAAATCAAAAGACAACTAAATATCTTTATAACAATAAACCCTTTTCCCAAATATAAAGTATTTCAACCTTTAAAATTTTAAACTTTCAAATTTTAGCTTAATTATTAATATAGATGCCACCAAAGATTATTCAATATTGAATTAAATAAAAAAACACATTGCATATCCTTTATTTTCGTAGGTTTCTAGCTACCAAACCACTACTTATAATAACAAAACAAATGGTCATGATCCTTGTGAGTTTTATGTTAGGTTTGTTTAAGTTTTATAGGATGGTGAAATTAATTAGACTATTCAATAATAACAAGTGATCCTTGAGTTTTAGTTACGGTTTGTTTAAGTTTTATAGGATGGTGAAATTAATTAGACTATTCAATAATAACAAGTGATCCTTGAGTTTTAGTTACCAAAGCACAAAATAATTGGCAATGGTCTTTGTGCGTTTTATGTTAGGTTTGTTTAAATTTTATAGGATATAGTGAAATTAATTAGATTATTCAATAATAGCAAATGATCCTTGAATTTTAGCTATGAAACCACTACTTGGTAATAACAAAACAAATGATCATGATGCTTGTGAGTTTTATGTTATGTTTGTTTAAGTTTTATACAATGGTAAGATTAATTATACTAAGTATATATATATATATATATATATATATATATATATATATATATATATATATATATATATATATATATATTTTAACACAATTGAAATTTAGTGAAATAATTTTTAATTAAATTGTGGTTTTTTAGTTATTTAAGATTTATTTTTTTATAAAAAATAAATTTAGTATCTTAAAAACTTTTTGGGGCACTCAGATCACAATCAAACTTATGATTCTAAAGAATTACTAGTAAAATTTGGAAAAAAATTAACTAAAAAATATTTCTTAGAAACCTCTAAAAAGTAAAACAATTAGACTAAAAAAAAAAAAAAAATTAAATCATTAAAAAAATATCCTAATTAAACAATTTAATGTATATTTTGATGATACTCTTATACATAAATACAAAATTTAAGTATTTTTTATAGATTTATCTATATACTATCTCTCATCAATATATATCTTTTTATTTTTTAATTTATATACTATCTCTCATCAAATGATATCCTTTTATTTTTTAAATAAAGTAATTATTATAAATGATAGTTAAATGATAGTTAAATAATAATATTATATGAACATTTTTTTCTTACATTAATATTTTCAAATAATCAACATACTAATAAAAAATACCTAAAGGTCATCTAACTTTTGAACATAGAATTTTTGAGTAGCTCATGGAATTTCATTCAACTAACCATTAGATAGCTTGAACATCATTTGTTGTAATCACCAGCCTAGGTTCATTTTAAATATGGATCTAGCAAGTGCCGAGAGGGATCAAGTTCGATGTTAAGTTGGATCTAAGTTCAATGTTAAATTGGATCTAAGTTGGTACTCTTGCATTCTATAATGGATTTCCTCAAGCCTTTAAATAGACTTCATCATAAAAAATACCACGAACAAATTCTATGGGCTATACAATAATATGGGCTTGTAAACCACCATCGGTAAACCCATTAAATGACTAACTCAAACTTATTTTAGCTAGTGTATGACCTAAACATTTAACGAGGAACTCCCATATCCTAGTAAACATTGGCATTTATGGGTGCAATTTTTAATATTATTTTTATTTGCTAGGTAATGTGACTCTTGAAATGACTGGCACACCTACCCTGTGTCCCCTGTGTCATGAGTAGTTGTGACCTAGGGGCATCTAAGCCATCCAAATCACCCAGGGATTGCACTATTCTGTGGACACCAGTGCTTGGCATGGCTAGATTTTTGTCCACAAAATTTTAAATCAATAACATTTTCACCACAGAGTGTCTTAGTATAACATCATGTCACCATCTACTCTAAACCCTATAAAATATTATTATTAATTTTAATATTATTTATTATTATTTATTACAGCAAGAAACAACATCTTCTCTATATAACCATCATAATAAACATCAACATGATTTTTAAAAACTAAAAAAATCATAAATTCATAATATCCCAACAAAACCCTATCACCCCATTTTAATATGAAATTATTTCATTACAAATTTCAATATGAAGTATTTTGTATTTAATATTTAATATATAAAATTATATATTATTTAAATTTGTCAAATAATTTTTTTTTTTAATATCTTTTATATAATTTATTATATTTAATATTTAAATTTGTTTTAATAAATTAACAAATTCTTGTAATTAACTCAATCACTCTCTTTTGAATATTAGGTTTATTTAATGTTGCTACCATTCAAAAGTTATTTAAAAATATGGTTGAGGAACGGGATGAACCCAACTACCAATTTAATGATATTAAAAATGGTAGATTATTATGTTAGTGTACAAAAGCCACTCCTTGTTGGAAACGTAACATGTAACACATTAATTTGGTGTGGTGATAGGTTGGTATACCTTTTAAGTCGAATCCATGATTGTTAAAGTTTTGACTGCATTCTTTTACGGGAAAGATGAATAGATATGTGTCTAATAACTCACATTATAAAAGGAACTCGTTCCTTTGATCTAGTTAAATTATATATTACAATTATTATTATATCATAAAATTCAATAAGTGTAATTTTTAATATTATATATTATTATTATTATTATAAAATTTGATAAGTTTATGGTTTTATTTTTTTCAATAAAGGTGAGGAAAAATAATTTGTATGGGGTGAAAGGAAAAGGGATAGGTGAGAGAAAAAGATATTGTATGGGGTGAGACAGAAAGAGATAGGTGAAGAATGATTCACTAGCTATCTCACTTTGCAATAAAGAAAGGGGATATGCTAAGCTACATTTAATCACTAACTAGCTCATTATATTTGGGTATAATTGTGTATTGTCATTATTGTTTCATGATAGTAATCATTGTACGAGGGGAGATAATGGAGAGCTTTGTCAACACACGTAATCATTATGATCCTTGAATTAATGTCTATAATGCACCTCAGTTCATCATTTTCGATGCATTGACCTCTTTTATGTGTCCATCGAGCCTCTTTAGTTCGCTTGCTACTATTCTTTTCTTTTTCCCTACTTAATTTTACTCTATGAGTCGGGTTTGTGAATGCTTTCCTCTCTCAATCTCTTTAAGCCCGCCCTTGCTTCTCAACACTCTTCACATTCAACCCCTTTCCATTTGGAAGATAGTTGCAATGGTTTCTGTCCACTCCACTAGTTTCTTAGGAAATTTTGCTTTTCTTATTGCTCGTTCTTGGGGCAATAAGCTGTTATGGTTATAGTTAACAATGTCGAGGACGCCTTAACAACATGCACATTGGAGACAAGCCACTGCATACTATGAGGCCAAAGGAGGAGTGCAGGGTCGTCAACATGCATATTTCTTAGCAAAACATTATAACTAATAGAATCATCATGTTATTCAAGTTGAGCTTAGTGACATTAAACAAGAAATAATTGGTGAACATGGAAGTCTGTTGGATATGAAGATTATATTGGAGGTGGAAACATGGATTCCCAACACAGATCATACTTGGGATCATCACAATTAGTATATGCACATAGTGGATCTTTATTGGCATATGAAAAATTTGTGGGGATCGGTTTTGTTGGATTGGAATGAAGCTAAGGAGGAGATCCTATTAATGCTCGATGAGCTCCAACTCCACATGAATACTCTAGACTATCACTTGAAAATGATTAAGAACATTTAGCCCCCTTGCCGAACCCACCAAGATCGCAGTGACATGGAAAAGAGCCGATTGAAGTTAAGCCTTTGAACTCATCATATCCATATGAATAGTTTTTTTTTCTCTAGTTGAGCCAAGAGGCTCATTCTACAGCCCAGTGTGAAGGCGATATGTATGCATGTTTGTGCTAAACTTGGAGTTGACACATGTCCCGCTTAGAACAAAAATATAATATTTTTTCAATATAAGAACAATGTTGGCTATAATAAAAAAGAAAAAAAAATGTCGTGCATGTTTAATTAGTTGTCCATATGACCAAACATAATTTCATGTAAAGTAATTAGAAGTAAAAAAATATGTGAGTAAGATATTATACTTTTCAGAACGTGTCATATCAACTTCATATATATCTATATATAGAAAAAAATGTTAAAAGAAAATATTTTAATGCTATATACGATAAAATATTAATTATAGGTTATGAATAAAATATTTTAATATGAAGTAATATTGAAGTATACTTAAAATTATATATTAATAACAAAAAAACCATTTTAATGTGCATTGATAAAATGACACGTGTTATGTAATCTCTATAGCATTCAAAAATACAAGTTAAACAAAAAAAATTTACACATTGTCTTTTGCACTCTAAAATAAATTTGCACCTAAAGAAATTTGATCCCTCTCAGCTCATGTTAGATACATGCTTAAGATGGATCTATGTTGGTGTTTATTCCTAGTTTTTTTATTGCATTGAAAGATTCTCTACAACCCAATATGAGGGAGATGTTGTAGTGGCACATAAGATGAAGCATTAGATTTAAACAAAAAAAAAAAAAAAAAAACAACAACAACAACAAACAAACAAACAAACAAACATACATATTGTTGGTTCAATTAAAAAAGTAATAAAAAGTAAAAAATAATAATTAGATTCAATTCAATTTTTTATATTTTAATTTTGTTTTTATTAATAAAATTACACATAAATTTTTTAGAAAAAATTCATAAATTTAAATAATAATTATTGCAACCATGATATTTCAAAACATATACTTAATAAACATATAAAACCTAATAAAAAAATAAAATATACATACATACATACATACATACACATATATATATATATATATATAATTGATATTGTAATATATATATGTATGTATGTATGTATGTAGATATACATACATATATATATATCTATCTATCTATCTATCTATATATATATATATATACATATGTATGTATGTATGTATATATATATATATATATATATATATATATATATATATATATATATATATATGTATGTATATATATATATATATATATATATATATATATATATGTATGTATATGTATGTATGTATGTATGTATGTATGTATGTATGTATGTATGTATGTATGTATGTATGTATGTATGTATGTATGTATGTATGTATGTTACAATATAAATTAAAATGATGATTCATATTTGATTTGGAAAAAGCATTACCCTACCTTCTCACCAACTTCCCTTCCACTTACATCATCTCTGCAATTCTTGTTGCCATGGTCGACATTGAAGGAGGGAGCGGAGCTCCCTCCTATAACAAAGTTATTGTAGGGGACCATCACTTCGATTAATTAGCTAATCCTCACCTTGATGAGGTTGCAAAAATTTAAACTCAGATTAGTAGCAAGGATCCTCAAGGCAAGCTGCAACTAGTTGAAGACCTATAGGAAGATACCTTCCAAAAGAAGACATAGATCTAAAGTTTGAGGTGCATTTCAATCAAATTGGGGAGTACATTGAATATATGCGATTTTATGCTTTAATCAGAAAATTCCTAGACATTTGGCCCTCCGTCAAAAAATCCCTCAAATACTGGATTCAACACAAGTGGAAGATAAAGGTTCATATTGTAACGAATCCTCCCACATTTACCCAATTTCACCAGCCTTCTAGGGTAAACATGAGACAAAGAGTTACTATGACATGATCCAACCTCCTATCTCAAGTTAAGGAAGTAGTGCTTACAACTGATCACCGACTAACAACTCACAAAATTCCTCAATGCTACATGACACTCAAGGGCCAAAGGACCACCGTAGGTGATAAAACCCTGATTTGGGGATGCTTTTTTCATAACTTAACCCCCAAATTCATGCATGGCTAGGCCTGGGTGTGGTTGAAGGCCCCCAACCACACGCACAACAATGTATGAGTATAATTGTGACCCGAATTGTCCAATTCAAAGGGTGCGGTCCCAATATCTGAGCCACAATTCAAGGTTAGCCTCGAAACCACTACCCATAACTTCTTGAGACTTCTCAAAATCATAAATGACTTGAAAACAAGGCTAAAAATTCAAACTTGAAGGCAAAACTTAACCTAGAATGCCTAGAACGTAACTAACATTTCATCAAATGCATGGAAAACATGTAAGCTATAGGTGATGAATGCATATCTAATCATAAAATTCTGAGATTCATATGAGAATCGCCAAGAAGGCCCTATGCCCTCTCTATATAACTGCAACAACACCTATTAGTCCATACATTCATTAATAGATCAATAACTAAACAATTTATGACACGAGCCATAGAATATACACACCATATAAATAACATATAACCAACATATAAACCATGGAAACCCAACCCTAATATCACCAACATAATCACTACAAAAATACACGAATCACAACAAAAGAATAACTCTTATTAACATATGAAAATACCAACCAAGTTAGGGACTTCCACGTACCACCCGACCATAGATTGGGCTGAACCAAATCTCTCTTTTAGCCAATTAACCCCATGCCATCGTCCAAGAATAAATGTGGGATCTCATGGAATAAACCAAAAAAAACAAAACCAAGGCTTCTAGAGGCAAAACCACCTCAACCCACAACCAGTGATTCCACCTCACAGTCAGACATCACTAACACCAACCAGATCGGTCTCTACCCAAGTTGTCTAGGGCTCCAAGAACTAGTAACCAAACCCACAACCTTCCAGGGCTCCAAAGTGTTTGTCCAACTCAACTCTAGGGACTAGTAACTCAACCCACCAAGGGCTCCAAAGATTTTGTCCCAACCTAGGTTCGAGGACTAGTAACTCAACCCAAGTTGTTCCAGGGCTTCCAGAGTGTTTGTTCCAGCCCACAACCATAAGGAATTATGAGCACCAATAAGAAAAAAATCGAATGGAAAAACCCACAACATGATCACTATCTAGGAAATGGCAAGGCAATGCTAAAACCACTGTTAATCTAGGAAATCCTCCATACCAATGACAACACATAACCGGAAAACCACATGCATATACCATGCATCCATAAATTAGCAAGGAAATCACACATGCAACTTGTTACCTACAAATCTATCCAGTTATAGCTACTGATCCACATGTCCCCTTGCAATTTCCTAGTTTCCTTTTCCTTCTTCCAATAATCCAAATGAAAACTAAAGTGTTGAGGTTCAACAAGATGATGAGCTTAGTGAAAATTAAGCACCTTCACTAAGTGGGGTCCGCAGGCTATTTTCAGGTGTATGTCTATTTTTAGAATGGTGAGAATATTCTAAAATTAGCAGGATGATGATTCTAGATGGTTGAGAAAATTTTATCTTTGGATGAATTTCTATTTTTAGAAGATTGGGCAAAGTCTATTTATAGATCGCTATTCTAAAAATAGATGCATGTCTATTATTATTAGCCCTTAATAATAATTAGACAATAAACAACAAATTATTCTCTTGGAGCACTTTATTTCAGTGAACAGATGTGGCACATCAGTGGGCTAAAGGAATTACGCAATTCCTAGGGTGGTTGGCGACTCATGCATGGAGGACTTTATTATAACTGACAATGGCATGTTGTAACAGAGTTTGAAGAGTAGTTATGTGAGTTGTTATCTAGTTTAACTCAGTTAAGTGAGTTAAACTCAGTTGTGCTAGTTGTATATACCTGTAACTGAAGATACACTAGTGATAGATGAGTGAATTAATTATTTAATTAATTCACAAATAGTGTCTTACTTGCAACTGAACAAATACAACAGTTAACTACTTGCATGTCAGATCCAGTGGAGACCTAGTGGAGAGATAGGTGAAAGGGTGAGATGGACTATCAGTTGTGAATATAGTGATGCATTCAATGCATATATACTGAAATTCAAGATGCCAATGAGGATTGCGCAGTCAAGGCAAGGCAAGATCGAATTCATTTAGGGATCTTCTTCAACAGGGATTGAGCAGTGGAGGCAAGCTGTCAGGAGGTAAGAAATTGGTGCATAGATATGAAAATTTCTGCATAACAGTGTGTGTCGATTGTTGATTGTACTGAGAGCTCTATGCTATGAGCTTTGTATGCTATTGTTACATTTTCCATTGATATACATAATATATGATAGTTGGGGTTTTCAACTTTAAGATTTCTCGTTAAAACATTCTTGTTATGTGTGATTGATTTGCTTCATATGTGTTTTGCAATTGGCGATTTAATTTCCGCAAAGAATTAAGTGGAAGGATTCTGTGTTTAACATAAGATTAATTTTTTAGATCAGGAGAGTTCGGTAATATACATGCATATTGTATAATTTATACATGGTATCGAAGCAATGTTGATCACTGGAGATTGCAATATTGAAGCGGTGCTGAGTTTTGTGCTGGTTGACAATTCGAATTTGCTGCAAGAATTTCTTGGTGCGACAGTTGAGTAAATGTTGAAATGGATTTCAATGGGTTGCGGTTGGAGTATGCACTAAAGGGCAGCTCCAACTACATAGCCTGGAAGGAAAGGATGGAGGCAGTGCTTGAAGATAATGGTTAGAAGGAGTTCATCGATAGCGATATTCCTAAGCCCACTTCGATGGATGCTGCATTACTTGACGCCTGGCAAAAGAAAGCAGCGAAGACAAGAAAAATTCTGTTGGAAGGTGTGAAAGACCATATTGTGTCAAGCCTTCATGGGAAAGCCACTCCATTTTCAATGTGGAAGGCTTTGACAGATATTTTCCAAAGCAACAACGACCATAGGAAGTTGGCATTGAAATATAAGCTCAGAAAAAATCAAAATGGAGAAGGGCGACATTATTCCAAAATATCTCATGAAGTTTGTCCAATGTAGGGATGAGCTGGGGAGTGTGGGAATCACAGTTGCGGATGATGACTTGGTGAGCTTGGCTCTCCTTGGGATTCCTAAGAGTTGGCACAGTTATTAAGACTTTGTCAATGGACGGGAGAAACTGCCAAATTGGGAGCGACTTTGGTCGGATCTAGTGTAGGAGGAGATAAGGTGGAATACCAGGGATGGCTCTTCATCAAAGAATGATGATGAAGAAAATTGCGCTTTGGCTGCCAAAGCAAGGAAGGGGAAGGGAAATAAATCCCATCCAAAATCTGAGGCTAATGGCAAGAAGTTGGATTTGTCCAAGGTGAAGTGTTTTCACTGTCACAAACATGGGCATCTCGCCACTAACTGCCCACAGAAAAATAAGAACAAGAAGGCTGCTGGAGCTGCAACTGGTGAGGCCCTTGCCTTGCAATTTGAATTGTATTTCTCTTTGATCACATGCTTGGTTTCAAGCGCAATGGGATTGATGTGGTATCTTGATAGTGGTGCTTCCTTCCACATGACAGGAGACAAGGAGTTGCTTAGTGACTTGGAGGAGAAATATCTCCAAATGCATATAGAGATGGGCGACGATGGTAGATACAATGCGATCAAAATTGGAACCATTACCTTTGAGAGGGAGTCAGGTAAACCATTTATGTTGAAAGATGTTATGCATGTTCCAGGTTTGAAGAAGAACTTGGTCTTGGTCGCGATGTTGGAGGACAGAGGTTATGACGTTGTTTTCATTGAGGGAAAATATTTCATGCGATATAAAACAACGGGTCAAACCAAGAGGATAGGGATTTGAGTTAAGAATCTCTACAAGCTGGAGGTAGATGGATGCGCTGCAATGATGGGAAAGAAGAAGAAGTGGTGGGCCAGGGTGAGGGCGAATTATGGCACATGAGATTGGGCCATCTTCACCATGGCGCCCTTAATATTTTGCAGTAGATTTCTACTAGACTTCCCAAGGGTACTCTTGTGTAGTAAGATAAGTGCAAGGGATGTACTATGGGTAAGTTTGTGAAGACCACCTTTCATGAAAAGAAGAATCGTGCCTCAATGATCCTAGAGAGAGTTCACACAGACGTGTGTGGACCATTCTCGGTTGCTTCAACAAAAAAACACAGGTATTATGTTATATTTGTTGACAACTATTCTCGTAGATGCTGGATCTACTTCATGCAAAATAAGGATCAAACATTCTCAAAATTCTGTGAGTTTAAAGCATTGGTGGGGAAGGAGTCGGGGAAGCAAGTGAAGGCTCTGCGAAGTGATAATGGTGGTAAATATATCTCGAACGAATTCAAAGACTTCTGTAGCAAAGAAGGAATTCGAAGAGAACTCATAGTGCCTCATAACCCACATCAGAGTGGGCTTGCGGAGAGGAAGAATAGAACGATCGTGGGTGTTACACAAGCTATGCTACATGACCAGGGCCTACCAATGCACTGGTGGGGGGAAGCATGCAACACTACAGTTTATGTGAAAAACCGTTGTCCTCATAGAGTACTTGGCATGAGTACACCTGAAGAAGATTTTACTGGTAAGAAGATGGATATTTCTCGTTTAAATATTTTTGGCTCATCTATTTACATTCATGTGACCAAGGACGCCATGAAGAAGCTAGAGCCGACTGTAGAAGTTGGGATATTTGTGGGGTACACAGAAACACCCCATAATTATCGTGTGTATTTTCCAAACAATCGGATGAATGTGGTAAGACGGGATATAAAATTCAATGAGGAAAATATATATGAAGTTGTCGCTTGAGAGGGAGCTACACTTGCATATAAAGGAGGAACTTCTGGTTCCCAAAGATGAGCCTCAAGATGTGGATCAGCCACAGGAGGAGGATCATGGAGTGGAGGAGTCCACTCATGCAGAGCCAAACATCAGAACTGGTAGAAGGCGTACCACATAAGTTGAGAGGCTGAAGCTTGATGCGGCACAGAATGTAGGAGTCCCTACTTCACAGTGCAGACAGAGACAGTCACCTGACCGATTCACTGGATACATGGCTCTCATGAGCAAGTGTATCATGATAGAGCCATCTTCCTTTGAGGAAGCAGTACAGGAGCCCACATGGGTAGATGCCATGGTGGAGGAGTATGACTCCATTGTCAGAAACAATGCTTGGGAGATTGTTCCAAGGCCAGTTGGTAAATCAGTGGTAGGTTCAAGATGGATCTACAAGGTAAAGAAAGCTGCTTATGGGAGCGTCGAGAAGTATAAGGCAAGATTTGTTTCCCGCAGCTTCTCACAGATCGAGGGGATTGATTATGAAGAAACCTTTGCACTTGTCACACGGTATTCTTCCATAAGGACCATCCTTGCTCTCTTAGGGCAGATGGGTTGGCACATTCATCAGATGGATGTGAAGACTGCGCTCCTTAATGGGATCATTGAGGAAGAAGTGTACATTGAGCAGCCTGCAGGATTTGAGATCTTTAGCAGCGAGTCACATGTGTGCAGACTCAAAAGAGCACTGTATGGGCTGAAGCAAGCACCCTGTGCTTGGTACACACAGATCAACAACTACTTCACTGGACTTGGCTTCACCAAGAGTGAGGCGGATGCAAACCTATACCAAACTGTGGTGGAGGGTAAGATTTTAATCATTTTTCTTTATGTTGATGATTTAATACTAACGAGTGATGAGCAGTTGATACACTCATGCAAGGAGGACCTTGCAAAGGAGATTGAGATGAAGGATTTGGGCCTCCTTCATTATTTCCTTGGATTGGAAATATGGCAGTGAGAAGGTGAACTGTTTGTGTATCATGGAAAGTATGCTTGGGAGATACTTGGTAAGTTTCACATGCAGGACTACAAGCCCATGGATACTCCTCTTCTAGGAAATTGGAGGAAAGAGGATGCTACATCGATAGAGGTAGTGGATGCCACTGTTTATCAACAGTTGGTGGGTTCGCTCATGTATTTAGTAAATACAAGAACAAACATATGCTATGCAGTGAACTAGCTTATTCAAGCAATGGTTAAGTCTACCAAGCTCTTTTGGAAGGCAGGAAAGCATGTTCTGAGATATCTCAGGGGCATATATGAGTATGGCTTATGGTACAAACAGACAGATGAGGTGAAGTTGCATGGCTTCACAGATGCAGATTGGGCAGGCAGCCCAACGGACAGAAAGAGCCCATCAGGAGGGGTTATCAGCATCATATCTACAACAGTTTCTTGGTATAGCAGGAAACAAAGATCCGTGGCACTTAGTTTAGCGGAAGCAGAATACATGGCAGCAAGTCAAGCTGCATGTGAGGCTATCTGGATGAGGAAGATCTTGGTCAGTTTGTTCGGTTCTTATTTAGATCCTACAGTGATACATTGTGATAATCAGAGTTTCATTAATCTCTCGATTAATGCTATGTTTCATGATAGATCTAAGCATATAGATATCCGATATCATCATATCAGATATTGTGTGCAACGAAAGATCAGGATATCAGATATTGTGTGCAACGAAAGATCAGGTTGCTTCAATACATTCCTATGGAAGATCAGGATGCAGATATTCTGACGAAGGCGCTCACCAGGAGAAAATTTGAATACCATAGAAACAATATCGGGGTGAAGGATAATACCTATCTTGTTGAGAGGGTGTGTTGAGATTCAACAAGATGATGAGCTTAGTGAAAATTAAGCACCTTCACTAAGTGGGGCCCACAGGCTATTTTTAGGTGTATGTCTATTTTTAGAATGGTGAGCATATTCTAAAATTAGTAGGATGCTGATTCTATATGGTTGAGAAAATTTTGTCTTTGGATGAATTTCTATTTTTAGAAGATTGGAAGAAGTCTATTTATAGATCGCTAATCTAAAAATAGATGCATGTCGATTATTATTAGCCCTTAATAATAATAATCAGACAATAAACGACAACTTATTCTCTTAGAGCACTTTATTTCAATGAACATATTTGGCACATTAGTGGGCTGAAGGAATTACGTGATTCCTAGGGTGGTTGGTGACTCATGCATGGAGGACTTCGTTATAACTGACAGTGGCAAGTTGTAACAGAGTTGGAAGAGTAGTTATGTGAGTTGTTATCTAGTTTAACTTAGTTGTGCTAGTTGTATCTAGTTATAACTGAAGATACACTAGTGATAGATGATTAATTCACAAGTAGTGTCTTACTTGCAACTGAACAAATACAACAGTTAACTACTTGCATGTCAGATCCAGTGGAGACCCAGTGGAGAGACAGGTGAAAGGGTGAGATGGACTATCAGTTGTGACTATAGTGATGCATTCAATAATCTACACTAACATTGGAGATGCCAATGAGTATTGCGTAGTCAAGGCAAGGCAAGATCGAATTCATTCAGGGATCTTCTTCAGTAGGGATTGCGCAGTGGAGGCAGGCTGTCAGGAGGCAAGAAATTGGTGCATAAATATGCAAATTTCTGCATGACAATGTGTGACGATTGTTGATTGTACTGAGAGATCTATGCTATGAGCTTGGTATGAGATTGTTACATGTTCCATTGATATACATAATATATGATAGTTGGGGTTTTCAACTTTAAGCTTTCCCGTTAAAACATTCTTGTTATGTGTGATTGATTTGATTCATATGTGTTTTTCAATTGGTGATTTAATTTACGCAAAGAATTAAGTGGAAGGATTATGTATTTAACATAAGATTAGTTTTTTAGATCAGGATAATCTGGTAATATACATGCATATTGTATAATTTCTACATAAAGTGCTCCAAGCATGCTCCAAGAAATCTCCAAGTGTGCAAGACTAAGAGAGAATGAGAGAATAAAAGAGAGCTCCACCAAAAAACTGTCAAATGGCTAGCAATTGATCCTCATAAGACTTTTTATCATTGAGGCTGCTATTTTCTCCATTTTACTTCATTTTTCCTTCAGTTTACTCCTCATGCAAATATATGACCTTTCAACTTCTTCCTTTTCTCCTATATTACTTTATTTACATAAATAAATGCCAATTAATGCCACTTTTCCTTTGCCAATTTCCATAGCTATTAATTAATCACTAGTGATATCCATCATTATGTTTTACGCAACATTCATCTTGCAATATGTGTCCCATGACCTTGGTCTTATTTTTATTGGAAATCAACTAGGGGTTGTTACAAGCCGCTCTCCCTGTTGAGAATTAGGTAGGGCACAAATTAATTCAAATTCTCTCCTTGATAATTACTTGTGAGCTTACTTATTTTACTTATGTCTTCTCTTCTTAGCTTATTATGTCTTTCATCAAGTCAATTACCAAAAACAAAAGAGACACAAATTTAGGCTCTTCGAGCCAGGGCCAAAACCTCTCCCTCTTGGAGAGGAAAACCCGCAATAAATTCTTCTTATAGAATTTCATATGACAAGTACCATTACCATGACACAGACCCTTGACCTATGTATGCATCCAAGACCTTGTCACTACTTCTTCATTGACTCCTTAAGATGAGCCTTCTTCTCTACACCATCCTGCACTGTCCTGCACCATCCTGCACCAAATCTAGATAACTTAGTCTATCAACCGAATGATCCTTCTTCCTTCTTGACTCTAGGAAATCTCGGTTCCTAGACCTCCCTCTTATATTTTTTGTGCTTATATTATTCCTCTATGGCTTCCTTTCCGATATGTGATATATCTTCTCTTTATATTTCAAAATAGAAATACATTTAAGATAGTGAGCTCACTCCTTTATTTTGCTGTGGGACAAAGACCCATTCAAGACAGAGAGTTGACTTCTTTCCTTCATTGTGGGACAGATACCTGAGATAAGATTCCTTTAATTGATGTGGCATTTATCATATCATATTCTTCCTTATATTCTTCGCATTATGTTCTCATATCCTCGCTTGATATTATAGTCCAGACAGATATATCTGAAATTGAACACACACACACACACATATATTGGAGGCCACACAATAATATACTAACCACGTAATCCTTCACTAGAATTTATAGTCATTTATCCTTCACAGTTCTTTATATTCTTATCCACAAATCATAGACCTTTTTTGTTTCTATTTCCTGTCCTTCCTACGCAGTATATATATTTGCCCCTATATATTATTAAGTCGACCTGTCATATAGTTATAGAGCTGATTTTATCACTATTTTATGGGCTGGAAAGGAGGTTGTCTAGAAGAGTATTTCAAAGCTGATCTGGAGCATCATTCTGAGCCATGACTTCAAGGCTTATGTGACAAGGTCTTGAGGCATATTAGATTGAATTGACTCTTCATATACATGACTCTTTAAATAGTACATTTATTACCGGAAGACAAATCCGTAAAAGACATCAAGAAGAAGTCTTTTGACTTATAATAAAACCTTGCTCATGAAGCCCATGAAGCAAGCATACAAAAAATATATACTTTTTAACTTTTTCTTCTTGATTACATAAATACATAATTACATAGTCAATATGAAGACTGATCCTAGTTACACTTTCCAATACTCCCTCTTAAATAGGGAGGTATTCATAACAGTACACAGTTACTTTCAATCTGAAGAATCTCACAAGAAGAATAAGATTGGTAATCACATTTGTATAGCATCATATCAACCAAAATTTTCCTAGTGCAAGGCCTTGACTAAAACCCCATCTCTCAATGAGACAATGTGCTAAAATTCTTGCGAGACACATGAATTATAGACACCATAGACATTGTCTCTCCAAGGTACATACTCCACCTAGGTGTTCCCAAAGTATGACCTTCTTTTACTATTCAT
Source organism: Pinus albicaulis (assembly GCA_034641835.2). Classification (NCBI taxonomy): domain Eukaryota; kingdom Viridiplantae; phylum Streptophyta; class Pinopsida; order Pinales; family Pinaceae; genus Pinus; species Pinus albicaulis. Next base: position 801,047,080 of record CM076574.1, read on the forward strand.
CTCTTGGGTAGCCAACCTTAAAAGAATATCGGTTTCCAAACACTCTTATATTGAATTCCCTATATCATTCTCAAATAGTATCGAATGCCAGATGATTATCCAATCCTCCATTCTGTCTTCCAGGTGAAGACCAGAATGATGTGTCTATCCATCCTCTCCTCATGGCCTTCACTAAGACTTACGGATTTTCGTCCTGGTCTAGTGCATGATACATGAATTAGAGAATCATATACGTCACTCCCTCTTAACTCAGGAAGGACATACTTCAAGTTTATTCCAATTAAGAAACTTACCACCAGGCTCCCTCTTAACCAAGGACCTATAGCAACAATGGTGAGACACCCATCTACTCATGAAGTATTCCTCGCCTCGATGTCATGGATTTTTATATTGAGGAATATTCAACTTTTGGCTCCATAGGGCACAAATCATCCATCACTATCATTCATGAGTCATGTCATCCACCATAAAGTGATTCATCAGTCCTTCTCATATGATCCACCTTTATGCCATGCTTATTTCCTTCGAACCATCACCCAAGGATCTTAAATCCTTCCACGTGATTGGAAACCCTGCATAAACTTATCCAGATAAAAATATACATAATATCTTTTAAATTTAAAAGTTACCTCTGTAATGATCTTTCACCATGACATCTTCGTGTAGGCATCGAAATCCTTTATTCAGATTGACACATCTCCTAAAGATATGTATTGTCAAGGGTCTTTTGTTTACCATACTTCCTTCAGAGTCATCATATATTCCCAAGAGATCTCCTAGTCACATCTTCTTGGCTTCCGGGTGATAACCACCTCTTTACATGGTTGCACTTCATGATCTCTTCCATTCTTTCTCCGCACAAATTCATCCCTAGGAACTTCCATTATCTAGTTCCTTGTTTGTATACAACCACCTCATATTCCATATGATGATATATTTAATTTAATATATTATTGGAAACCTGTGCAACATAAGAGATCCTCCTTCATAGATCATACTTCTAAAGATAGAATTTCATTATCTATAACCATATCAAACGACTTCACAACATCCAATGACAACACATAGATATATGTACCTCATCCTTTTTCCTTTTGAGTAATCCTACAACAATTTTACTAGAATGAAGAACTTCATTCCCTTGACCCGCTTCATCAATATGTCAACATATCCTAATCCCATAATTCCACAAGATATATTTCTCAGTGAAACCTTTTGCTTTATTTCTAGTCAATGTTAGCACATATTTGATATTGATTACTAAATAATGGTCCTTGATGTTGATGAGTTCCTTCCATCAATGTTGTTATCAGGAGTTACTTCTTCAAATTATCCCTCCATGCTTCAATCATGATGCTACTACTTCCTATCATACTATTTTACAACCAACAAAAATCACTTAAAGAGGAAGATGATCTCAATCATAGAGATCTTATGCTTCTTTTTCTTATATTTCTTTGCATCAGGTTCTTCTCTTTCATCTGTGACATGGGCTTCTTCCATTTTTCTCTTTTCCTTCCCAGATTTAGGACAATCCCTTTTATAATGCCTAAGTTCATTACATTCAAAGCATCGTACTTTGTTCATATTTCTTCTTTTATTCCGAGGACCAAAATTTTCAAATCTTCCTTTATTCCTGGACATGGCTACAAAGGGTTGATTCCCTTCACTTGATATTGTACCAAATTTGGCTTTCAATATTGTCTCATATATTTTACATAGAGACCATAGATCCTGGAATGGTGTTGCTTCTTTCTTCTCGTATAATCTTGAAGTGAAGTTTCCCCATTCTTCCGGTAGAGCATTCAGTACCACTATAGTCATCTCACTATTAGACATTACTTGTCCAAATTCCTGTAGTTGGTCTCTAATTTCAGAAATCCTCATAAAATATGAAGTGATTCCTTCCTCTCTTGAAAATTTCATCTTGTATAGTTCTTGTCTCAGAGAGATTGCTTCTCCTGCAGTACTCACAGAGAATATTTCCACCAGTTTCTCATATATTTCTTTCACAGTTTCTAGTTTTGATAGATAGGGCATGAGTGAGTCCTTAATGGATTCTATGAGAATTGTTTGGGCTCTGATTTCTCCTTTCATGTATTTGGCATGAGCTAGAGCATATTATTTTGTGGGTTGAATTTTAGATCCTTCAATGTAGCCCATAACTTCGTCTTCGATTAGATTAAAATCTGTCCTCTTCTTCCATGCACTAAAGTTTGATGACCCAACCAATTTGTTTCTCTCTTTGCAATAAGTCATTTTGATAGATTTAGATAAGGTAATAGATACTTGGTTGAGTAGGGTGACTTCCTCCTTCTATAAGCTTCCTTAATGAAGATGAATTTAGGAACTCCTTCTTAGATTAAGTTCTCCAATGTAGATTGTTGTGAAACCAGCTCCAAAAATAGAAGAAAAGAGATATCAACGCCTTAGAAATAAGCCACTTCGAGGGGGCAGCCTCCAATACATTACATGAATGAACAATTATTGGATGATACAAATTACAAAACCTCCTTTCTATATATAGGAGTCCATGGGGCCACAATTTAATCCTAGTGGGGCTACAATGTAATCCTAGTCGACCTAATAATAATAATTTAAGGGCACAATAATAACAATATGGGAGTTACAGGGGTACAATAATAACAATAAGGGGGTTACACTAACAACAATAAGGGACTATAGTAGTAATATGGGGACCTAACATGCCCCTCTCCTTCAAAAAAGTGTTGTCCTCAATGCTTGAGTAGCTCTGGGTGCTTTTGTATAAAATTATCATCCTCCCATGTAGAATCTTCAGTGGGTAAGTTCTTCCACTTGATGAGATACTCTGAAATTGATCGATTCCGTAGTTGTCGAGTTCTTGTTTCCGTGACCGCTTCCGGTTCCAATATGATTTTTCCTTCCTCATCAAGTTCTGGAAATATTGTTTGAACTGGAATATTTTCACCTATAACCTTCTTTAAGCGTGAAACATGGAAAACTGGATGTACTCGCGAAGAAGCAGGAAGCTCCAATTTGTATGCCATAGTACCAATCTTTTGCAACACCTTGTAAGGACCATAGTACTTTGGCGATAGTTTATTATCCTTCTTAGCTTGCTTGAGGGACATTTGTTTGTATGGTTGTAGCCGTAAAAATACCCAGTCTCCTACATCAAAACTTCTCTCGCTATGATGTTGATCTGCCTGTTGTTTCATTCGATTTTGTGCCAAATTCAGGTTATCCTTTAAGAGTTGGAGAACTTCTTGTTGATGCTCGATGTGATCTTCCACTGCTTGAACCTTCGAATTTTCTCTTAAAGATGATGTGATGTGTTAGTGACCTATAAATATAGGATTCATAATTTTGACTTGACTGATGGTAATTTTGTAAATCTATACATACTTTGCCTTCTGCAAGTTGTATTCACATATTTTGTAAAAAAATAAAAAATAAAAAATAAAAAAGAGGGTAAAAAGTCCTAAAAGAAAAATCAAAGGACTTAGAAAAAATAATAGACCCCAAAAGAAAAAGATGAATAAAACATGAAAGTGTGCAAGTATAAATGCCACTAATTTTACCTTTTGCAGTTGATTATGGCAGAGTGTCAATAAATTCCATAATTTGTGATGAGTTGAACAATTTAATCTTGACTTGTCACTTTTCAATTTCAAATGTTTTAGATAGAGAATAAAGAATTGTCATAAAGTTTAATCATGACAATTCAGTAGTTAGGTAGAGAATAAGTGAATCCAACAGTTTAATCTGGATTCCTGGATGAGATAAGTGTAGAATTAGATAGTTTTATTGCTTTATGAAAGAATAAATGTTGTAAGGGTTGCTAGCTCAAATGCACCTACTCAAAATGGAAGGAAAAAATGTTAGCAGTTAAATTGTGTAGTTAGAAGAAAGTGAGAAGCATCATTGTAAATATTATTCACCAGGGCTACAAAAAACTAACTTCCCTTCCCTATAGCCATTGATCATTCTAAACTATCAATCAGAAAGGCTCAAGGCATTTCCTTGACTTCTGTTGGGACCGGACCCAAGGCTCTATGACTGATCAGTTGAAAGTGTTAAATGTCTATATTAATCCCTAAAATCACATCATTTTCCATTCATGCATTCATTTCCCTGAAAATAATAAGTAAAAACCTCATTTTTACTTAAAGATATTCTAAATCCTCATTTGATTAACTTCCCACATCACATGAAAGCATACAGCCCTCAAAATCACATTTTATCCTAAGTTGAAGTGATGAAGTTATTATAATGCAAATTTTCTTTTAAACTTCACTTTTCTTAGTTATGTTGATGTGTTTTGAGTATACATTGTCCCCTTGTCATATTAACACCTAATTTATTTAATAACTCCCTATAGAATAACCTTTTCCTATATTATATAACTCCCTTTTATAAAATAACCCCAAAAACCCCTTAATATAACTTTAGCCAAAGTTATTTATCCCCACATCTGTAAATAAAACCCACATTATACCCCCTTTGGCTAAAAATAACCTTATGTAAATATCCCGCCCTCTATGGTTATTAAATCAACTTGATTTAGTTAACTATATAATAAAAATATATAAAAAACGATTAAACATGTTTATATGTGTTTAAAACAAAAAATATAAAATCCGAAGTTTAATTTAAACTAAACTTCATAATAAACCTATTCCCTTGTTTATATTCCCTTCCCGATTATCTAAACCAAGGTTAAAACCTTAACCTTTTCTACTTCCCCGATATATATCCCATTACCGCAGTCTTTAACCTTGGGTAAAGCCCTTTTTCACCCCTCCCGACCACTTTAATCCATGTATAAAATCCGTTTATACATTAAACTTAACAAATTGCTCAGCACCATTGGATTCAATATTGACTATTTGATATTCTCATCCCATTTGATCCGACAGTTCTTATTGAATGCGAAGAACAAACTTCAACCCCTTATCTTTCCCTTCACGTTGATTATAAGCCGTCCAATCTCCAAGCATCCCTAATCTAACAGTCAGAAACAAATCCGATAAAACATTCCCCTTGCCCCCACCATTTTCTATCGGATTAAATTTAAACCGTTGATTTCCCCTTATCAAATCAATGGTACAGATCAAAGCACCAGCCCCACTGCATTTACCCCGCAACTTCGCATCAAATCTCGATCGTTCGCTCCACTCCGCTAGATCTGACGATGCAGATTCCATTTCGCATTTTTAAAGTGATCGAATGAAGTTACCAAATTTTTTTGCGAAAAAAGTAGTTTTGAGAAACCGCCGCCCGCTACGTGTCCAAAATATATTGGATCACATTGTTCAAGCTTAAAACCACTTACTGCTAAAAAATGATGCGAAAACCATTTCCGGTTTCTCCTTGAAGCGCACAAACCGCTCCCACCATTAAGCCTGTAATTAATATGATTTATCATGATTTGACTTAAGGCTTGGCCTTAGTTTTTTCATTATTTTCATAAACATTTCATGCATTAACCTTTGAAACCATTGAGAACCCTTTTCAGAGCCTCCCGATGCCATTTTCGAGTATCCTCTGAACCTATAAATCATTTTTACTTTGAAAGATTGTTCCCGAGAATCTCCACAACCTCTGCCAGCCAAATTCAACAGAATTGAAGATTGTTGCAGACCAGTAACTCTTTGCGACTGAAAATCATACATTTCACAGGTATTTTTCACCATTCCAACCTGTAAAAATCCTTAAATTCCAAGGAAAGTAAGCTAATTGAACTACCTTTTACTAAAGAAAGTTGAATTACCCCTTCTGAGAAAGTCTAAAAACCTTCAAAATACAGGGGAAACCCTGTCAAAATTTCTCTAGAATCCACTGTTTCCATTTTTAAGGTTTTAATCTGTTCCAAGATCATTTTCACTGCTAAATTTGATCTAGGAGACCATGTGCACTGTACAAAGCCTCTTTTTCCTCATAAACCTTCACCCAGATTTCGAATTCTTCCCAAATCCGCTTAATTGACCTTTTGTTTCTCAAAAGAACTTAACAAACTGTATAATCTTGCTCTGTTCATTTAAAATGACCAAGAAACAGGTCACCCCTAAAACTAGAGGTCCTAAATCTCAGAAGCCTACCTCCAGCAAGCTTCCAAATCCCAAACCTCCCAGAATTGATAAACCTACTCCTGTTTTAACTGCTGATTCTACTGAAATTGTTAGACCTTTATAGCCTCCTGTCACCAATGAAGACAATAATCCTTTGATTGACTTAGATTTTAGAATTGTTGATGCCACTCTGGAATTTGATCTTTTATAAGTGCATAACTGGTGTCAAGAGAAATTTGAAAAGAAAGAGGCCAATGACATACCTGTATGGGAGTCACATTTGCCCAAGTATGTGGTTCCCATCACTCATCCTGCTCAGGATTTCATCAGGTTGTGTCAGATGCATTATATTCCCGATCAAAGGTGCATGGTTAATAAAAATTGTGAGGTCTTATTTTACATAACTGCTGAATCAATTAATAACATGCTCCAGCGAAACCATGACCCACAAGCAGTTTCATTATCAATTTAAGACTTGACCCAGATGTATTTGGACTTAGATTTCCCTAGGAAGTTTGAAATCCTTCAAATATTCATGCCCAATCATGTCAATCTTCCCAAGGTGAATCCTCCTTATGATACCTTTGATTTTCCTGAAGGCTCCAGACAGGTCATTTCCATGCTATCATTTATTTTAGGTTATGTCAATGATGAATTCACAGATGCCTCCATCTTAGGCTTCCTCTCTACTTTGTCTCCTGGACAACAACTAGAGTTGGTCTTTTATTTTGCTAAATTTATTGCTGACAATATTCATTATCAGCTGATAAAATTTCCTGATGAAGGAGTGTTCAGATATACCTCATATCTGTTACATCTCTTCTTGTTCTTTCAAGCAGATATTTTTCCCTTTGCAGTACAGAAGATGAATATGGAAGGCAAACCACTTTCAGTAATATTTTGGACCTCTCTTCTTAGAAAAAACAGTAGTGAGTACAGTTACAGTGATTTCAATGACTTATTTATCATACCTACCATCAGTTTGTTAGATAAAGTAGAACCACCAAGAATAAATGAAGATATCAAAATGATTTTACAGTTGTCTGAAAACTGTAAAGTGGGTGATTGTTCTTTATGCAAAAATCACACTGAGATTAGAATATATGGTGCAATCTTGGCCCCATACAAATTGCCAAAGTTTCTGACCACCAGGATATTTTCTTTGGAGTACATAAGGCAGATTTTGAATGCTGATGCAGTAAATTTCATAGCATCTAAAAAGAAGGCACAATTTAAATTAAAAAGTCAAATTGGCTCTTTCATTGTAAACAACAGAGACGCCTTGAAGGAAGCAAGCAACAAACTATTAGCATTAAAGTTTCAGGAGAGTTTTTACTGGAGCTATGACCCTCATGGTATTCTAAATAATCTCAGGGTCCAATGTAAATTTCCCTCATTCCTCCATGAATCAAAGCCAATAATTGAAAAATATTCCAATCAATTGGAATGGGAACCAAATACTTTGATTGATGATGATGCACAAGGAATGAAGAATGTTGATACATAGGAAACACAGGTGAATAATGTACAGGTGGTTACAGTGAACCAATCAATAGAGCCATCCAACAAAATACCAAGGAAGGAAGAAGGATATTTGGCCGAAACAATCATTGAAAACAAATTCAAGACAATATACAATAAAAAGGCCAAAATGACTACTTTAGAAAAATAAGGAGTCATTGATGTAGATGATACTAATGAGCAACAAACAGATGATGAAGCCACCATCATTGTTAATGAAACTCTCAGAGAAATTCAAAATGAATAGGTACAAGCATAGGGTAAAGGCAAAGAGATGGTTGAAATGGAAATGGATACAGAATCTCCCTCTTCTTCTTCTAAAACAACTGAAGAAACCGATTCTAATATTCAGAAGAGGTTCAAGCTAATCAGAGAGAAAAATGAAGAAATAAAAAATGAAGTTTATTCTAAACTTCTAAAAGAAAAACCAGGAGATAAGGACAAATTAGTAACAACATTTGATTACTCAACCAACCAAATGATCATGTATTTTCTCCAACCAGTGGTAGCACATCCAAAATCAGCTTCAGACTACAAAAATATAGAATTTGCAGTAAATGCTGATACTATTCATGAGCTAGATCAGATAGAATTTCACAAGAGTGCATCATAAATGTTATATTCAAAAGTAGTAAGCAAAACAATGAGTGCCACTATGCTCCAAAAGACTGTATCCAACTTGCAAACTCAAATGAAGTTGGATAAAAAATCTTTACATGCCAAGGATTTGAGAATAAAATCCTTAGAAGATTTGGTAATTGAGTCTGGAGAAGATCCTTCTAATACTGAAGCTGCTAAGAAGTTAACAAGACAGAAGAATGATGATATTACAGCCTTAAGAAAGCAACTCAAATTACCACATAGTGAGCACCCTCAAACAAAATAAGTTCTTCAGGAAAAGACAAAGAAAGAGGAAAATATGCAACTTGTTTTGAAAATGACAGCCCAAATAAAAAATATGGAAACTCAGATAGAAACTCTTATGCAAGAAAATGAAAATTTGAAGAAAACTCAGCAAGTTTCCATTCCTACAGTTATTCCAACTGTAAGTACAACTGTTCCCTCAACATTGGCAGAACATTTGGCACCGAAAGGAGTATTGGCAACTACAGTGTCAATTACTTCTAAAGAAATCTCTGCCACTTCTTCATCAACATCACAGGTAAATACAACAGGAGAAACAACTGCCATAGTCAAGGCTATGGAAGATATGTCCATAAAAGATAAAGATATAATCAGTTTAAAAGGCACCATCAGAAATCTGGAAACATCCAATAGAGATGCCTCAATCACTTCAAAAGGACATGAATAGAGGGCCAACAGATTGCAGAAACAGGTTAAGATTCTTCAACAACAGGTAAATCTCACTGAGAAGGTATCCTACATTAAGAATTATCTGTGGAATAACATCATTCAGGGCATACATTTGCAATGGCCCTCAATCCAGATAATTTATGAACAAAAAGAGTTACTTAAAGGAGCACAGATAGAAATACAGAAGACCAAAGAAGAACTGGCTGATAAGCCTGCTCAAGCCTTGAGGCTTATCAGATTTTTGAATAGTAAACACAAAGAGGAACTTGAAGAGTTAAAAATTCAGGACAGAACTGATAGTATACTCCAAATCAAAAAGGTCCTGAATAAAAGAAACATGATGAATAATTTGGAGGACAGGTGCAAAGATATGAACTTGGCTATCACCAGATTTGAGGCCAAATATACAGTACTGTCACAAGCAGGTTTACTAGATATTCAGGCATTGAATGAGAAGTTAATGCCACAAAAATATTATGACAACAAAATCAGGGCATATGCCAAAGAGCAGGTCAATAAACCTTTACCTCAAGGGTCCCCTACTGGTAAAGCCATTTTGGTATATTTTGAAAACTTATTCTTTTTACAAAATGAGATCAAGCATATTTTTGTGGTTAAGCCCAATTTTGCAAAATATGCAGAAGCATATGAGAGTTTTAGGAAGCTAAAGAGCATGAAAATTCCCAATGCAGAGCAATGGCACGAATTCACTGATTTACTATGAAAAATTTGTAGTTAAAGTATATCAAGATGAAAAATCAGTGGTCAAAGAGTATCAGTAAAAACAAGATATTACTGCTGGTTATTTCTAATTTACAGTAGTGAAAGAAAGCAGAGTCAAAGAGTATCAGAGCAGAACGTGAAAGAGAAGGAGTGCACTACAAGTCATCTTCCACAAGATTATGTCTAAATTTCCAGCAACGCTTCCAGCTAAACTAAAAATCAGTTTGATTAGGATAAACAGTTCTATTTTTCCTTGTAAAAGAGGACAACTTGCATACTGTTTTGCTGTTGTCCCTCTTCTTATGTAATATTTCCTATTTTTGCTTGAGATATTATCTCAAAACTTTAGATATTTTGTAAGTAATTCAATTTTATAAATACTTCATCTTTTGAAGTATTCAGTGTGAAATAAAAATTATCAAGACTACTATATACTTTTTTGTTGAAAACATTGGGATTTTATGTGAGTTAAGTTGAAGCAGCAGGCTGGAAACTGAAGCAAATAGACATCATAACTAATGATCCTCGTGCTGATCAGATGAGTATTGTATCTTCCAGTTTTCATTGTTTATTTATTTAAGTTTCATTCATACATCTTGTGTTATTTTCCATCTTAAATGAATAACTAGGAAAGGTATTACAAAATTAGTGTAAAAAGCTCTTTGTTATTACTAGTTTTCATGTTTATGTTTTCTGCTGATTTCCAGAATTTAGAATTCTTAATTGCTCTTTAGTCTCGTTTGACCTTAATTTCCCTCTTCCTTTTCTGTGATCTAAGGATTCTTAACTGCCCTTAGTCCAGATCATACCACTTCCTCAAAATAGCCTTTTCAAACCCTCTGAAGATCATCTATCTTGCCCTTAGTAGATCTGTTCTTTTGACCTTAGTTTTCTAGTCTTGTTTGCTATAAATTTGACTCCATTGCCCAATGGTTAGGTATATCTTTCTATGGTTTCCCTTGTAGTCCTTTATTCCCACCAACATTCAGAAAATCAAACCAAATTGTCCACTCATAGCTAGCCTAAAATCCATTACAAAACAAAGCTAAATCTTAAGGAGAGATCCCTCTCCGGAACTCAGGAAGGCTAGATCCTGAATTCTAAAAGAGGTTCTTGGTTACCCTTAGTTTTCTTTAAATATAAACCAAAATCCCACGACCTAAGAATTAATAGGGTGATAACATGATGGATGGTGGATGATATCCATAAAGTGCCATAAATGGGGTCATTTTTTCTGCAGTATGGAAGGAACTGTTATACCACCATTCAGCGAGAGGTAAACACTTGACCCATTGTGTTTTTTTATCAGATACAAAACAATGAAGATATCCTTCCAAAAATTTATTTACTATCTCAGTTTGACCATCAGATTGAGGATGATAAGATGAGCTAATTGAGTACCCAAACAAGAAAATAACTCCGTCCAAAAATTTCCAGTAAAAATGGGATCTTTGTCGCTCACAATAACCCTTGGGTTTCCATGTAGCTTTTGAATTGCGTCCATAAATGTAGTAGCAACTGTACTTGCTTTAAATGGATGCAATAATGCACAAAAGTGTGCATACTTGGTAATTCTATCAACTACCACCATGATGACACTCTTTCCTTCGGACTTAGGTAAACCTGTGATAAAATCCATTGAAATCTCCTCCCAACATTGACTTGGAATGGATAAAGTTTGTAGAAGACCCCGTCTTAATTGTCTCAACTTTATTCTGCTGGAAAACCAAACATTCCACCACAAACTTTTGAATATCAGATTTAAGGCCATCCCAAAAAAATTCTTTCTTCACCCTGTGGTAAGTTTTTAAAATTCCCGAGTTTCCTCCGAAAGGAGAAGTGTGAAATTCCAAAAGAATATTTTGTTTAGTTGGGAATTCTTACAAAGATATAAGCGATCTTTGTACCATAAGGAATCATTTTTCCAACTAAATGTATCAGATGTACTAGGATCTTGCTGCAACTTTTGAATGAGCGTCCACACTTCTTCGTCCTTCTTCCATTCATCTCTTACTTCGGTTATCCAATCTAGTTGGATAATGGAAATGGCACAAAGAAATGCTTCCACATCTTCATTCTTTCTTGAGAGTGCATCTGCAACAACATTTAGCTTCCTTTTTTGTATATTATTTCAAAGTCATAACCCAACATATTTGTAGCCAATTTTTGTTGCTCTTCTGAAGATAGTGTTTGTTCCAAAAAGTGTTTAAGACTATCATGATCAGCAAAATTCTTTCGGTAATAATCACATGAAATAAAATGTGGTCGACGCGTTTCGAACCAACTAGTGTGGTTCGAAACACGTCTTGACATAGTCCTGATGATGAACCACACTAGTTGGTTCGAAACGCGTCGACCACGTTTTATTTTATGTGATTATTACTGAAAGAATTTTGCTAATTTATATGATGGATCACAGAAACTCTAGGATTTAACTATCATGACTTCGCTCACCCTCAAGTGTCTTTCCCCATTGTGTGTCTACCATTTCTTTAGTGCATGCAGTATTGCTAACATTTCCTTCTCATAAATGAGTTTTTGTAAATACTTTCCTTTGATTGGACGACTTTCAAAAGCAATGGGTCTTCCTTCCTGCATTAAAATAGCACTAATTCCATTTCCTGAGGCATCACATTCCACAATAAAGGTTTTTGTGAAGTATGGCATAGCTAAGACCGGTGCTAGGCACATTGCCTCTTTAAGATGTTCAAAGGCCTTAGTTGCTTCAGGAGTCCATGAAAATGCATCTTTCTTCAATAATGTTGTTAGAGGTGCTGCTATTCTCCCATAATTGTTAACAAACTTGCGATAATACCCTGTTAACCCGAGAAATCCTCGCAACTGCTTTATGGTTGTGGGGACTTTCCATTCCTTAATGGCTTTACTTTTGTTAGGGTCTACTTTAACACCCTCATGAGATACAATATGACCCAGATATTCCACCTCTTGTACTCCAAAGAAACATTTGGATGTTTTTGCATATAATTGTTTCTCCTGCAATAGTTTGAGCACCCTGTCAACATGTTCAACATGATCCTTCCAAGACCTACTGTAGATTAGTATATCATCAAAAATACTAGCACAAATTTTCTAAGGAAGGGTTTGAAAATGGAATTCATCAACCCTTGAAATGTAGAAGGTGCATTGGTAAGGCCAAAAGCATGACCAAAAATTCATAATGACCCTCATGAGTTCGAAATGTTGTTTTTGGAATATCTTCAGTCTTCATTCTAATTTGATGATATCCTGAACGAAGATCCAACTTGGTAAAATAAATTGCTCCATGTAATTCATCCAATAATTCATCAATCACAGAATGGGAAATTTATCTTTAATGGTGAGCTTATTGAGCTCCCTATAATCCGGACACATGCGCCATGATCCATCCTTCTTGTGTACCAATACTACAGGAGCAGAGAAAGAACTTTGACTAGGTTGAATTATACCCGCCTCTAACATTTCCGCAATCATACGTTCAATTTCGCTCTTTTGGAAGTAAGGATATCTATAAGGCCTAATGTTTGGAGGAACACTTCCTGGAATCAAATGAATAGCATGATCATGATCACGAATAGGTGGGAGTCCTCTGGGAGTTTCAAACACCTTGGAATGATTGTCCAAGACTTGTTGGAGATCTGCAGAAATAGATGATTTTGATGTTGGAACTTCTAGTGAGCATAATTGTGCAATTACGCCTCGTTTTTATTTCTTTAGAAGCTTTTTCATGACATTAGAGCTTATTATCTTTCCCGGCTTCCCTGCAATACCTCGTAATTCGACTTCCTTTCCTTTTGAAAGAAATTTCAAGAAAAGTTCTTGAAAATTAAAAGCTACCGTCCCCAAAGATTGTAACCATTTTACTCCTAGTACAACATCAGCACCTCCCATAGGAATGGAAAGCATTGGACTATTCAATACATATTCCCCCATGGTTAGCTTGATATTATGACATTTTCCAAAGAAATTTATAGTTCCTCCATTTGCAACCATCACTTGACATTCTGGTGCTGGGTATAGGAAACAATTCAATTCCTTGGCTACCTTACAATGAATAAAATTATGGCTACTACCTAAATCAATCAACGCTATTATGTTTTTATTCTTGATATGTCCTTCTATATTGAGAGTTAGAGGAGCGGTAATTCCTACCAATGCATTACACGATATGGTCAGACTCATTTCTTCCTCTTCTAGTTCTAGTTCCTGGTGTATATCCTCTTCTTTTGAAGATTCTTGTTCATTTTCTTCTTCCTCTTCACAATCTATGTAGAATGATTTATTCTCAGCACACTTATGACCTTTAGTGTATTTGCTATCACAACTGTAGCAAATCCATTTTGCTCTTTTTTCTTCCAATTGTTGTGGTGTCAACCTTGTAGGTTGTGGAAATCTAGGAGTAACAACACTTCCATCTTTATAGAAGTGAGTTGTAGGCTTCCTTGTCGCCATAATTTTACATTCAATTTTTCTTGCTAACCTGAATGCCTTATCCAATGAATCAGGTTCCAAAACGCGAACTTCATGTTTTCCATCTTAGCTTCCATGTCATCCATATTAGATTCCATGCCAGCTTCCATGCCCTTATTCAAACCATCCATCTTAGATTCCATGCCTTTCTTCAAAACTTCCATGTCATTTTTTGTTTCTCTTTGTGAGAGCGAAATTTGTTGCACTTGCTCTTGTAATTTTGATATGTCATGTTGCTATTATTCATCTTCATGAGTCATAGTAGATCCTTCTAAAGGCTTAATGGGTGTTGAATTCTTTTTAGGTGCCATTTTAGAACCCAATACTGATATCTATTCTACAATATGCCCTTGGAATCAATTCAGCTTGATTCTTCAAACAAGACTTATGCAATTTGGAAAAAAAATACACACCTTTTACTTGCTTTTGAGGAGCTTGATATTGAAATTGACTTATCTCTATACTTGCAGATCCTCAATATCTGAAATTTGGCCTTGTAGTAGTCCTCTGAAGCTTCTTTCAAATGCCACATGTCTGACTTGATTTGGATTCTTCAAGACAAAGTTATGTCCAATCTCCCACAATGACCTAATTATGGAATGGTTCCGTAGAGCGAACTTGTATGACTTGCCACGTGTCACTTTTTTCTCCTTTTGGCTTTGAAATTTGTAGAAAGGAAACTATAGACCTTGTAATTCCAGTCACTTTTTACAGAATTCTAATCCGATGCTCAAAGAGATAATTATGAATATTTTCACACGATCAACTCTTTGAGATGAAATTCGGGAGCCTGAAAAAACCTAACTTCCACAGATCATATCTCCGAAAATATTGCGAACCAAGCTCTGAAATTTTGTGACGATGTTCCTCAGGATCTCAAATGTGGACTCTAAAAATTTCAGCTTCTGAACCTATGTAGAAAAAAAGTTATAGTGAAAAGTACGCGATGACCTTTTTAAGTTAAATTCAGAAGCCTGCAAAAATCTCTAACTTCTATAGATCATATCTCCAAAAATATTGTGAACCAAGCTCTGAAATTTTGCGACGATGTTTCTCATGATTTCGGCTTCGTACTCTAAAAATTTCAGCTTCTGAACCGTTGTAGAAAAAACGTTATAGAAAAAATTCCACGATGACCTGTTTGGAGCAGTGAAACCCTAGAATCCAAATATTTGATACCGAATGTTGTGAAACCAGCTCCAAATATAGAAGAAAAGAGATATCAACGCCTTAGAAATAAAAAAATTCAAGGGGGAAACCTCCAATACATTACATGAATGAAAAATTCTTGGATGATACAAATTACAAAACCTCCTTTCTATATATAGGAGTCCATGGGGCCATAATGTAATCCTAGTGGGGCCACAATGTGATCCTAGCCAACCTAACAATAATAATTTAAGGGCACAATAATAACAATATGAGGGTTACAGGGGTACAATAATAACAATAAGGGGGTTACACTAACAACAATAAGGGACTATACTAGTAATACAGGGACCTAACATAGATATCTTCAAATGTGATGGATATTGTTGAATAGTACTTGATGATATATCTTCCAACATTGTCTTAAATATAAATATTTGATGAAAAATATTATCTTCTTGATGAGTGAATCCTTTGAAAGAGATTGAAGGTCTTCTTGAAATGGCTTGAGAATATTCCTTGCAAACTGAATTGAGCTTTCAATGTAGACTTTGATTCTTGCTTCTTTGAGTGTCTCTTTGTCAACTAGCTCTCGTCCTCAGCTTGTGAGCTTACTTCTTTTACTTATGTCTTTTATTCTTAGCTTACTATGTATTTCATCAAGTCAATTACCAAAAACAAAAGAGACACAAATTTAGGCTCTTCAAGCTAGGGACAAAACCTCTCCCTCTTGGAGAGGAAAACCCGCAAGAAATTATTCTATAGAATTTTAGATGACAAGTACCATGACCATGACACTGGCCCTTGAACTATGTATGCCTCAAAGACCTTGTCAATGCTTCTTCATTGACTCCTTAAGATGATCCTTATTCTCTGCACCGTCCTGCACTATCCTGCACCGTCTTCCACTAGAGCTAGACAACTTAGTATATCAACTGAACAATCCTTATTCCTTCTCAAATATAGGAAATATTGGTTCCTAGATCTCCCTCTTATATTTTTTGTTCTTATATTATGCCTTTATGGTTTCCTTTCCAATGTATGGTATATATTTTATTTATATTTCAAAACAGAAATACATTTAAGATAATGAGTTGACTCCTTTCTTTTGATGTGGAATAGAGATACATTCAAGACAAAGAGTTGACTTATTTTCTTCGCTGTGGGTTAGAGACCCGAGATAAGATTCCCTTAATTGTTTTGGTATTTATCATATCATATTATTCCTTATATTCTTCACATTCTTTTCTCTTATCCTCGCTTGATATTATAGTTCGGAAAAATATATTTGAAACTATATATATATATATATATATATATTGGAGTCGAAACAATAATATAATAACCACATAATCCTTCACCAGAATTTACACTCATTTATCCTTCGTAGTTCCTGAGATTCTTATCCACAAATCACAAACCTTTTTCATTGCTATTTCCCATCCTTTCTGTGCCATATATATAGGGGTATATATAGTTGCCCCTGTCTATCATTATTCCTACCTGTCATATAGTTATAGAGCTGATTTGATCAATTTTTTATGGGCCGACAAGGAGGCTATCTAGAAGAGTCTTTCAATGCTGATCTGGAGCATCATTCTGAGCCATGACTTCAAGGCTTATGTGACAAGGTCTTGAGGCATATTATATTGACTTGAATATTCATATACATGAATATTTAAATAGTACATTTATGGCCATAAGACAAACCCCTAAAAGACATCAAGAAGAAGTCTTTTGACCTATAATAAAACCTTGCTCATGAAAACCATGTAGAAAGCATATCAAAAATATATATTTATTATATTTGTATTCTTCATTACTTAAATACATAATTACATAGTCAATATGAAGACCGACCCTAGTTACACTTTCCAACACCCCCTTGGGGTAACACTATCCTCAATGTTAAATGTTCCTTATAAACCAACAAAACACATGTTTCCCATGAAGCTTTATAACACAACTCGATGCAACAGTTACATCATATCATAACACAAATCAATGTAGCATTTACATCATATCATACTACCGAGATCATGACCATCAGAACATGAACACCATATCGCTTATTGTAGATTTATAACATAGCATGAATACAAAACATCAAACACATATATCAGAATACATCTGCTCAACCAATGAATAGAGAAGGATACATAGCCCACATCTAATCAACCATCTCCCATGTAGCTTCATCGGGACCAAAGTGCTTCCATTTCACGTTAACTCACTTGATTTCTCGATTCCATAGCATTAACATCTTTTTCTGTAAAATGTACTGAGGTTTCAGCTGGAAATATCCTTCTCGTTCCACTCGCCATACTGAACAATCAATCACATGATCAATATTCTTCACATACTTCCTAATCAATGAAACATGTAAAAAATCATGGGCTTTCAATGTTGGAGGTAGTGGAATTCTGTAGTCCATTGGTCCAATCCTCTTAAGGATATCGAAAGGCCTGCAATACTAAGATGCCATCTTGGCACATGATCCATTCCTCAAGGCCTCTTAGGCTTGATGTGCAAGTACACATGTTCCCCAACCTAAAAATCCTTAAATACCCTGTGCTGATCTGCATAACTCTTCTGCATGTCTTGTGTTACCTTTAGATTCTTCTTGATAACATGCATTTCGTGTTCCATCTCTACCAACATATTTGGTCCAATCAGTACCTTGTTCATTGGATCACTCCAACTGATAGGAGTATTACAACTCCACCCATAAATTTCCTCAAACAGACTAATCTTCAAGGATTCTTGATACCCATTATTATACACAAACTCTACTAGTAGAAGATACTCTTCCCACTTCTACTGCTGATGCATAATGTACATCTTCAGCATGTCCTTAGGAATCCTAATGGCCCTCTCTCTCTTTCCATTTTTCTGCGGATGATAGGTTGTACTAAAGGCCAAATTTGTCCCCAAACCTGCAAACAACTCCTTCCAAAACCTGGAGGTGAACTTTGCATCTATGTCAGATACAATATTCTTAGGAATACCATGTAACCTCAGTATCTCCCTGACGGAAATTTAAGCTATGTCACTAATTGAGTTCGTAGACTTAACTACGATGAAATGAGTTACCTTCTTCAACCTGTGAACCATAAACATAATAGAATCATGCTACTTCAATATCCTCAGTAAACCTGTGATGAAGATCATGGAAATTACCACCCATTTCCACTTTGGAATAAAAAGCGGTTACAATAAATCATCTGGATGCTTACACTCTTCTTTTACCTGTTGACAATCCAAACATCTCACAACATACTCAACCACCTCTTTTTTCAAGTTCAGATAGTGATAGAACTTCTTAATCACTGTCATTTTCTTCTGATATCCTGGGTGACTTGAATATGGATTGATATGAAATTCCCTCAAGATAAGCTTCTTGAGCTTGTTGTTTCCTCACGCATAGATTTTGTCCCTAAATTTGACTAAACCATTTATCATGAGATGACAATCCACATCCTGTTCACCTATACCATGTTGATGTAACCTGTGCTTAAGCTGTTGGTACCTACCATCCTGCCGTCCTCCCTACAAGATCCACTCATGAAATTCTGTCCCATATGAAATCATAATTTCTATGTGATTTACTTGCACTCTTATGCTAAGAGCATCTGTAGCCTTTTTCTCTTACCCTTAATGTATCTGATCTCAAAGTCAAACTCACTGAGCATATCCAACCACCTAGCTTGCTTAGAATTCAAATTAGGTTGATCAAATAAATGTCTTAGTCCACTATGATCACTCATCAAGATGAGCCTCCTGCCAAGAAGATATTGTCTCTACATCTTCAATTCATGAATGATAGTTTCCAACTCAAAATCGTGAGTCACATAATTCTGCTCGTGCTCATTCAATTTCCTTGACTCGTAGCATATCACCTATCCTTCCTACATCAAAAATCCACCAAGTTCTTTCTTTAAAGAATTTGTACATACCACAAACTCTTTATCTAGATCCACAATCTTCAAGGCTGGATCATTTGTAAGTAACCACTTCAACTTCTCAAAACTATCTGCACATTCCTTTATCCATTCAAACTTATTTCCTTTTCTCTGCAATGGCGTAATAGCGTACACAATCCATGAGAAGTTCCTGATGAACCTCTTGTAATAATATGCTAATCCCGTAAATGATTTGGCCTCATCCACATTCCTAGGATTTTCCCACTCCATGATAGATATGATATTTTCTAGGTCCACTTATATACCTTCCTTGGAAACCACATGCCCAAAGTAATGAAATTTTGTTTAAAAGAAACTGCACTTACTAAGTTTGGAATACAACTGACGCTCTCTTAGCAATCATATCATTGTCGCTATATGTTCTTCATTTTCTTCCTTATTATTATAATATATCAATATGTCATCAATGAATACTTTCACAAACTTGTCCAGGTAAGGACGCAACACACTATTCATCAAACACATGAAAGTAGTTGGAGCATTAGTCAAACCAAAAGGAACTACTACAAAGTCATAACACCCATACCTGGTCTAGAAACATTTCTTGTAGATGTCCTCTTCTTTGATGCATACATGATGATATCATGATCTCAATTTAATCTTTGAGAATACTATTTCTCCCTTCAACTGATCAAATAAGTCACCAATCCATGACAAAGGGTACATGTTCTTGATCATTACCTTATTCAATTTACTTTAGTTAATATACAACCTAGGATTACCATCCTTCTTCTTCACAAAAAATACTGGTGCACCCCAAGGTGACACACTTGGCCTAATGTATCCCTTATCGAGCATTTCCTTCAACTGCAACTTCAATTCCACTAACTCTGGAGTGCTCATCCTATAAGGTGCCTTCGATGTTGGTGTTGATCTCGACATCAACTCAATATAAAATTCCACTTCCCTATGAGGTGGTAACTCTGAGATATCTGTTGAAAATACATCTTGAAACTGCTGCAAAATCATATACCTATTCAAGACTTCAACATCCTCAACATGCTTCCCCTTTTCACTGGAAATATGAACTGAAAACAATAAACATCCTTTCCTACTACTACGCTTTTCCTGCATAACTATAACCATTATCAATGATGTATGCTTCTTCTTTCCCTATAATATTCTCTTTTATCCGGTTATATCTCCGTAATTTGTAAGATTGGAAATATCAAACGATAGAGGACAACATCAAACCACTTTGGAGTCCAGGACTTGGCCTTCCTAGACTCAGAGATGGCTCTCTCTGTTTTTATGATTTAGCTTGATAATTATAAATTCTGATATTAGGCTAGTTATAGAAATTATGAGGGTTGTTTGTTTTGATTGATTGAGTGGTTGGACATACAGAGCTCTGAAACTTAATCCATTGGGCTATGGAGTCATAAAAGGCTGAATTGTGCATCAAATTTTTCAAGGGGCATTCACAGGGCAAGCTAACTATGCAGACTAGATCTTACTAGTAGTGTGAATATGAGATGAAAGAAAACAATGAGTTTAGTAATAGCTAAAGAGCAGTTAAGAATTCCTTAACTATACTTCAGAGGAAAACATTACGATAACAAAAACAGACAGAATTAAGGTTCTTTCTCAACAAATATTAATCTAAAGCTTCTATTTTGAAATCAGGGAAATTGATGCACAACATGAAAAGACAGAGGAAAACATTAACACAGAGGAAAGAACATCACCATTAACATAGCTCATGAATCTTGTGAATGGTCTCTTTACTATTTATGCCCAACTCAAAACAGTTACAATGCTCCAATACAATGATATTTTACAACATAGAGTCTAACAAGGTTCCAACTTGCAACCTTTGATAATGAAAGTTCGAGCAGTATTTAACTAAAACTTGAGTCAGTTTCCCTAATCTACTTGGGTAAAAATTCATTTATTACAAAACAACTAAAATTAAATAGGCATGGACACACAAGGCTTGAACAAAATATCTCTGACAACATATTTCATGTAAAATTAATTTTGAGCAGCTCTTTATGGATCTAAACTCTTTGATGCCTCTGACATATGGTCCTGCTTTTCAAAAGAACGACATTGGGTAATTAAGTTTGGTGTAGCACTGACTACTTTCATTTATAGATGCTGGTGATGTTGTGCTTTGCTGCTCCTTCAGTCTCTGTTGTTATTATCTCTGCATCAATGCCTGAATTTACCTTTTTTTTACACAAACATTATAAAAGACCCATTTACCCAGACTTGAAAATCTGTGGATTTTATCTTGGATTTTCATCGCATTTGCGACATCATAACATTTCGTTCCTTTTCAATTTACGATATAAGGAAAGGAATCGGTGATGCGATGCAAAGTGGGAGGTGACGTGGCAGGAGGATGATGACGTGGAGTAGTGGAATGGGAATGATAGCAAAGGAAAGGCGTATTCACGGTGAGCAAAGTATTATGGTGGGGCCAAAACCACATCGCAACCGCAAATCTTTACCATGAAGTAGTAGAGGTAAAAATCTAAAATGTGCGATGTGCGAAGCACGGGGAGGAAGGAGGAGGAAAAGTGGGGGGGTGATGACGTGATTTGTTTCATTTATTTGTTATTCGTAGGAGACTCGTTCATGACTTGACCTGCTTAGGGTGCACGAATCGACCCAAACATGTTCAAGGCTCTGCCCTTGCTTGTTTTTTCTGCCCTTGTTTCCTTTTCCATCTTATCAATAAAATTTTCCCTTTCCACTGAAATGAAAGGCATAATAGATTCTTTTGAAGCTCATGACAGTCAGGACTTCCCATATTTCCTGAAAATAAATGATACCATGGAATATTATTTTCAGTAATGACAAATCTAATCAATAATTAGTCACTTGGTGATACTGTGAAATACAAGAGTCTAACATATCCATCATCATCTAAGCACTCAATAGCTTTATCATAGCAATCTACCTTAGTCCTAATACCTAATAACATACTGTATGATCCCAACAAAAGCACATTTAGATGCACTGATGTAGACACATCGTTCATTTTAAATGCACAAACTTTACCCAATGATGAACTCTTCTCTTGGTACTTGTAGCCAATTGCAATAACCAAGACTCTGCATGCAATTTTTTATTCAATGAACACTTATCCACCAGGCCAAGACTGATATAACTATAGTTAGACCCATGGTCAATCAAAATAGAAACAAATTAATCACAAATCTTACCTTCCATATCGATAATAGATGTGTGATGATAAACTTGCCTATTATCTAATATTGCATAAATCCGAGGAATACTATATCCAACATCCTCAACTGCCTGTGCCTCCTGAGCACTGTAAATTTGTGCTCAACCACCCTGATGTTGTGGAAAATATATCTTGTGATGATCCTTGCCACAAGTCCAACACTGTAAAGGCTTCCCACAATCACCCTTCTTCCTCTCCTTAGACTGAAATCCCTGTCCTCTGTCAACTGCATTAAACTTCTTATGTGAAATTACATTCTCCTTGTCATCTGTATCCTGAGTTTTTTCTCTCTTCTTATCCCTTTTTCCTTTATTCTTCTCATTGCCCTTCCAATCTTGCTTAGACTCAATCTTGTGCTTCGATTGCTCATAACAGTGCTTCAAATTTCTGATGGCTTCCTCTAGTGATATAGGCTCATCAAACTCAATCCTGTCTTTGAATGATACCTACAACCCACTCATGAATCTATTAATCTTTGCATTCTCCTCCTTAAGATAAGGCACATATCTCAATAACTCCAATAATATGATAGTATACTCCTCACGAGTCATAAATACCATTTTCAACTCATGGAAATCCTTTTCTTTTTCATCATAGTATCTTTCAGAGAGATACTTATTCTTGAAAAGTCTCTCAAACTCACTCCAAGTTAGCTCCTCTTTTCAAATGCCTCTGACATTCTTCACATCTTCCCACCAAATGTTTAATTTTCATTTAAGACTGAAAGTAGCTATCTCAACTTTCATATTTTCTAACCGATCATGCAGTATAATTTTTTTTTCATCCCAAGCAACGAATATTTTACATCTTGTGACTTATTCATTTATCCATAAAATGTAGGAGGATTTGATTTCTTGAACTCCTCTAGCAAGTAATAATTCACACTCCTCTTATATAGATGGTGGCGGTGATGATGATGATGTCTCTCTAAACCATAACTAGAATAGAACCCATGGTCATTACCCCTCTTGTCAAGTGTATCCAAGAACCTACGATCTCTTACTATGTCATCCCTATCAAACCTGTATCTTGATTGAGACCTGTTGCCATATTCCCATTCATCCTTTCCTCCTTTCCATGAATGATCCCAAGCAGTCCCTGTCTCTGCAATTCTGATAGACTTTGAAGATGGCTTCATTAAATTTCTCTTGATTTTCTTGTGCCCTTGCAATTCTTTTCTGTGACTGAATGATCTTGCCATTATCCACCTTACAACTCCCTATCTCTGATTTCAAAATTCTTAATATATCTGCTATGTCAAGGGAGTACTCATCGCCGTGTTGTTCATATGACTTGTAGGGAGAATCATGTGAATTGTAGTCCACCATTATGCTAGTCATCTTGATCTTCTTATTCCTGCAAACATACCATGTCAGATAAAGCAAATATAAACATGATCCACAAACCTCAGTGAAGTTTAGGGGAGGCTATCTCATCTGCGCAATCAATTCAAATTAGAAAAAAATATGTATATATAATGAAATAAACGTATCAATCGTCTCAACATAAACATCATCAACCTCTACATGACGAAATCACTGCAAGAATGACTATCACAATGCATGCATAGCAACACATAAACAAATGACATGCATGCATGACGAACACATCGCATCCATCTAGTCCAAGCATTTCAACCTAGGAGCTTTGATACCAATCTATAACGCCTGCTCCCACATTTACCCAATTTCATCGGTCTGCCAAGGTACACATGAGACGAAGAGTTACTATGACAGGACCCAACCTCCTAGCTAAAATTTAAAAAGTGGGGCCTACAACTGACCATCGATTGACAACTCAAAACATTCCTCATTTATAACATACGAAACTTGTTATCTGAGAACAAAGTAGGGTGACTATTAGACGCAAAAAAAAAACCTCTTCAACACGTGAAATATAAGGTAAAGGAATTGTCATATACTATGAGAAACATGGGGTACTTTACTATTGCTGGTAAAAATTGGAAGCGAATGGCGAATGATCAGAAACTGAATTGGGGCCAAAAATTTGCTAAAAATTAAAAGCGTTTAGAATTGCTCGAAACCAAAATGACCATGAAGTGCTCGTTTCCCCGATTTCAGTGCACTTAGTTTCATCGAAAACCAATTCCATATGAGAAATTTAGATCCTATTGTTCGCTTTTCCAAATAGGTGAATTTAAAAAAAAAAAGTCAAACAGGGTCAAAGGGTTCAAATGTTCGGTCAAAAGTTGGTTTTCCTCCGGCCAATGGTGTGCTAACACTTGTCAGCTTGTGTTTGGCCCAAATTTTTGGGATACATGTCAAATTATGGTTGATTTAGTACAAACCAATGGGATGAGGACACGTGGCAAGCCTGGAGGCCGCCACGTGCCCCTTCCCAAAGGTCGAAATTGGATAATGGTTGAAAGTTGTATAATATCATGTGGAAAAATTATATTCGAAGGAATGACGGAGGTGTCTACCCCACGACCTCGCCTGCAACACGCAACACACTTACCAACTATACTATGTGCTTATTCTTACAATATAAAAAAATTTGGTTATATTTGTATCAACGCAAAAGTTATGGTGGAGGGATATGGGGGCCAGCCCCATCACATACAACCAAGGCGGGACATGCGTTATAACCACGCCATTAGCGTGTTTAAACTCCATTAAATGCACTTAAACTCTATTTAATATGCGTTTATCCAAGCAGATTAGTTTGGCGGAGTCCACCAAATTCAATGCTATCTCCAATTTTGTCGGAGTTAATTGGAGTTGCTCTAGTTTTAGAGGAGTTTTCCTAGGAGAAACTGAAGAAGCCATAAATTGAGAATTTTTCAACCAAATTGGTCTCAAGAAGAGTCTATTATAGCATTTTTGGATATTATGAGAAATTTGGTGTAGGTTTTGGAGGCAGAGGAGCACTTCTGGAAATGATTTTTCGAGCTTGAAGATTCAAGATGCCCAGGGCCACTAGGAGAGGAGGCCACATATGCTTCACCTGAAGACCATTTGTAGAGCCATAAGAGGATACTCAGGGGTTTTTGGATGCTTTGAATCCATTGGTAACCTATTTTTATTGATTTGAGCACATCTTCAGGGTCATATTGCAGGTTTGACAAGTAAGGTGTATGGATCAATCAGATGTTTGAAGAAATTTTGGAAGTTGTTGAGCAAGTAGGAGACCTTGTAGGGGTTTTCCCAATTCCAGAACACTTTTTGCAGTAGTTGTGACCAACATGGTTCAACTCTGGTTTGAATTCTTTATTCATGATGTTTTTTATTGTATTCTTCAGTGTGGAATTGAAGAGTGTATGTGAGGGGCTTCTAGCTCTCACCGATGAAAGAATGTCATCTCTGTAGGAGACAGTTGTGTTGTTGATATTGTGAGAGTTCTTTGTAGGAGAACATTACCTTGAAGGGGTAATAGTCACATGTGTTTGGAAGAAAATTGATATGTACTTTTGACACTGAATACAAGAGTGGTCTAGTCATGTTGACAGGCCAAGGAGATGTATCCCAGGAGGAGTGAACTCCTTCATCAATGGTTTTTGTGTTGTTGTTTGACACACATTACTTTTCAAGTATTTTATGATTTCGTGCTTTACAATTTTTTCATGGAATTATACTGTTGAAGAGCACTTAAAAGAAACCATTGAAGTAATTTACCTTCATTCTCAACTCAATCCTTAAGCACACTTTTCTTTTATACTGATGAGGAAGCTAGCATAGCAAAACTAGTTTGCGCATATACAGATAAGCTTAACACATATAGAGTACATTAAATTTTAAGAGATAAATCTATGTCATCACTGGGGCCACACAAAAATATAGTGCGCTTGGGATAGCTTTGAGACAATGTGTATTTTACTCGGCGTTGAGGCCGAAAATTTTCACCAAATTTGATGGATAATCACAACTTTGGGATATCTCTGTAGATAATAGCCAAATTAGCAGTATTAAATGAGAGTGGGTAAGAAAATCGCCTTCTGAAAAATAAAAGTTAATTAAATTAAATTATTTGTTCACTTTGGTTCATGTGATGACATGCATTAAAATATGACAAGGAAGCATATGATAACTGATATTCGAACCTAGGTTCTCATAGCCACAATATGACAATGAAAGCATTGCATGAGATTTTTAAAAAAATCGATAAGGAGGAGTCATCGTTGATAAAATAAGTGATTTTATTTCATTAAATTCATTTATTTCTATTAAAGGAACGAGGTATTAACTATCTCAAAATTTGATGTGTCATATGCTATTAATTAATTAATTAATTATTTATAGTTAATAAATTAAGTTGATTAAAATAAATTAAAACAATTAAACCATGAAAATTTTAAATAATATCTCATTATCTGCTTAAATTATATATCATTATCTTTTTATTTTGGGTCATTTCCTTTGTCACATATATAATTACAAAAAATTTCTAATTGCACCAAGTTTTATATATAAAAGGGTAATATATATATATATATTCCTTTAAATTTAAATTATACCTTATAAATGTTATTATTTATTTCCTTAAAATTGGTCAATTAATCATGTCATTAAAGATTAATAAACCTTCCATGGGCATAAAAAGGTTAGAAAATGATAAGTTATATATATATATATATATATATATATATATATATATATATATATATATATATTAAAGATTAATAAACCTTCCATGGGCATGTGTTGAAAATGATGTTATATATATATATATATATATATATATATATATATATATATATATATATATATATCAGAAGACCCATGCATTTTAATAGGTATTATTACACATCAGGGTAGAACACCATGCATTAGGACAAGGAGGTAGCGATACCACGCTCCTTGACTTCAGTACCAGTACACTACAAGGAAAAGACCTTCTAGCGGATGTATTTGAGGAACCCCTTATAAAAATACCCCAGACATCCATTTGTAGTGGAGGTTAATAAAGGAGGTTAGCAGGTTGAGGTTTTTGCGGATGTTTTTCATCCGGTGTGCTTATCATCCTAACCCGCACTGGTGCGTTCAACCCGAAAAAGCATCCGTGCGCAAAAAACATTGGCACACCAGAGACCGTGCGCTCCGTACAAACCCACCCCAGTGCGTCGTATTACTGTAGTGCACCGATGTTTTACAAATATTCCGCATCGATGCGTCCTAAAACCTCGCACCAAAACTGAAACCGCCCAATGCGGTCTTAAGAAACTGCACTGGTGCGCCTATAAAACCCCACACACTGGAACATGGTAAATAAAAAAAAACAATTACGGCCAAAAAACTGCATTTTTCACTTTTCAATGCTCTAGAGCTCTTAAGCACCAGTGCAATTTATCCTTGTCTGAGCCGCCCTGACATCAGTGCTCTCATTGAACCCATTGCATGCACTGCTGCTCCGCATTGTCCACCAATCTGCATTTTGAATTTTGCAAAATGGTGGACAAATTTACTTTTGCAAATTCTACATCCGATATGCCTCCTCGACGGCCAAATGTACAAGTTTTTTCTTGTTTTTCCATAATTAAGCCTTTTAGTGGATTAAAATTGTAAATTAACTTAAAATTAACCATTAAAAAAAAAAAAATTCCCGCGTGGTGCACTGGAGCCATTCGGCTCGCACTGATTTGCGGTGCTGCTTGTAAATTTACAAGCCGCACCGCAATTAGTGCTTATGGTATTTGCACTGGTTTTGGGGTGGTACTGAAAGGTGCACCATGATATTTTAAAATTTAAAAAAGGTGTGGTGCGGTTGGTTACCTAGTCGCACAGTTGACCCTGTGAAATAACGTCAATGTGGTGTGTTGACTTAAATCTCCACCCTGGGGCGGGTATTTTTGTCAGCACACTACATTCTGGCATTTTGACACAGTCAATGGTGCGGCCTGGTAAAATACCACACCATTGACTATGTAATGATGTCAGGATGTCGGTGCGTTGACCAAACCATATGCCCGAGGCATATAGTTTGGTCAACGCACCGCCCTCCGACACCGGTCCATAGTCAACAGTGCGGTCTGTTATACCATCGCACCATTGAATTATGAACAATGCCAGGAGGGCGGTGCACTGCAAATTCTTATGTGCACCGCCTCTGGTGCGCTAGAAATTTGCTGGTGCACTGCCTCTGGTGCGCGACCAAAAAAAAAAAACGCACTGTTACTGGTGCATGCCTATTTTTTGTGGCGCACCGACTGTTTTTTTTTTTCAAAAATTTTTATATATGTATATTCCTAAGTAGATGTCTCATTTAATAAAAAAATTGTATTTAATATGTCAATAATTTAGAGACGTGAAAGGAGAGAACAAAGGGAACAAAAAAACAACAAGCGGACCAGTATAACATGGTTCGCAAGTGGGAGGCACGAGAGAGGGAGAGAGATGCGTTCCCTCGCCCTATTAAAGCAGCTACCCAGGGGCTCCTAATGCAGGTAGGCCTCCTCAAGTTCTATGAGGAGGCTACTTCCCTAAAGGGCCATGGTGTGTTTTTGCGACATCTTATCCGTAGGAGGAATGCTCACTTATACGCTTTCGAGGTTGGTCCTACCTACTGGTATGTGCCCACCGAGGAGGAAACCTATTTCATTACTGGGATATCGAGGAGAAGGGTGGATTTTACCTCATTCCCAAATGTTCCAGTTGGCTATGCAACAGGGAGTCAGTTGGTGTACTCCCAGAGATAAATTAATGCGTATATATTGTCTCCTTCAGATTTTCAGGTCTCTAGAGGGTAGTTACGTATTACTGCATTTGGTAGTGAGGCGGTGAGGTGCCTCTCACTTCTGATTTCGACCATTTCACACAACACCAGTGACGGGAAACACATTAGTTGCCCGCTTCTATATTATGTTGATTCTTTAGTACAGGAGCCATACTTGTTAGGTGGTCTGGCATTTTTTTGCGGCAATTTTGTACAACCTTAGATAGATGTCATGCTTAGGCACAAGGGAGGGTTAACATCCCTTTTGCTTCATAACTATTTTGTTTATTTTTTTAGAGGTTTCCAGAGACAAGGCCTACTTTTGTTCAATAGCCTCATAGGCCAATTTTGCATGCATAGATGCACATGTGGGGACAAATGATGCCCAAGAGGGGCAAGACTGAGTTTTCAGCGAGGATATCGCATGATGCGCTAGAGTTTCTAGCCAGTGTTGACGATCATCCCTTCGTTATGGTCCCCTGTCCTTATGCTGGTTTGGATTGGTGAGGGTGTGCCAACATCCTCTTCACAGATGATAAGCCGCCAGATGATAGAGGTAATATTACTGTTTTATTTAAATTTATTCTAACATGTTATTTAACTTGTTTTTATCAAATTGTGTAATGAAATTATCTAATTATTGTTGTGTAATTGTATATATTTTACAGACATTGGGTCTTTTGATGGCGAGGACATGCCAGTGCCACCAAATGATCCAGGTGTGGATCCTTATGATGATCAGGATATGCCAGATGCCGATGATCATGAGGTCGGTGCAGAGAGACCTGCTCCTGCTGGTGCGCTAGTACTGCCTTTTGCCAGACGCAGTAGGCTTGATAACAAATTTAGGTTGGAGTTGGGCGACCAACTCTATGCATTGATTTTTGAGGCAGGAGTTAGGCTCGCTACTATGAGAGACATACAGGCCGATGGTAGTCTGTTACATATGTGGAGAGGCATGTCGCGTGATATGTACAAACTGATGCAGAATGTCATAGGAGATACGACATTAGTTACCCAGCTGAGGAGGACCGTTGCACGTTATAGGCGTGGTCGAGATGCAGCATGTGATCGACAGTATGCGAGTAGCGACGCATCATCTGATGATCGTTCACCTCGCGCCGCGCCAGATGAGCAGCCTCCACTAACATCGAGCAGCAGTCATCATGGAGAGCACGCTGGACCATCGACAACGTCCAGTCAACAACCTGCAACATCCAGTAGTACTCATGATCATGAGCAGGTTGAACCATCGACCATGTCGAGTCATCACAATGAGTAGCCGACAGTTGATCCTGATCAGCATGAGGCAGTAGTGCTAGATCAACAGGCACATGATGATCAACATGTATCTGAGCTTGTCAAGACTACACATTGACTGAGCATGCCTCGACTAATACTGCTATTGATGATGTACCACCAACTGATCCATGAAATTTATATTACAGTTGTATATTTTTGACATTATTCAGTTATATATATATATATATATATATATATATATATATATATATATATATATATATGGTCCATGTATTTTATGTTCATGTTGCAGTAGTTGTACTTAATTTACATGTTGGTGATCACCATGATGTGTATATTGTTAGGTCATGTTAGATATGTTCATTTAATGTGCAACTTGCAGATAGATGTGTATGTGATAGCAATTACTTCACATGAGATGTAAATTTGATGTTTGTGTTTTGTTAGATGATCATGATCACGATGATGTTAGCGAATTTGAATGTGTTTTTTAGTCAAATATGATGTTTGTATGATGGTTATCATGATCGTGATGTTTATTAATTAATTTAATATTAAACGATCATGATATTGTAAAATTGTAATATTTGTAAGTCTAATTGTATGTAAAATTCTAAAATTGTAATATTTGTAAGTCTAATTGTATGTAAAATTCTAAAATTGTAATTGTATGTAAAATATTTGTAAAATTTTAATTGTAATTGTAATATTTAATTTATTGTGAAATGATTGTAATTGTAATTTAATTGTAATTATATATATGTAAAATTGTAAAATTGTAATTGTAATGGTATATATGTAATTTTGTAATTGTAATTGTATGTAAAATATTTGTAAAATTTTAAATAATTGTAAAATAATAAATCTAGAATAATATGAATTTTTGTAACATAATAAAGTTTAGAAAATAATGCAAATAAATTCATGTACTTTAGAATTATCATTATTTTATTATGATCTTACATACAAAAAAAAATAACTTTATACAGTACGCCATTGTTTTTGAGATCAACATAATTGCAAATTATCAAGTGAAATATTGATTTTAACATTAACACAATGCAAATTACCAATTAATTCAAAATACATATTATAATGTTTTGAAAAACCCATCTTAAAAAGTATAAATATTGATGAAATAACACATGTACCATATCACTCTCGGTTCTCATGATCACCCTCATTATCTTCCAGCTCGCATGGCATGATAACACTATTGTTCTCAAAAATGTGTTTTGATCTAGGGTCATGTGTCAATACGAACCACCAATCCCTATCCAACACATCTGGGTAAAAAAACACTTGGTTGCAGTGTTTAGGGAAAACATAGGGCTCCTTAGCTTCATCCCACATATTTCTAGAGTTGATACATATCAGCCTACTATCACGATCTTCCTTTACATTATTCCGATCAAAGGTGTCCCACCACTTGCACCTAAAAATAACACATTGGAAAGAAGAGAAATCCACTTCAATTATCTCTTGTATCTTTCTGACATAACCTAACGTCCCTTGTACTAGGTTTTGATCATGGTGGCTAGATCGACTAGATTGATCGAACTCGACTTCCACTCCACAATCTTGTGTGATGTTTCCAGCATCGGCATTTTCTGTGCGAAAATGGTGTCCATATGCCCACATAGATGGGAAAAAATGCACCTATTATAAAAAAGTTAAAAAAATCATAGTGTCATGTGTCTTATAATAACCCAACAGTTAAAATATGAAATATAGATGTCTTATAAGTTTCAAATTTACATATAAATTAAAAATATTATTACCGAGTTGCTGCACCCAATCCCTACATTTAGTGCATCCTCTTTAGCACGTGGGTAATGACCGATTGCACCATATTTCTCTCTGACTTGGTCAGCAACACAACTGTCGAGGCATATTTTCTTTTAGATGATTGGGATAAGGCACACTTATACCATTCAACCGCCTGAATTATTTCCTGTCACTATCCCATTTCATCCTATTTTGTTCGTACAATGAAACCCACGATTGTGTCACTTGAGTGCAAGAACATTACGAACAAACTTACAAACTTCGAACCTTTGGTGTCGACAAACCGATTATTGTCATCGAAGGTGGCTCGAGGCGGTCGAAGGAGCATGCATCAGGCCATCAAGGTATAAAACCGCACCAAGTGCAGTGTTGGTGATACAACGCATGGGGTTGTTCTAATTGGTCTTGGGATTTGTGCGGTGCCCATAGGTCGTCTAAACGCACCGGTACGTAGACTTATAGAAATGCACTGGTACGTTTTATCGGAAAAACGCACCATTTATTCTGAGTCGTATCGGTATTTGTGTGGTGCCCAGAGGTCGTACAAATGCACCGGTGCGTAATTCCACATAAATGCACCCGTGCGCAGTACTGCACAAACACACTGATATTTTTAATTGGTTTTGGTATTTGTGTGATGCCCATAGGTCGTAGAAATGCTGCCAGATGCGTTGTATCATACAAAGCGCAACGGGTGTACGATGGCGACATGCACGGTGTTTGTTTTATTTTTAGAAACATCAACCTGTGGCAGTGAAATTATTGTGATTTTTAAAAATTCATTATTCATAAAAAGTCGACACATCTTATAATAGTATTCATATTAATTAAATTTTTATTAATGCATTTGAATGTGATGTTTGGATTAATTTGTTATATCATATCATACTTATTGTGATTTTTCAAAATTCATTATTCATCAAAAGTCAACACATATATATATCTTATAACAGTATTCATATGAATTAAATTTTTGTTAGTGTATTTGAATGTGATGTTTGGATTAATTTGTTATATCATATCATAAAATTTCACATCTCTTCATTATAATATTTAATCATCCATAAATTTAATTAGTGGTCTAACATTTCACAGCAACAATGGAGAACACAATAGAATAAATTAAAACATATTTTATTTCATATATATATATATATATATATATATATATATATATATATATATATAAGACAATCTTTGTCATACAAAATGGGTTAATTATTGGTATCCCTTTGTCTTTCAATTGGGACACTATGTCCATTACATTAAACAAAATGTTTGATTTCACAGACATATTTCAAAAAATACAACGCCTTGCTTTGATATCCAAACATAGTGATCATCATTCTTCACTTGAACTGTTGTCGTTGCTATAACTACTTCCATGACTTGGGGTTATTTTCAGGAATGTTTTGTTCATGGTGTTGATTGTTTGCTTCTTATTCACCTTCCATCTACAAACATAAAAATAAACTGAAATGAGTGTATATACATTGGTGAGAATAATAAAAATTACAATATTAGATAATATACATCAATGTAAATCGAAAATAAAAATGACGTACCATAGCAACAATTGACTCATAAACAATACACATTCTTTCAAAACCATGTACGATGCCATCTTTCAAAATTTCATCTGTTGGCGCAATTCCATACTTTGTTTCCTACAAGTTTTATACCCCATAACAAATCATATATTTAATATAAAAGATGTTTTTGTTCTATTAATTATAGACATAGCTAAGTAAAACAAGATCAATAGATGCTTATAAATTCCACAATTAATTTATGATATGTCAACATATACTCACAACCCATATTTAACCCAATTTCTAATCAATTCGTCTGATGGTTCTTCTTTGTATGTTAGCATCTGTTTGAAGACATTAAATGATTAATTTTGTAAAACAACTTAAAAAATACAAAAATGAAATCTAGTCAAGTTGTTATAAGGAAGTAAAAACTACTCACAAACTTAGATATCAACCATTTTCTTCCTTTTCGTCCTATTTTATGTGCTGAATGGGTTCCATTTTCTTTTATTTTCTGCAAGAAAATACTTAAAAATTAATATTTAATGCTAAATTTTTTATTTATTGTACCTAATGATCAAAAAATTCATTCATTACATATTACATTTGAAGCACGTTGTTGTTGAGATGGCTCCTCTTGCGATGCAATTTTGTCCATTTCTTTGACCATCAGCTTGTACACCGTTTTGGACATTCCTATTGGCATATTTCTGATATCAACTCATTCATCTTTTGAGATTTTCATAATCTTCCTGAAAATGTAACATGACAATAAACTATTTAATTTTTACATTGATATATGAAAAGTAAATATAAAAAAAGTGATATTTATAAATAATTCTAGACAAACATTTAAAGGAATGTTACTTTTTCATTCCTTCCTTTTTGTTGTTGTATGTTTTTGCTATTAAAAATTTGACATGTCTCATTGACCAATTCTCTCGAAACTCTTCCTGTAGTTTAGATAAAATTTGGTTCTTGGAATCATTGGATTAATTTTTGTATTGTAAGTGGAAAGAACGTCTATACATTCGTTCCACTAGATCCCTCAAACTTTTGTAAAAGTTTTCCCCCCTTTTGTTAACCTCCAGCACCACTCCAAATGAGCTACGGAGGAATTCATTTTCATTTGCATGTTCTATTTTTTTTCTTTTC
The DNA here is from genome assembly GCA_034641835.2 of Pinus albicaulis. Taxonomy (NCBI): domain Eukaryota; kingdom Viridiplantae; phylum Streptophyta; class Pinopsida; order Pinales; family Pinaceae; genus Pinus; species Pinus albicaulis. Next base: position 801,081,896 of record CM076574.1, read on the forward strand.
TTAGAACAACATTCATTTTCTGAGTTGTTGATCTCTGTAGAACATTAAACATATGTGAATTAATATATTGTTTGGCATATGTTATCTAATAATTTTAAGTATATTATTAATGAAAATTTAAAAAAAAAAAACTCATATTGGATCGATAGTATTTTTTCATTCACCTGATTCATCATTTTGCAATTTTTCCATCAAGATTTTACAGTCTTCTGGTCCTAGATCAGAAATAATCTTATCGAGCTTCGTCATTTTGTGGCTCTGCATGATACACAATAAAACTTACATATAGTTCAAAAATAATATTTTTTGTAAATAATTTACAAAGAACTTTCCCTTTTTTCTTTTCTTGATGTGTTATCAGTATTTTTGTTACTTGATATCTTGTCGGCCATTTCTTTATCAATATGAATCCTGTACAATATCATTCATTAATATATTTTATAAATAAATTGTCAAATTTTCAGGTAAAAAAAAAAATCTCAAGAAACCGGTGCGCCATTTATGGTGTACGCACCGACGTCGGTGCATAGTGGTCTTATAAACGCATCGCCAAAAAAGTATAATACACCGTATGGTGCTATGTGTCAACAAGGAGCACTGATGTGTTACATGTTAACCACCGCACCGATTAACACAGGAAAAATAATAAAAATCATTCACTGTTATATTTTGTAGCATAAACGCCCCACGCAAACAAGGGACCACCATACGGTGCTCTTTGTCAACTAGGAGACCCAGTGCGGTGTGTTATATGTTACATAGTGCACCGATTAACACAATAAAAAAAAATTGGGAAACAGAATGAGCACGGTGCGCCATAATGAAATAGCGCATCGGTGCCCTATCTTACATATGGTGCACTGATTTTTTTTTTAAATTGTTTTTAAATTTTTTATCACATTGTACTTACGCGGTGTGTTGGGATAATCCAGTGCACCGATGCGCTAGGTTACACTGGGCGCACTGATAAAATTAAAAAAAAAAAAAAAATTCTATTTTTAAAAAATTCACGCAAGGGCCGACATGGATTGGGATCCAACTACGCAAGTCGTCCCATGGGTTGGATGTATTAGGCCTATATATAGAAATACAAACCCTATAAATTTAAAATGAAAATCCTTAATTCTGAAATCACAGAAATATGGAGAAGAAAGGGTAGAAACAAAAAGAATGTAGGGTTTAGGGTAAAAATGGATTTATTTATTTTTTTGTTTCTGAAAAATAAAAACAAATTCAAATTTTTTTCTTACTGCGTAAAAAAAACAACAAAAAAAGTAAAAAAAGTAATAAACTTTAATCACAAGATTATTTGAAATTCTATGCTACAGGGTTTGAATCACCAAAGGTTTGGAATTTTGATTGTCTGAACATTTATGTTCAAACATATTTCGCTACTCCACTGTGCTCTCGTGCTCTCTTGCTCCAGGTGTGTCTCCTGCAAATATCTAGCTGAAATTTTTTGCAAAAGTAGTGAAATAATGAAAAGGATTTAGTATTTAAAAAATTGTTTTATGAAATTAGATTTTCGAAAATATTTTGCCGCCCGTTTTTCAATTTACCGCTTTTTTTTCACTTAAAGAAAATAGAGTCGTTATTTTTTTATTTGTGGTTATTCGTCACCAGTGCGTCCGTTTATAACAGGGCACCAGTGCACATTAACTAAAATCCACCTGTGCGGTGATCTTTACATTAGCACTGATAACAAGAAGTCCATTTTAAGACACCGAAATTATTTTTAGGTTTGTGCCCCAAAATTTATTGTTGTGGTTATTCGTCACTGGTGCGTCCGTTTATAACACGGCACCAGTGCACATTAACTAAAATGCGCCTGTGCGGTGATCTGTACATTAACACTGATAACAAGAAGTCCATTTTTAAGGCACCGAAATTACTTTTAGGTGTGTGCCCCAAAATTTATTGTTGATTTTGCTCAAATGCGGGGAGAAAATGTCATAATTATATCGAATGGAAAATTCTTCAAAATCCAGCTTGTTCCATAATATTTCTCAAAAACCATCGTGGAGTTCTCCCTATCCATCTCGAGACGTAATATTGACTTCAGATTTTATTTATATTTTCATTATCTAATTGAATTTATGTTTTTTATCCATGTCAATCATGAACATCTTAATTAAATTTATAATGTATACAAATTTGCAGGTTCATGCAGATTCAGAATCGAGTTTAGATGCACAAAATACTCAAACAACTCCAAAACTTCGGAAGCTCTTATCAGGAGCAGCATACCGCAAACACATTTGGTAGATGAAAATGGACAGTCGCTTCACCCTGCCAATTGTAACAATATTTCATCTTCTAGCCACAATCCTGGGACAATGATGGTAATAATTATAATTGTTTGGTATATTGATCAATGTAATTATTTCAATGTCAAACCAATTAATCATGCAATATTGTCAACGTGGTTACTAATTGATATCATATATTTTGTACTAATCATGTTCAAATATTTTTTTTTTAATTATTAGGATTCTAGTGATGATGAGTGACCTACCTACCATCTTCCATTGCACCCCATGAAAATGTCAAATCGAGAGAAGACTGAATTAAGAGAAAAAATTGAAGAGGAACAATACCAAGAGTGGTTGAATCAACCACTGATTCAATTCCCACTACGTCCAGATTCACCAATTAGGAATGAATACATCAATATTAGTTCTTCCCAAGCTAGCAATTGAGGCAATCAAATAGAGGTTGGTATGGATGCTTACTTAAGGGATACGACTTCCATAGAGACAATGTTGTTAAATGCATTCCAAAACGATGATTAGCTAGGGGATGATGCTCATATCATTGACACCTTTTTCGAAAGCCTTAAATTTGCTTCCACCACCCCTCTCTTTGGACCTGGTGGTCAGTCAAAGTCTACCTAGTTGGGGATAACGATGTTACTGTACAACTTGAAAGAAAATTTTGGCTTGTCGAATGCATGTTTCTCGGAAGTTTGTAATGTTCATTGAGTACTGATGCAACACAATCAAAATTCCAAACCTTTGGTGATTCAAACCCTGTAGCATAGAATTTCAAATAATCTTGTGATTAAAGTTTATTACTTTTTTTACTTTTTTTGTTGTTTTTTTTACGCAGTAAGAAAAAAATTTGAATTTGTTTTTATTTTTCAGAAACAAAAAAATAAATAAATCCATTTTTACCCTAAACCCTACATTCTTTTTGTTTCTACCCTTTCTTCTCCATATTTCTGTGATTTCAGAATTAAGGATTTTCATTTTAAATTTATAGGGTTTGTATTTCTATATATAGGCCTAATACATCCAACCCATGGGACGACTTGCGTAGTTGGATCCCAATCCATGTCGGCCCTTGCGTGAATTTTTTAAAAATAGAATTTTTTTTTTTTTTAAATTTTATCAGTGCGCCCAGTGTAACCTAGCGCATCGGTGCACTGGATTATCCCAACACACCGCGTAAGTACTATGTGATAAAAAATTTAAAAACAATTTAAAAAAAAAATCAGTGCACCATATGTAAGATAGGGCACCGATGCGCTATTTCATTATGGCGCACCGTGCTCATTCTGTTTCCCAATTTTTTTTATTGTGTTAATCGGTGCACTATGTAACATATAACACACCGCACTGGGTCTCCTAGTTGACAAAGAGCACCGTATGGTGGTCCCTTGTTTGCGTGGGGAGTTTATGCTACAAAATATAACAGTGAATGATTTTTATTATTTTTCCTGTGTTAATCGGTGCGGTGGTTAACATGTAACACATCAGTGCTCCTTGTTGACACATAGCACCATACGGTGTATTATACTTTTTTGGCGATGCGTTTATAAGACCACTATGCACCGACGTCGGTGCGTACACCATAAATGGCGCACCGGTTTCTTGAGATTTTTTTTTTTACCTGAAAATTTGACATTTTATTTATAAAATATATTAATGAATGATATTGTACAGGATTCATATTGATAAAGAAATGGCCGACAAGATATCAAGTAACAAAAATACTGATAACACATCAAGAAAAGCAAAAAGGGAAAGTTCTTTGTAAATTCTTTATAAAAAATATTATTTTTGAACTATATGTAAGTTTAACTAATATGTATTGTTTACTGTGTATCATGCAGAGCCACAAAATGATGAAGCTCGATATGATTATTTCTGATCTAGGACCAGAAGAGTGTAAAAGTTTAATGGAAAAATTGCAAAATGATGAATGAGGTGAATGAAAAAATACTATCGATCCAATATGAGTTTCTTTTTTTAATTTTCATTAATAATATACTTAAAATTATTAGATAACATAACGAAACAATATATTAATTCACATATGTTTAATGTTCTACGAATCGACAACTCGGAAAAAGGAATGTTGTTCTGAAGAAAAAGAAAAAATAGAACATGCAAATGAAAATGAATTTCTCGTGGCCTCATCTAGAGTGGTGCTGGAAGTTAACAAAAGGGGGAAAAACTTTTACAAAAGTTTGAGGGATCTAGTGGAATGAATGTATAGACGTTCTTTCCACTTACAATACAAAAATTAATCCAATGATTCCAAGAACCAAATTTTATCTAAACTACAGGAAGAGTTTCCAGAGAATTGGTCAATGAGACATGTCAGACTTTTAATAGCAAAAACATACAACAACAAAAAAGAAGGAATGAAAAAGTAATATTCCTTTAAATGTTTGTCTAGAATTATTTATAAATATCACTTTTTTTATATTTACTTTTCATATATCAATATAAAAATTAAATATTTTATTGTCATGTTACATTTTCAGGAAGATTATGAAAATCTCAAAAGATGAACGAGCTGATATCAGAAATATGCCAATAGGAATGTCCAAAAAGGTGTACAAGGAGATGGTCAAAGAAATGGACAAAATTGCATCGCAGGAGGAGCCATCTCAACAACAACGTGCTTCAAATGTAATATGTAATCATTGAATTTTTTGATCATTAGGTACAATAAATAAACAATTTAGCATTAAATATTAATTTTCAAGTATTTTCTTGCAGAAAATAAAAGAAAATGGAACCCATTCAGCACATAAAACAGGACGACAAGGAAGAAAAGGGTTGATATCTAAGTTTGTGAGTAATTGTTACTTCCTTATAACAACTTAACTAGATTTCATTTTTGTATTTTTTTAAGTTGTTTTACAAAAATCATCATTGAATGTCTTCAAACAGGTGCTAACATACAAAGAAGAACCATCAGACGAATTGATTGAAATTGGGTTAAATATGGGTTGTGAGTATATGTTGGCATATCAGAAATTAATTGTGGAATTTGTAAGCATCTATTGATCTTGTTTTACTTAGCTCTGTCTATAATTAATAGAACAAAAAAATATTTTATATTAAATATATGATTTGTTATGGGGTATAAAACTTGCAGGAAACAAAGTATGGAACTGTGCCAACAGATGAAATCTTGAAAGATGGCATACTACATGGTTTTGAAAGAATGTGTATAGTTCATGAGTCAATTGTTGCTATGGTACGTCATTTCTTTTCAATTTACATTGATGTATATTATTTAATATTGCAATTTTCATTATTCTCACCAATGTATATACACTCATTACAATTTATTTTTATGTTTGTATATGGAAGGTGAATAAGAAGAAAACAATCAACACCATGAACAAAACATTCCTGAAAATAACCCCAAGTCATGGAAGTAGCTCTAGTAGTGACAACAGTTCAAGGGAAGAATGATGATCACTATGTTTGGATATCAAAACAAGGCGTTGTATTTTTTGAAATATTTGTCTGTGAAATCAGACATTTTGTTTAATGTAATGGACATAGTGTCCCAATTGAAAGACAAAGGGATACCAATAATTAACCCATTTGTTATGACAAAGATTGTCTTATTCATATATATATATATATATATATATATATATATATATATATAACAAAATATGTTTTAATTTATTCTATTGCGTTCTCCATTATGGCTGTGAAATGTAACATCACTAATTAAATTTATGGATGATTAAATATTATAATGAAGAGATGTGAAATTTGATGATATGATATAACAAATTAATCCAAACATCACTTTCAAATGCACTAATAAAAATTTAATTCATATGAATACTGTTATAAGATATGTGTCTTCTTTTGATGAATAATGAATTTTAAAAAATCACAATAATTATGATATGATATAACAAATTAATCCAAACATCACATTCAAATGCATTAATAAAAATTTAATTAATATGAATACTATTATAAGATGTGTCGACTTTTGATGAATAATGAATTAAAAAAAATCACAATAATTGCACTGTCACAGGTCGATGTTTCTAAAAAATAAAAAACAAACACCGGTGCATGTCAGTTACTGTACACCAGTGCGTTTGTATGATACAACGCATCGGTGCATTTCTATGACCTATAGGCACCACAAAAATGCAAATACCAATTATAAATCTCGGTGTGTTTTTGCTATACTGGTCACCAGTGCATTTATGTGAGTCTATGCACCGGTGCATTTGTACGACCTATGGACACCGCACAAATACCAATACGAATTAGAATAAATGGTGCATTTTTCCGATAAAACGTACCAGTGCATTTATATAACTCGACATACCGGTGCATTGAGACGACCTATGGGCACCGCACAAATCCCAAGACCAATTAGAACAACCCCATGCGTTGTATCACCAACATTGCGCCCTGGTTCATTTTTATACCTTTATGGCCCAGTGCATGCACCTTCGACCGCCTCGAGCCACCTTCTAGATGACACACACTGGTTTGTTGACACCTTAGTAGCGCACTGATGAAAAAAACATCCGTAATAACCTCTAGCCGCCTAGTTTTTTTAGTTGTCTTCAAATTTTGTTAAACGCTCTGCCAAAACCTCCGTAACCGTAAACAGATGTTGTAGCAAATGTGTTTTTGAGAATTTTGGCCAATTTTATAACACTAAAAACCTCCTTTATAACCTCCACTAGAGGGTATTTTTCTTGTAGTGGTAAGACCTACCTGCAAGTAAAAAATAGAAGAAAAACTATACCCTTATGTGAGCTTGAATTTATGAAAATTATATTTATTAAATTTAAATTATATTGCATATTTTCATAAATATTATTATGTGTTCAGGAAAATTTATGATGGTAATTACATATCAATGACGATTGCGCCATCTGGTAGCATCGCCATCTCTAACACCACCACCATCGTCATCACCATCACCATCGCCACCATCGTGATCATCATCAACACCAGTCGCTACAATGCCTTAGCTAACCACTATAATGCACTCATTGGAAGTCATTTTGGAAATATTAAAAGGGTCGCAACCGGCCAACACCAAGAAAGAGCGACCTCATCTTGAGGAACGACACCCAGAAAATCCCAAAGATTGTGATTATAAACAGCCAAAGGAATATATTTCTAGATAACTACAAAAAATTAAACTCCTTAAATTTTCAGGAGGGCGAGCTGGAGAACATGCTTAAGCATGGTTAGAAGGAATGATAAGATGCTATCACTATATTTCATCTTAGAGAGAGTGCTTTAATTTGGTGGGGAAATCTAGAGAAACAACTACATCTCACATCTGACAACGTTCCTTGGGAGTTGTTAGAGGAAAGATTTCGTGAAAACTACTTACCACCTTTCTTTCAAGAACAACAAGCCAAAACTTTCCATATGTTAGTTCAAGGTAATGAAACAATAGAAGAATATAAGATAAGGTTTATGGAGTTTGTAAAATATGTTCATTACTTATATACTGATGAACATTAAGTCGAACGTTTCGTATATGGATTAAATACTCGAATTAGGGCCATGGTTAGAATGTGGAAGCTGTCATCAGTAGCAGAGGAAATTGAATGTGCACGTTATGCAGAGGAACATTTAGGGATCAAAAGAGATATCAAGCCAACAGAAACCCCACAACCAGGACTTCTAGGAAAGACTCCTCGGAACTTCTTCAGGGAAAGTAGCTTGAGACCGCCTCCTTATGGTAACATATATGCCCAAAGAGGAGTAGGAGAAAGAGATCCAATGACATTTAATACTATAGCTATCGAATCATCAAACACAAGTCCATGGAAATCTCGAGGGACTGCAAATATAGGAAGAAATATGAGAGGAAGTAGCACAAGAGGACGAAGTTCCTTTTCTAGAACCTCACGACCCGACTAAAGGGTACCATCCTAGGTTAATTATTAGGGATGTGGAGGACCACATTTTCAGCATGATTGTCCTGAAGTCTCGTCAAATTTAATGCATAGAGCAGGAAAATAACCATCATCAAACACCCAAGGCAATCATAGAATCCATACAGTAGTCAAAAATACATCAGTCCACGATAGTGGAATATTAAGGTATTATTAATAACATAAAACTCAAAATTTTGTTTGATACTGGCGCTATTGATAGTTTCATTTCGTCATATGCATTAAATAAATGTGGGTTAGCAGCCTGCAAGAAAAATGATTTCATACAGGTGGAAATGGTTTCAGGAGAACTTCAATTTGTAGATTTAAGTCTTGAGGAATGCAAAGTTGATCTAGGAGTCTGTTCGAATAAGTTAAAAGTATATGTCACAACCCTAGGAACTTACAAGCTCACCATAGGGATGGATTAGTTAGAAACTCATCAAGCATGGGTAGACTGTTACGGGAAAATAGTACTCTGTTTAAATGATGAAGGAGAGACGATTCAAATCCAAGGTATTAAGAGAAAAGTGTCTTTACTTTACATCTCAACAACGAAAATGAAGCATTGTTTAAGAAAAGGTTGTCAAATATATGCAATTCAAGAAGTAAGCAAAGAAAAAGGGTTGTCCTTGGAGCAATATCTAGTGTTATCCTAATTTTCGAATGTTTTTCCAAAGGAACTACCAAGGTTACCTCCTAAAAGAGAGTTAGATCTGAAAATAGAATTAAAACCTGGTACACAACCAATTTCTAAAACACCTTACAGAATGAGAGCTCCTAAACTTCAAGAGTTACAAATTCAGTTGAAGCAACTATTGGATATAGGGCATATTCGACCTAGTATTCACCCTGGGGTGCTCCTGTAATTTTGTCAAGAAGAAGGATGGTTTCTTATGATTGTGCATAGAATATAGATATTTAAATTGAGTTACAGTAAATAATATGTATACAATTACTCAAATTGAGGACCTCTTCGATAAAATGAAAGGAGGTGAAGTCTTTTCAAAGATCAATCTGCGGTTAGGTTATCATCAACTAAGAATTAATGAAATCGATATCTCTAAAACAACATTGCAAACTCGTTCAAGATTTATTAATTTACTGTGGTACCATTTGGGTTGACCAATGCACCAACAATATTCATGAACCTTATGAAAAATGTTTTCCACAAATATATCGATCAATTTGTACAAGTATTCTTAGATGATATTCTCATCTACTCTAATAATGAGAAAGAACACGAAGAACATATACGGATAGTATTATCTTGCCTCAGGTAACACTAGTTATATGTAATGTTATCCAAGTGTTCTTTATTTCAAAAGGAGATTCATTACTTGGGTCATATTATATCTGGTGAAGGGATTTTAGTAGATCCTGAAAAGGTGAAAGAAATCATGGAATGAATGATACCAAAGAATAAAAAAGAAGTGCAGAGATTTATGGGTTTAAAAGGCTACTATCGAAGGTTTGTAGAAGGATTCTCCAAAAGTGTGAAGCGTATCACAACCCTCTAGCGTAAAGGTGTTAGGTATGAATGGACTGAGGAATGTCATAGACCATTCTCTGAACTTAAAATGATGTTGACCAGTGCACCAATCTTGCGAGTACCTAATATAGACAAATATTTTACTGTATGTATTGATGCATCTAAGCAAGGATTTGGCGTAGTATTAATTCAAGACAAAGGAGTAATAACATATGATTCAAGAAAATTAAAGCGTCCTGAAGAATTTTACGCAACACATGATTTAGAGTTATTTGTTGTGGTGCTACCTTTAAAGATATGCAGACATTTTCTGATAGGAAGAAACTTTATGCTCAAAAGCAACTATCAAAGTCTAAAATATTTGTTTACCCAAAGAGAAGTGAATGACAGGAAAAGACGCTAGAGTGAAATATTAAGTGAGTACGACTTTGGAATTTCATACATTAAAGGAAAAGAGAATGTAGTGGCAGATGTTCTAAGTAGAAGACCTAGGATATTTTCCCTCATACCTATCAAGGCAGACTTGAGGAAAAAAGTATTAGAACATCTCATAAAATACAATTGGTATTTAAAAGTAAGATCAGGGCTTGGTCGTAAAAATTCAAAAGAATCTAAGTTTGAGGGATATGATCTAGAAGATGATGGAATTTTACGATTGCATGGAATAATGTACATACCATATAGTGGGGATCTCTGAAACACCATCCTAAAGGAAGTCCACAGGGAAATGTATTATGCACATCTTGGTGTAAAGAAAACGTATGTTGATACAAAGAAACTCTTCTTCTAGGCAAAAATGAAACGCGACATTGTCCAATTCGGTGCAAAGTGTCTTGAATGTCAGCAAGTAAAGGCTGACCATTGTCACCCAGCAGGTATCCTACAACCTCATGACATTCCTATGACTAAATGGGAGATAATTTTTATGGATTTTATCGTCGGGATACCTCTTACTCCACAAAGGCATAATTCCATTCTGGTTGTGATGGATAAATTAACGAAAATCACATATTTTATTCCAATGAGAGATGCTTATGAAGTTTCTTACGTAGCCCGGGTATTTATAAATGAACTTATCAGATTTCATGGAGTACCTAAGAAAATCATAGAAGATAGAGAATCATGATTCACTTCAAAATTATGTACTTGTATGCAATCAACCTTGGGAACTAAATTAAACTTAAGTACATCTTATCATCCTGAGACTAGTGGGAAAATAGAAAGGGTGAATCAAGTACTTGAAGATATGCTAAGAATGTATGTTATGTATCAACAATCACACTGGGAAAAGTACTTACCCTTAGTTGAATTTTCATACAATAATAGTTATAACAGCTCAATTGAAATGTTTCCATTTGAAGCATTATATGGAAGACCTTGCATAACACCATTAAGTTGGGACAGATTGGAAGATCAGGTGATAGTAGGGCCAGAATTAATTCAAGATATGGAGGAACAAATAAATCAAATTAGGCAATGATTGAAAGAGGCACAGGATAAACATACAATTTATGTTGACGCTCACAGGACTGATAGGAACTATGAAGTAGGAGATCAAGTCTTCATCCACATTAGACCAAACAAAAGCACCATACGGTTTAGAAAAGGGACAAAGTTATGACCCGATTTATTGGGACTTTCAGAGTTCTAGAAAAATTTGGACCTGCCGCCTATCGTCTTGCATTTCCACCCCACTTGCATAAAGTTCATAATGTATTTCATGTATATGTCTTACGACACTATAGAGCTGACAATTCTCATAACCTTCAATGGAAGGAACTGCAGGTATCAGACGAGGGAACCATGTCAATCGAACCATTACATATACTGGAACATAGGGCTCGACAAATCGGGAACCGACTAGTAGACCAAGTTAAGGTCCAGTGGGACAAGTACAACCCTAGATTAGCTACCTGGGAAGACAGAGAGACCATATGTGAAAGATACCCCAATTTGTGCTGACTTTGAGGAACCTAAAACCTTTTTTTGTATATAAGTACTCTATTTTTTGATACTTAAGATTATCATTTTTGAACTATCACATGCAAAAGTGAATTTTATTTTTCCATTACATGGATACCCGTAAGAATATGATGTTTACTTGACTCTAGTGATACATGATATATGTTATTTTCTTAACTCCGCTAGTACATGGATATCCTTATGAAATATGTTATTTAATTAACATTGTTGGAATATGAACATCAATATGAAGTTTAGAATTTGATTAACCTTGCCATGGAATACAAATCATGAATTAGGTTATGGATGAATATATCTATAATTTTGTTTCATTTCTACATATTGACATGAATGATGAGACATAAATAAAAGAGTGAATATATTTTAGTATGAAAGATAATTTATTGATATATGAATTGGATATGGCCAAGTATGCTATGTTGTAGATAACAACATGTATGAATTATACATGAATTTTTATTTAAATACAAATTGTTTTTAATATATTGATGCATATGCTATAATGTATGGATAATTTTTTACATTCCAGATAACATCAGATACCAAAACAACCACGTGATGACAGAATTCCAAGAACAATTGAGACTCAATAAGATTCCATGATAGGGTTTTAACCCCGGTCCTAATAGGAGGGGTGGAGGTACTTCCCACCATTTATCCTCCAAAACCTAGAATCATGGTAGGACAATGTGAGCCACGCTCCCCTAGACGTATGATGATGACTATTGGATGCCCACCGGGAAATCAGGTCGATATAATCAACGCTGATACCCTTAAGGTCTATGAATGGTTAGATCAGTAAAACTGACACCATGGCATATTCCTGTAGAGGACGGATATGATGGCAACGGGAGAGATTAGGAAGGATAGGATGATTTTAGAATAGCTTGGAAATTGGCTAGGGCAGGACTTAACTATTAAAATTATACCCAATAAGTGTTCAAAATACAAATTTTACAATATTGTCACAATTATAAATGAAAATTCAATCATAGAGCACAATCCTTATATGAGTATACTTAATCCAAAAAGAAGAAGTAATTATTGTTATACTATATAAATCCTAACTTCGAGATGAAGTTTTCAGAAGGAGGGATGTATGTAATGACCCACGTACAAATACAAACAGGATGTGAATATTAGCATACATATGATGCATTCCATGTGATAGCTACATATGTATGGACCACATGTATTGCACTACTATACCTACTAACTAATCTTGAAATAGAAGTTGACGTTTAGGTTGATAAATCAATTATCGAAATAAATCCTTAAAACGCACCATAATATAATAAGTATACCAAGTGAGGCATTAATATGAGTGACCACCCTCAATAAAAAAAAAAAAAAATATATATATATATATATATATATATATATATATATATATATATATATATATCTTTGTGTGTGTGCATGTTTTTAATTAAAACATATATCTAATTCTATATGTGTGACAAAGGTAATTAAATATAAACTATAACTTAATTAAATTTTAATTAACTAAAGTAAATAAAATTAATTAATTAAAATAATAATTAATAAAATATATTAAAATAAAGTAATTGTTATTATAAAAACAATTCATGAATATTATGAAAACTACATATAAAGTGACCAAACCATTTCAACACATCTTTTCTAATTTTTGAACAACCTTCAGTTAAAGTAAGGGCCGAGAAGATAGAAAGGTGACAATAGAGAAGGGAGACGATGGAAGATATGGACAACAAGAAGGTTGATAGACAGTGAATTTGAGGATATAAGGGATTCAAAGAGGCTCTTATAAGGGGGATAAATTTACAGAGGAGTCATAGAAGGAAGCATATAGCTCGATTGTTCTTGGAATTCTGGGCACATGGCCAAAAGATCTATCTTCTAGATATGGAGACCGTACTAGTAGACCCTGGATATGCTAGGAGGTAAATGTTGGTTTTGTAACTGCATCAACTGCATCATCGGGGATAACCACAGTCCAAAAAACCTCTAAATCATTCCATGTATTCTTCTGAGATTTAATTTTTTGGTATGTTTAAAATTTAACATTAATTATTTATTTGTTTGGTTAGAATTACATAATTAGGGATTTTAGACTTAATCTGGTATTAAATTATAATAAAAATGATTTTCTAGTTAAATTTCCCAATTTGGGCCCCACAATATATGGTTTGAGGTCAGAGCATGGATCAAATTTAAGATCATCACAAGTTCCCTAGGAGAAAAATTCTGGAGCAGCCAGAATCTTGACAAGTGTGCAATCCTTGAAGTCCTCATGTACAGTGATCATTGAAGGACTATTGAGTTGTTAGAAGGAAAATTTGTAGAGTCCCAGTTCAGTGGGTTGCAGATGGACAAACCACTGAGAAGAGGGTAGATCCAGAAGACCCAATGAGCATACTTCTTAGTGGAGCCAGAGGCCTACTAGTGGGAAAATGAATGAGGAAAATTTTAGTGACACAAAAGGAGTTGTGATAATTGATAATGGCATATTATGGACTCATAGAACATGGTGGGAAAGAATATGTCTTCAAATCAGGTTTCACAGAAGAAAGCAGGGAAGTCTTCTAGTTCAGAGGGAGCAACTGCAACAACGAAGAACTTAGTAATGTTGGAGACAAATCCAAGAGGATGAGGTTCTTCTAGGAACACCTTACACACTAAGGGGGAGTGTTGAAAATTAGAGAGAAAACTGATTCCTTGATTTGTGCCTTAATTCAATGAGTCAAAGTCGAGTTCCTTTTTGTGCATGGTAAGCTCCTAAAATTTAGGAAGTGTTCGTGAAGTAGTTAACTGATTTGTCAAAGTGGAAGGCCGAGTTATCAATATTCTAGTGCAAGTTAATTGAGGAAAATAACTTGTGGTTGAGTCTCAAGAGATAGGACGAGTTGCATGAGTAGTTAACTCATGCTAACTCATTAATCACAAAATAACTTTCTTTTATTAGAAACTCACTAATTTTAGCGATTCGAATTTCCTTTAAAAGAAGGAATGAAGGCACAATTTATTCGTTATCTTGTGAGCACAAGTTGGTGAGACAATATAATATAGATCATGAGTTTGTAAGCAATATGCACAAGTTTTTGTGTGAGCTTGTGAGAGAAAGAGTGTGCAAGAGAAGCTTGTGCACAGATTGGTAGAGGGAAACAAAGATCAACAATATTACAAGGGTTTCAAGCTTAGAATAAGTAGGAAATACAAGTGTATCTTTCAGATTTAAACAATTGTATTTTGTAAGAGATCAATTACTCAATTTTTTTTTTATCAGTAAAATTCTCATTAAGTAGAGGGTTTTCCCAATTGGGTTCCCTAGAAAAAAATGGTGTTTTTGAATTGTGTGAATGTGATTTTTTTCCTGTTCCTATTTTGCTGCAACTTGTAGAGAAATTTTGTTCCTTTATGAAAATAAATTATGTTTCAAATTGTTAATATATGCATTTTTGAAATTTCATAGATTTTCTACGCAGAGCGTTTGTCCCAACCTAGGCTCCAGGATTAGTAAGTCAACCCAAGTTGTTCCAGGGATTCCAGAGTGTTTGTTCCAAACCAAAACCATAAGGAATTATCGACACCAAAAAAAAAACAATAAAATGGAAAAACCCACAACACCATGTATATCTAGGAAATGGCAAGGTAATGTTAAAACAATTGTCAATCTAGACAATCCTCCATGCAATGGACAACACATAACCAGAAAACCACATGCATATACCATCCATCCATAAATAAGCAAGGATATCACACATACAACCTGTTACTTTCAAATCAATCCAACTGTAGTTGTTGATCCACCTGTTCCCTTGCGCTTTCCTTCTTTCCTTTTCCTTCTTTATCCAATCCAAGTGAAAACTAGAGTGCTCCAAGCATGCTCCAAGAAAGTGTGCAAGAGTAAGAGAGAATGAGAGAATAGAAAAGAGCTCCACCCAAAAACTCTTAAAAGGCTAGAAACTAATCCTTAGAAGCCTTTTTATCATTGAGGCCTCTATTTTATTCATTTTCCTTCAATTTCCTCCTCATGCAAATATGTGACCTTTCATCTTCCTTTTCTCCTATGCATGTCAAAACAAATAGAAATCAAGTCATACCTAAGTTTCCTTAAGTTTAGTTTGTTGGAACTATAGAGGTTACCCATGGAGATGAGGACCTATAGTTAGGGCATATTGTGGAATATAGAGACATAATTTTCTTCAGAAACACATGATCATGAAGGGTGCAAGACACCTTTATTTGAAGGGTACTGGAAGAGGGTAGTGTGGAAAAAGGCAACAGGTAATCGAAAATGACATGGGGATATCATGGTATTAGTGAGAGAAAAATAAGGATGTTTCATTCAACTAGAAAAAGAAGACTCAAATAAACAATTCGTTTGGTTTAAAATATCAGAAAATGGAAATCACATCAGAATTGTAGCATGCTATTAGGCACTGCAAGTTTCAAAAATATACAAAAGTAGATGGCTTGACCACAAAGATCCTTTTTCTACCTTAAAGGCATATATTGCAACATATTCTCAGCTAGTTGAAGTCATTATAGTGGGTGATTTCAATGATAGGATTGCAAGTGAGAAAGCTATCATTCTTTGTTGTAAAGAAGACTGTGACCCTACCTGACTTACAAACGAGAGTGATCATTAGTGGGAAATAATTTCAGAGGGCAAGGGCTGCAATCTCTTTGGTAAAAAATTTCTTACTATATGTGGGGCTTTTGATTTATTCATTTTTGATGGTTACTAGATGGGAAAAGTATGGTAATTTCACTTGCAATACTTACAATGGAGCAAGTGTAGTAGACTGTAATTTTATCACATAGTTTGTTTGAGAAAATGGATGAGGTTTTGATTGGAGATCATCTTTGGGACTTAAAATCAAATCACAAGCCAATCTATTTAAGTTTCTCTTGGACTGGAAAAAAGCAGTTAGGGTTAAAAAAATCAGTGTGTTCAACAAAATCTTCCAAAGGGCATAATTATTTTGACTCCAGAAATTTGTAATACATTCAAAATAGTGCTAGAGAGGCTCTTCAAGAAGGAGAAAATCCCATTTCACCACCTGCATAGTCATGAATTAACACATTTAATTCAAAGCGCACTTGCAGAGCACAAAAGGGACAAAATTAAGAAGTTTGAAACAAATTTCTTTTGGGTTAATTCTTGGTTTGACGAGGAATGAAAAAAGGCAAGGAGAATGTGGAAATAATCAAACAAGGATAACATAAATCTAAAAGCTTACAAGAAGATATTAAGAAAGAAAAAGGTTGATTTCATGGTTTCAAGGAGAGAAGAACTAATCTTCCTTGGGAAAAATGACCCCAAATTATTTTGGAAGGAGCTCCAACCGAGAAACATGCGAACTGAAAAAAATATGACAACTTCTAAATGGTTTGACTATGTGAGACAAATTTATGAGCAGGATCCCAAGGTTGACCCTCCTCTCTTGGTAAACACTAATACAAAAATCTTCATAACACAAGAGGTAGAGATGGGTATCAAAAAGTTGGGTGTTGGAAAAGCAAAAGTCCTAGTTGAACTCCAAGCATAATATCTAAAGTGGGGCTTAAAAATTCTTGCACATCACATTACAAAAATTTCAACAAAATCATACAATAGGGGTTCCCCATAGATTGGACAAATAGTTTGGAAATACCTCTTTTCAATAGTGGTGATGTCAATAATCCCTCCAATTATAGGACCATAATGATAAACCCCTTGTTTGTAAAGTTATTTGGAAGCATGGTAGAAAATAAAATCAACAAGTGGGTAGAAGAAAGAGATAAATGTGCTAAAGGACAAGTAGGTTTTATACCTAAACATTCCATAGTTGATCATGGTATAACTTTGAGGCACATCATTGACGAATTTTGGGAGAAAAAGGAAGAATTATTTTGTTTCCTTGTTGATTTAAGAAAAGAATTTGACATGGTTCCTAGGGATAAGCTTTGGCACATAATGGAGGAACTTGGGGTTCCCAGGCATTTGAGAGCAGTTGTGAATAGGTTGTATGAAGAGGTGAAAGTCAAAATTAGAACTTCAACAGAAATTTATGAAAGTTGTTGGGTGTGGAGCCTGATTTTCTTCCTAATTCAGAGATCCTTGTTCTAGCTGGATGTATACCCCAGGAAAATTGTACACCCTTGCACGCGGGGGGGACTTTTCCCCCCCGCGGGGTCTAGGGGCCAGCGGTTCCCCGGCGGGGGTTTCGGGGGCAGCGCCCCTGAAGCCAAAAATAGATGTAAAATTGCCTTGTAAAAGTATAGTAATTTCTAGTCAATCTGGGTTGTTCATTAGGCAGATGATCTGACGGTAGAAGTTATGTTTAGTTTTGGGTTTTTTTCCCTAGAAGGCAACCCCTTGCTTTTATGAGGGTATTGTATTGCAGCTAGGCATGGTTATGGGTATTCTCTAAGCGAGAAACAAATAGGGAGACTGTGAGAGAGAATAGAGGATATTACAGTGGATCTACTATAGGTTTTGTCTCTTCATTTTGCTGGATAATAGAAAGGAAGGACTCGCTGTTCAGGGTGGATGTAGCCCAAACTGGGTGAACCACGTATATCTGTGTCTCTCTAGTTTTATGTGTTTTGTGTGCTTGTATTTTCCGCATATTTTATGTGTTGCATTGCTCTATAATATTTAATTTTCTAACAACTGGTATCAGAGCCGAAGGTATATTTGGTTGATAAACTCGTAGGAAAGAAGGGTTCCTAGTTCGAGTGGGAGCAATGGCGGAAGATGCTAAGTTTAGGGTCGAGAAATTTAATGGCCAAAACTTCCGTTGTGGAAGATGCAGATGGAAGATTATCTGTATCAGAAAGATCTGTACCTACCATTGAGCGGAAAAGAAAAGAAGCCGACGGCCATGACAGATGCGGAATGGAACATTCTCGATAGAAAGGCACTCAGAACAGTACAGTTGTGCCTTGCGGCGTCAGTCGCCTTCAATATTTCGAAGGAAACAACAACAGAGGGTTTGATGCAGATGTTAGCGACACTATATGAAAAACCCTCGGCCTCAAACAAGGTATTTCTTATGAAACGACTATTTAATATGAAGATGTTGGAAGGTGGATCTGTTGCAGACCATTTAAATGATTTTAATACAGTTACCAGTCAATTAAGTTCTATAGGGGTAAAATTTGATGATGAAGTTAGAGATCTGTTATTCTTGTGCTCATTTCTAGAGAGTTGGAATGGTTTAGTAATGACCATTAGTAACTCTGTCTCTGGATCTAGTACTTTGAAGTTTGATGATGTTGTCGGTGCTATCCTTAGCGAGGAAATGCGACAGAAAAGCTCCGGTGAGACATCGGGTAATGCTTTGAGTACAGAGTCTAGGGGAAGAAGAATGGAAAGAGGAAAGAGCTCGAGACAATTGCAATAAATAAGGAAAGGCAGATCCAAGTCTAGATTGGGGATAGTGTGCTAGAAATGCGGAAAGAAAGGACACCTAAAGAAAGACTGTAGATCTCGGAAGGGAAAAGAAGGAGACACACAGCAAGAAAACAATCATGAAGCAAATGTGACAGGTGATGTGTTACAAGATGCTTTGATTCATTCTTGCGAAAATGTTACTGATTCTTGGGTTGTAGATTCAGGGGCTTCATTCCATGCCACACCTGATAAGAAATATTTTCATGACTATGTTCAAGGAGATTTTGGACAAGTTCATTTGGGTGATGATAAACCCTGTAAAATTGTTGGAATGGGTAAATTTCTTGTAAAACAACGGAATGGAAACCAATGGCTACTAAAGGAGGTAAGGCATGTTCCAGATTTGAAGAAAAATCTGATTTCAACAGGGCAGTTAGGCGGTGAAGGTTGTGTGACAACTTTCACAGATAAAACTTGGAAGGTCACCAAAGGAGCCCTGGTAATAGAAAAAGGAGAAAAGGTTGGTACATTGTATTTATGCAATGGTATTTCTAACTCTGTTAATGCTTTAACTTCCAAAGGAGAAGATGCAGCATTATGGCATCATAGGCTCGGACACATGAGTGAGAAGGGGATGAAGATTCTTCACTCAAGAAATTTGTTGCTAGGTTTGAAGAATGTTGATTTGGATTTCTGTGAAAATTGCATTTATGGAAAACAAAAGAGAGTCAGATTTCTCAGAGTTGGGAAAGAAAAGAAGAGTGAAAAATTGGAGCTTGTGCATACATATGTATGGGGACCTGCTCAGGTATCATCTCTCGGTGGCTCTCGCTATTATGTTACGTTTATTGATGATGCAACTAGAAAAACTTGGATTTATTGTATTCAAAATAAATCTGATGTATTTGATACTTTAAAGAAATGGAAAGCTTTGCTTGAGATTGAGACGAGAAAGAAGTTAAAGTGTCTCAGATGAGACAATGGAGGTGAATATTGCAGCAAAGAGTTTTATAGGTACTGTTCAGAGCATGGAATTCATAGAGAGAAGACAGTTCCAAGAACACCACAAGAAAATTGTGTGTCAGAAAGGATGAACAGAACAATCATGGAGCGTGCAAGGTTCATGAGATTGCATGCAGGATTGCCTTTACAATTTTGGGCAAATGTTGTAGATACTACTGTTTATCTAATAAACAGAGGGCCTTCAACTTCCTTGGATGGTGGTATTCTAGAGGAAGCATGGACAGGTAAAAAGATAAACTACTCTTTTTTAAAGCCATTTGGTTGTGAGGCCTTTGTCCATATTAATAAAGAAAATAGAACAAAGCTTGAGGCAAAATCAAAGAAATGTACCTTTATTGGATATGGTGCTAATGATTTTGGTTATCACTTATATGATTATGAAAATCACAAAATCATTAGGAGTAGAGATGTAATATTCAATGAAAAGGTCTTGTATAAGAATCAGTTGCAGGAAAAGAAACAGGAAAAAGAAATCAAGGAATACGTGGTTCTTGATGAGATAACTGAAAAAGTAAAGGTGCCTGAAAATGATAATAATCAACAACCACAATAGCAGAAACCACCACAATAGCAACAGGCACCTCAAACACTTGAAAGTGGTGTTAGAAGATCTACCAGAATAAGTAGACCCCCTGAACGATACTCTCCTTCATTATATTATTTATTGTTGAGTGATTCTGGTGAACCTGAATGTTATGAAGAAGCAATGCAGGTTGAAAGCAAGAAGAAGTGGGAGCTAGCCATGGAAGAAGAGATGGACTCCTTAATGCATAACCAGACTTGGGACTTAGTCAAGTTTCCTGCAGGAAAAAAAACATTGCAGAATAAATGGGTTTACAGGCTGAAGGAAGAAGATGGAGGAAAACAGAGGTACAAAGCTAGACTTGTGGTGAAGGGGTTTGCACAGAAGAAAGGTATTGATTTTGATGAAATGTTTTCTCCTGTTATTAAGATGACTTCAATCAGAACTATCTTAAGTCTTGTAGCAGCGGAAGATTTACATCTTGAACAGTTAGATGTAAAGACAAAATTTCTCCATGGAGATTTGGAGGAAGAGATATACATGCAACAACCAGAAGGATATGAGGTCAAAGGGAAAGAAAAATTGGTGTGCAGGTTAAAGAAGAGCTTGTATGGCTTAAAATAGGCTCCAAGGCAATGGTATCTAAAATTTGACAAGTTTATGTCTGAACAAGGTTATACTAGATGTCACTCTGATCATTGTGTTTATCTAAAAAGGCAAAATGATGGCAGCTATATTATATTTTTATTGTATGTAGATGACATGCTTGTTGCAGGGTCTAACATGCAGGAAATAAATGTGCTCAAAAGAAAATTGGCAAATTCATTTACAATGAAGGATTTGGGAGCTGCAAAACAAATCCTTGGTATGAGGATAACTAGAGACAGGAAAAATCGCAAATTAACACTGTCTCAGAATGAGTACATAGAGAAGGTGTTGAAAAGATTTAATATGCAGAATGCAAAACCAGTTAGCACACCTTTTGCTAGCCATTTCAAACTTAGTAAGGAGATGTGCCCAAAGACCTAAGAAGACATGGATTATATGTCTAAAGTTCCATATGCATCAGCAGTTGGAAGCTTAATGTATGCAATGGTATGCACAAGGCCTGATATTGCACATGCAGTGGGAGTTGTAAGTAGGTACATGAAAAATCCAGGAAAAGAACATTGGATGGCAGTAAAATGGATTCTCAGATATTTGAGAGGTACCACAAATCAAGCATTATGCTTTGGTGGTTCAAACATTGCTCTACGGGGATATGTTGATGCAGATATGGCAGGTGACAGAGATAACAGGAGGAGCACTACAGGATATGTATTTACTGTAGGTGGAACAACTATCAGTTGGGTTTCAAAAATCCAAAGTGTTGTTGCACTTTCAACAACAGAAGCAGAGTATGTTGCTGCTACAGAGGCTAGTAAAGAAATGATTTGGTTACAAAGGCTTATGGGTGAATTGGGTAAGAAGCATGATATGGGCACGTTATAAAGTGATAGCCAAAGTGCCATTCATCTTGCAAAGAACTCAGCATTTCATTCTAGGACTAAACACATACATCTCAAGTACCATTTCATATGGTCAGTATTGGAAGATGGAGAGTTGAAGCTGGAAAAGATACACACTAGCCAGAATCCTGCAGATATGCTAACAAAATTTGTAACCAGGGAAAAACTGAAAATGTGCTCAGTTTCAATTGGTCTTCAAGGATGATGATGAAGATGAGGAACAACCAGGTCCAAAGAGGAGTCATTGTCCAGCAAATGAAGTAGCGGTGGAGTTGCTACAATCAGTCTCCATGTGGGAGATTGTTGGGTGTGGAGCCTAATTTTCTTCCTGATTCATAGATCCTTGTTCTAGCTGGATGTGTATCCTAGGAAAATTGTACACCCTTGCACGCAGGGGGGACTTTTCCCCCCGCGGGGTCCGGGGGGGCCTACCCCCCCGGCTGGGGGGTCCGGGGGCCAGCAGTCCCCCGGCGCGGGGAAGCCAAAAATAGATGTAAAATCTCCTTGTAAAAGTATAGTAATTTCTAGTCAATCTGGGCCGTTCATTACGCGGATGATCTGACGGTAGAAGTTATGTTTAGTTTAGGGTTTTTTGCCCTAGAAGGCAACCCCTTGCTTTTATGAGGGTATTGTATTGCGACTGCGCATGGTTATGGGTATTCTTTGAGTAGGAAACAAATAGGGATACTGTGAGAGAGAACAGACGATATTACAGCGGATCTACTATAGGTTTTGTCTCTTCATTTTGCTGGATAATAGAAAGGAAGGATTGGCTATTCGGGGTGGACGTAGCCAAAACTGGGTGAACCACGTATATCTGTGTTCCTCTGGTTTTATGTGTTTTGTGTGCTTGTATTTTCCGCATATTTTATGTGTTGCATTGCTCTATAATATTTAATTTTCTAACAAAAGTTTTAAAGTGATATCGGGGTCAAACAAGGTTGTCCATTATCTCGCACCCTCTTTGGCTTTATATCGACAAGCTTGAAGAGTGGCTAAATTCGCAAGGGGGTGACGGTATCCATTTTGGAACGTTTGTTATAAGGCTTCTTTTGTACATAGATGACCTTATTCTTATTGCTAAATCCACTCTTGGTTTGCAAAAGCACTTACTTTCTCTTAAGAATTTTTGTAGAAATGTGGGGATGCAAGTCAATATCATCAAAACAAAAGTAGTGGTTCTCTCTAACAAAAGAAAACATAACCAACATAAGTTCTACTTTAAAGGCAACATTCTAGAATAATTTGTGGATTACAAATACCTCAGAATTGACTTTAACAAAACCTAAGCTGGAATGGATGTAGAAATAAAATAACTTTGGGGGGTCGGAAAGCATTTTATGCTTTTCAAAATAGGTGTAGAGAGGCAGAGTTATGGGACTGGAAAACCACTCTAACTCTTTTTGGGCTTTTACTGATTTTGGTGATCCTCTACGGTTGCAAACTGTAGGCCAAAAAGACATCTGACATGCAGTGGAAAAAAATTGAGAAAATTCAGAAGCGTTTGTTTACAAATTGATCTACATGAGATCTTAATGTAAATGTGCTTGAGGTTTTATAAATTGCAAGTGTTAAAATTGCATTTTTGTGAGATTTTATGCTAAATTTCTATACACATAAAGTATGAATTTAAACTCTGAAATAACAGAAAAAATAGACAAATACACCATAAAAATAACCACAACACAACAAGTGATGAAGGAGTTCACCCCTCCTGGGCTATGTCTCCTGGGTCCAACTTCCAATGGCTTGGCCCTATATCATTATACTAAAAAATGGTGATTACAATGATTCACAATGCTCAAAGGGCTTCAAAACTTGCTCCAACAGCTTCAGAGCTATAAAAAATGCCTATCTAGCCTCTTTCTTCTCCCAAATTGGTCAAAAACTCAAGAAGTTATGAGTTTCCCTAGCTTTGCTGCTAGTTGCTCTACAAATTCCCCAAAATCCGGAACCGTCCTACAATTTCGCCCCAAATTTCGCTAATGGTGTAACAAATTCATGGATTTTGAGTGGAAATATTGGGTCAGTTAATTTGCGCGGCAAGCCCTAAAGGTTGAATTTTTTATTAATAAAAAAATTAATAATAGGGTTGCGCCTATGGTTCCTGCCACGAAGTCATATGGTGTATACATGTGTGGGTGGGGGGAGGGATAAGCCCTGGCGCCTTATCCCATAATATCCGCCGCTTAAACGTTATATATAGTTGGTTGGCTATGGTTTGATAAGAGCCATGTAGCCTAGTGGGTCAAGTCGTTGCATTGTTTGGTAAGAGGTTTGACATTCGACTCCTCCAAAGGTTAATTTAGACTTAAACCAATTTTTGGTGGCCCCTGTGCTTCCATGTGGCGGCCTCCAATTAGGCCACACGGAAGCATGTGGTTTTCCACCATCCAACCAATAAAAATTGCCCACACAACACCATTCAAGGCCTGCCACGTGTTGTGCAGTGGTATGCCCAAAAAAAATTGACTTTCGACCAATCAGAAGAGGCCACGTGGCAGCCTGGAACTGGCCCAAAATTTTCCTAGTCAGTTGTCCTTTTTTTGCAAAATTTGTTTGTTTGGGAAAACAAACATAACTCATTTCCGAGAGCATATGGTGTCTATTTTCTGCGAAACGAGTTGTGTCAGATTCAGAACAACAAGATATACACATTTGTTCATGTGCCACACCATTTCGGCAACTTTAATTTTTAAGCATATTTTTGAGCACCTGGTCACTCCTCCCCACTGGAAGATTTTGGAACCAAAAGCTATTTTATTACTAAACATTTGGATGAGGGTACAACTCCCTCACCCTTCTAGTCTCAATCCACTTGAATTTTCTTGAATTCAACAATTTGAGATTTTCATGAAAACTGGTCTTTTCCCTTGATTCTAGAGATCCTGTCTTGCTGTTGTAGATACCATCTTGCTGCAATTTCCCAGAATTTGGAGAAAAAAAAACTATCCTTGAAGAAACAAACATGTTCCCTCCTTAGTTTTCAATCAAAGGAAAATTAAACAATTTGAAATTATTCTCACCTTGAACACTGTCGACATGATGATGTTTAGCTTGTCTTGCGTTGTGCTTGGCTTGACTCTTGACCAAATGTGATAGCCATCGCCATGCAACATCCCATTTCAAAGACAATACTTTTTGAAACCCACACGAAGAACTTTTGAATGCAATTACCTCGTTGTCAAATTTTTTTGACGCTTTCTCTTTGACCTTTTCACTCTCTTGCACTGACATCTTGTTCACATCATTGCTCAACAATGATGCATGCTGCTGCAATTTTACCTCATCTTGTTTACCTCCTTTAGTAGGAAACATGTTAGAGTCCTGAAATAACTTATTACAACCTTTAGAAACCTCAATTAAATCATAATCTTAATTTGATGCATCACCTTGAAAGGCCTCATTCACAACATGTTGATGCTTGAACATTAACAAAGAAATTTTTTGACTAGCATTCACAATTGTCTTCATTTTTCCAGCATGCATAAGAGATGAATTCATATTCTTACTATGCACTCTAACAATGTACTCAATCCAATTCTTGAACAAGTGATACTTATTCTCATGGAAATGAAATATTTCTCTTCTATTATAAAGATATGGGCTACCTAAAGCAATACCATAAATATCATGCAGAACAACATCAAGTTCAACTTCGTCAAGAAAGTTTGCAGTGATTGCAAATCTAAGTATGCACTTCCTCGTCACCTGAAAATTTGCATTCTTACATATCCAACCTAAAGGATAAGGTCTTGGATGAGGAATGGTTTCTAAATTCAACTTCTTGACTAAGTCTTTGGAGATAAGGTTTGTTAACACTGGAAAATCATACAGCAGAAAACGACATCAGTTAATGTCAAGCCTAAGGATTTATAGGACATGGATACATTATGGAATCAAAAGTATTTATAATCTCTAAGGTTTTGAGCAATTCAAGATTGAACTAGTCCTAAATGCCCGAATTTGTGCTTTTTTCTAGAAGAGCGCCTTTTGCGGGCACTAGAGCCCGATAAGTGCGCATTCCTGGAAATGGAAAAAAGTCCCTTTCCGGGACCACAAGCAAGCAAATGATAGTTTCTCCTTATGTGAAAGCCGCCTAAGGACAACACCAGCGCCTCCTTAGGCCTTGTGTGAGCACACAAAATCATATTTCAACCCACAATGGAATATTGCCCCTCCCTTGGGTCACTATCCACCATGTACCAAGGGAGGGAAGGAGGTTTGAAAGCTCACCTATATAAACCCTCAAAGAGATGAACAATGGGTGATCACAAGGTTATGCTGGCCAAAGTTGCCCAAGAAACACCAGCTGTTTGTGTGAACCAAGGAGCAAGAGCTGAAGAAGAGGACTCGATTTTTGGCCACCCAACAATCTTAGCCCATTGCAGTAGAGAGAGAGAGTTGAAATGCGTCAGAAGGCAGAAATTGAAGGACAAACATCCTTGTGTCGGGTCCTAGAGCCACTGCCTAGGCCCTTCGGCAAGTGGGTAATATTAGTTTTCATTCCAAGCATTCAATAAGAAGAAGGCCATCGAGCCGTTGTTTACCTTGTTATTGTTTGGAACTCTCTATAGCTTCTTTTGTGTTTTTAGTTTTAGTTTTTTAACCGAGCATACTTAAGTGTATTACTTCATTTTAAGTCTTATACTTCTAAGCTCCCCCCAGATACTGCCTGTTACTTATGGTTTAGAGAAAAGACCACATTCTCTAAACGCGTGTGATTTCATACACCCATGTGTCGAATCCACCACAATAGGATTGGCGACTCCACTGACATGTTCCAATAATCACCCACTCTGCCACCACCACCGTGTGGCATCACCGGAGCCCACCTCCTCATACGTGGCTCCCTCGGCCTCGCGAGAGGCACAGGCACTATGGGCCTCATCAGTACGACCCTCTCGTACGTGATGCTGCACAAAATTTTGGTGTACGTAAATGATTTGAATCCACGCTGGACCCTGTTCAGTTGCGACACCATACCATCAAAGTAGAAGTGGGAAAAATCAAAGAAATTCCCATTCCTCAAGTGGCATAAAACCGCCAACTGTGGGCCCAATGCATGATGAGGTGCAAACGACCTCGCCAGTCGCACAATAATGGCCAGAGCACACCGCTCGACCACATCTGTCACTGAGGTGATATTGATGCACCCCTCAGTAAGAGGCGCACCACCACAATGCCGCCGCTGGAACCTGTCCATGTTCACCCGCCCAACAGGAAGTGGATACCTCAACGCCTCTCCCTGAGGCAGTAATCCGGTCACAAAGTAAATATCCATCTCCGGACGAATAATCAAGTTCGTCCCCCTCAGAACAAACATGTTGCACCTCCGGCGCCAATGCCATATGATATAATGTAGCAGTCGGTCCTGTGACCGAAGGAACTCTTTCTCAGCAAATTTCAGGAGGCCCCATGCGGCAAACCGATGGCGCGCCCCAGCATCCGCAGTGAGAGCAGTTCGGATCTCAGGCCAATCTCGCTCTGTCCACACTAACCTACCAAGCAACAGGCACCGATTAGTACAAAGGAGAAAAATCATTAAGGATAGCGAAAAATCCAAGTTAAAAAAAAAAAAAAAAAAAAAAAAACACTGCCCTTACGCGCAAAGAGGCAGGGACAACACGCCTTCGCACGACTGTACCTGAGAAATACATGCAAGGGGGGCGCCTATTTCCCTATATCGTCCTTGCAATCTAGGGAAAAAATCCCCTTTGAGGCCGTACAAACCTAATTTGTAAGGCCCCCGACGTCACCAAACTGGAAAAATCAAAATGCAGGACGTCATGAGAGTTACCTCGGCATAGTATCGCTAATCCCCGGTACACACGCTGACCGCAACGGCAAGAAAGGCTCTGCTATCACCTCTAATCTCCCAAACTCAGCAAGTACAAATGAATAGGATTAGGGCCATAATCCCTTATTTATCTCTCTTTTCCAGAACTTCATAGGTCCATAACAGGAGATCAGAAGGTCCATTCTACAAATCGTAAGTTGCACCATAATCAGTAAACCATGACGAACGAAAGTGATGCCCTACATTCTCTTTTAGAAGAAATATTTTTTCAAGCGCCGGTAGGTATGCACCCTCTCATCTTCCTTTCCAAAATTCATGTTTTTCAATAATATTGAATGAAAATAATATGCTTTCACTTGAGGTAGTTATTTTTGCAGGAAGAACCCGCAAACCATTCACAACAACCACCACCGAAAGTTCTAGAGCAGGTATCATTCTACCCTTAGCATGATAGATTTCCAGAAAAATTTGCATATCTTGGCATCATTTCTCCATCAGAAATAAGCCATAGGGTCCTCGTACCTGACCACGTTTATCATCACCTCACGTTGCATATGATAAACGTCCGCGATGGTCGATAGAGCCTCCCCTCCATGGCGATCGTCATCCCAAGTAGACCATTCATCACCCCACAAGTGACGCCATGGCCATACCATTTCTAGTCCAGGAAGCATCTCATGCCCATCCATATACCATGCATAAGTTCAAGTTCACCATTTAAACCAACCCTCTTCCTAGACGATCGGGTTCTACAAGCAGAAGGAAAGCGCACCTCCACGCACCGCATTTGGGCCACCATACCTCCATCAACATTAACCCATCTGCGACATCTTCCACTTCATCAACCACGCACATGAGACCAAACAATGGGACCCCTACCCCCAGCAAAACACCGTCCTCACACCATCAAGTGAGCGACCCTCTTTCATGTTTTGGGGTACCTGTCTCTATGTTTTGTACAAACCAAACCCCATTATTTTATTCTTTTGGTAAGTGTACAAAGATCACAAACAACGCCCTTCGCCTCTTCGCCCTCATATTGCACCTTTTCCTCCCATGGCAGCAGTCCCCCATCTCCCTTGGTTGAAGTATTTCATACCCTCCATGCCCACCCTGGAAGTCCTACCAACTCCAGGGATTTTTCCCTTCAAAAATACCTATGACTGCCGCCAAGCTGCTCAAATATACTTCGACCTCGGGCCATTGAATCCCAATCATCCATTTTCGACCACTGCTCACCAACATGCCTATGTTAAACCCATTATGGTTCGTTTAAGGCTTCCTTTTTTTCGACATCAACACCTCTTCTCCAAAAAGGAAGTAGTACCTTGGATAACCCCTCCCCATGTAAAGGGGTATCCTCGAGTGGCACTATGGGAGACATCATTGTCCATAGATGTCATCGATCCTCTTGAAATTCGACTACAGAAAAATATTTCATGTCACGATGGTATCGTACCTTACAACCATTTCACATTAATCAAGATCCGTCAAAGATCCGGGCCTTTATAAGCATATCTGACAACAATGCTTACACGGGAAGGTCCCAGCCAGTACATATGCGTACATTGCACAGTGATATGCCATACTTACGCATATGGGTACCAATTTCCACCTATCGTCAAAGAAAAAATTCCCCTGAGGGCGTCAGAAGTCATCGTCAGCAACCACCAACATCACTAGCACAATAGTGACACTGACAGTAAATGTATCTGTCAATTTTTTTTAACTAGCCATATCATCACGAGCATGGGACATGTCCGCCTCATTGAAATTTTGCAAATATGTTGTATATTTTTTCTGCTTGCAAGGGGCCCCTTAGGCAATGGTTATCTCGGAACTGGTGCAAGGTGTTGTCTCTTCTACATGCAAGCCTCACTCTCTCTCTCTCTCTCTATGTACAATACAAAAAAGAAACTATAATGTATTTCGGCTCTATAGTTCTTCCTAGACCTCACACATTAGGGGGCATCTGTTAACACTGGAAAATCGTACAACAGAAAACGACATCAGTTAATGTCAAGCCTAAGGATTTACAGGACAGAGATACATTATGGAATCAAAAGTATTTAGAATCTCTAAGGTTTTGAGCAATTCAAGATTGAACTAGTCATAAATGCCCGAATGCGCGCTTTTTTCTTCGATAAGAGTGCCTTCTGTGCACACTGGAGCCTGATAAGCAAGCATTCCTGGAAATGGAAAAAATTCCCTTTCCGGGACCAAAAGCAAGCAAATGACGGTTTCTCCCTATGTGAAAGTTGCCTAAGGACAGCACCAACGCCTCCTTAGGCCTTGTGTGAGCACACAAAAGCATATTTCAGTCCAAAATAGAATATTTCCCCTCCCTTGGGTCACTATCCACCATGTACCAAGGGAGGGAAGGAGGTTTGAAAGCTCACCTATATAAACCCTCAAAGAGATGAACAATGGGTGATCACAAGGTTATGCTGGCCAAATTTTCCCAAGAAACACCAGCTATTCGTGTGAACCAAGGAGCAAGATTTGAAGAAGAGGACTTGATTTTTGGCCACCCAACAATCTTATTCCATTGCAGCAGAGAGAGAGAGTTGAACTGCGTCAAAAGGTAGAACTTGAAGGACAAAAATCCTTGTGTCGGGTCCTAGAGCCATTGCCTAGGCCCTTCGGCAAGTGGGTAAGATTAGTTTTCATTCCAAGCATTCAATAAGAAGAAGGTCATCGAGCCGTTGTTTACCTTTTTATTGTTTGGAACTCTCTATAGCTTCTTTTGTGTTTTTAGTTTTAGTTTTTTAACTAAGCATACTTAAGTGTATTACTTCATTTTAAGTCTTATACTTCTGAGCTCCCCCAAATACTGCATGTTACTTATGGTTTAGAGAAAAGACCACATTCTCTAAACGCGTGTGATTTCGTACACCCGTGTGTCGAATCCACCACAACAAGGTTTTCTTGTGAACCACTATCAAATAGGGTGTTAATCTGGTATACTTTGAAATACTTCTAACATGGAAAATCTCAATTATTGTTTCATCATCTTGAGTACTATTGAGAGAACTTGAAGAAATATTACTTGTAATCTCCTTACCTTTCAAACCCATTGCGTTGATCTTTTTTTCATCTCCGGAATCAAAACCTAAATCATGTGCTATTGTTGCAATTGTCTTCTCCTTCTCCTTGTTTTTAAGTTTGTTGGGTCTCATCTCTAGATGAAGTTTCCAACAATGATCTTCATCATACCCATCTTTGGAACAATGTTTGCATGTGAGTTTTTCTTTCTCCGTCTTGATGGAAGCATTCTTCTTAGCTTTACCCTTGAACTTATCCTTTCCTTTTTGTCCAGACTCAATGGCATCCTCACTTGTCTCCTCTGAAACATGTTTCCCTCTTGCCCCTAGATGTGTGGCATGTACACATACTTCATCTAAATTTGAAGGAAATAATATTCAACCTTGTAAGCATCAGAAACACTTACAAACAATTAAACCCTCAGAGAAGAAAATAAAACCTAAGCTCTGATACCAAACTTGATCTGTATGAGATCTTAATGTAAATGTGCTTGAGGTTTTATAAATTTCAAGTGTTAAAATTGATTTTTTGTGAGCTTTTATGTTAAATTTTAATACACATAAAGTATGAATTTAAAATCTGAAATATCATAAACAATAGACAAATACATGATAAAAATAACCACAACACAATAAGTGATGAAGGAGTTCACCCCTCCTGGGCTACGTCTCCTTGGTCCAGCTTCCAATGGCTTGGCCCTATATCATTATGTTAAAAAATGGTGATTACAATGATTTACAGTCCTCAAATAGCTTCCAAACCTACTCCAACAGTTTCAGAGCTATCAAAAATTCTTGTCGAGCCTCTTTCTACTCCCAAATTGGTCAAAAACTCAAGAAGTTATGAGTTGCCCTAGCTTTGCTGCTAGTCGCTCTACAAATTCCCCAAAATTCAGAATCGTCCTACAATTTTGCCCTGAATTCCACTAACGGAGTAACATATCCATTGATTTTTGGTGCAAATTGTGGGTCAGTTAATTTGCGCGCCAAGGCCTAAAGGACGAATTTTTAAATAATAAAAAAATTAATAATACAACCGCACCCATGGTTCCTACCGCTAAGTCATATGGTGTATAAATGGTGTGGGGGGGGGGGGGGGGTGGCAGGGGCGGATAAGCCCTGGCCCCTTACCCCGTAACATCCACCACTTAAACCTTATATATTGTTAGTTGGAAATGGTTTAATAAGAGCCATGTAGCCTAGTTGGTGAAGCCGTTGCGTTTTTTGGTAAGAGGTTCGGAGTTCACCTCCTATGGAGGTTAATTTAGACTTAAACCAATTTTTTGTGGCCCCCGTGCTGCCACATGGTGACCTTCGGTTGGGCCATGTGGAAGCATGTGGTTGGCCACCATCCAACCAATAAAAATCGCCCACACAACACCATTTAGGGCTTGCCACGTGTCAGGAAGTGGTAGGACCATTTTTTTTTTACTTTCAACCAATCGGAAGAGGCCATGTGGCAGCCTGCCACTGGCCCAAAATTTGCCTAGTCAACTGTCCTTGTTTTGAAAAATTTACCTATTTGGAAAAAAAAACAGAACTCGTTTTTGGGAGCATATAGTTTCAGGTTTCCACAAAATGAGTTGCATTGGATTCAGAACGACGAGATCAACACAATAGTTTAGGTTCCACACTATTTTGACAACTTTATTTTTGAGCACCTGATCACAAACAAATTCAAAATTAAAAGTTCAGTTCCTTATACTTTATTGTTAAGTGAAATATGGGATACTTCTATTGAAGCAATTGATATGGTGCGGGTCATAAGATATTTTAAAAAAAATGAGCAAATGGAAGAGGGCATATGACCTAAGGTTGTGTTTAATGACATATTATGCAAAAGAAAAAAGACTTGGATGGGAAAAAATAAAAAATGGTTTAGAAAATGGGGCATTTGCTTGAGCATGTGTCCCACAAACAGTAAAGAGATAAAATATTTTGTTATGAATAAGTTCCACAAATATACTTGGAAGAACGAGCAAGGGAGAAAGAAAAATTGTTATATTGAAGAATTTAATCCCATTCATAATCATCAACAAAAAGCATACATAGGGGCCAATATTTCTTGGAGAGCCAAAATTCTTATTGCTCAATCAAGGAATAATTCTCATCAACTCCGTTGTGAAACATGGCATTGGAAAAGGGCAAAAGAAGTGTGGGAGGAAAGAGTATGTATTTTTTCTCTTTTGGAAAAGTGGAAACATAAAAGAATTTAATTTTAGAATGTGAGGCCTTCAAAGACAACATGGATAGTTATGCAGATATTTTGGCAGCTAGCTCTTGGGATAATCTATTCAACGAGGTGTTTCTTGAGAAGCTGAGAGATTTTACTGTGAAACTTCACAGGAAAAGGGCCAAATACAAGAGCGAGATAGAGAAGAAATTTGTCCCATAGGCTCTCTTTAGCTTCGTGGGTGTTAAAATAACTTTGCCTTCTTCTTATTATATTACATTACAATATTTTTATCCTATTAAATTGGAAAATACAACACAATTAATTTTATATATTTAAAATAGTAATAATAATAATAATAAAATTTAATGATTAGACAAAAAGAAGAATTACTTGTTTAATTTTAAGTGGAGCCCATGGAGGTTAATGAGATTAGTGGCATCTTGTAAGAAAACTCGAAGATCTTAATTTTGAGAATTAAAGAGAAATACAACTTTGCTATTGATGCAAGATTCAATGAGCTCAATTGGCTTCTTGAGTCAATGTCCAAGGCGAGGACTAATTTGTTTATAAACCTTTCTATGTAATTTTTAAACTAAAAATAATTTTTAAATTATTAATAATAATGATAATTATTTAATTAATTTATTATAAAATTTAATTAAAATTTAATTTAATAAAAAATTACATTATAAAAGATTAATTAGAAATGATTAAAAATGATTTTTTTAACTATAAGGGGAGCCCATGGATGTTAGAGAGTGTGGCTATTTTTTGGGGAACTCGAAGCAACTTAATTTTGAGATTAAATAGAAATACAACTTTGCTATCGATGAAGAATTCATTAAGCTCTCAATTTCATTGTTCCCTTCATTACCCAAATTGCAATCAAAATTTTATTAAAGTATAAAGTACACTTTAATGGCAGAAGTGTCCTCAGACATGTAATTTTATTAATAATAGGAAAATAAATTACATGAGAAAATTGCAAGAGTTTACACACGTAAACTCCAACACTCTTGCAATTAGGAAAATGACCTATTTATAAGCTACATGTCCTAACTTATTTTAGTTATGGACCACTTGATAAAACAACAAGTGTCCATTTACAATAAATATGCTTCTAACAAATCTACTAACTTTATTCCTATTGTAGAGCCTAAGATACGACACTATTCTAGCACTACTACATTTCGCGGAAATTCCGACACCTGTTTCCGACGCTTTTGACCAAATGTCGGAAATTTTCCCAAATTTTTTCCATCCCGCCCGAAACCGTCGCTATACCGACGTCTATAGAAAAGTGTCGTAATACCGACACTTAAACTAGTGTCGCAATTAAAACGTTTAAAGGAAGACGTCGCAATTGCAACACCATGGCCCAAAGCGTCGCTATTGAGACGACTCTAAACGTCGCAACGGCGACACAATGTCTAGGTGTCGCCATTGCGACGTTTGGAGGCACCGTCCTAAGAGCGACGCCTTTTCCGCCGTCGGTATAGCGACAGTTATTTTCGCGCTACATAAAAGTACCAAACTTATATGGGCGCTACATAAAAATTCGAAACTTATATGCGCGCTACATAAAAATGTTTGGTATTTGTCGCAATAGCTACGTTTGATATCACGCGCGCATTCGCTCTCTGGTCTTGCAGAACAGCATTTGCGGTCAGCATTCGCGCTTAGCTCTTGCAGAACAGCATTTGCCCTCAGTGTTCGCCCTCAGCTCTTGCAGAACAGCATTCGCCCTCAGCTCTTGCAGAACAGCATTCGCCCTCAGCGTTCGCCCTCAGCTCTTGCAGAACAGCATTCGCCCTCAGCTCTTGCAAAATGGTAAGTTCTTACTGCAGGCCCTTCCTCCTATAGTAGGGTTGACTCTATTTGGGTTTTTTTTGGTCAATTCCATTGGATTTTGTTAGGCTGTAGGGTTCTCTGTAGATGTCAAGAGTCAAGATTCAATACCCTCTATTATCTTCATCACCCAATACAAGATTTAAATTTTTCCCGAAGAAACGCTTATTAATTTGGCAGCCATTATTTCTCCCTGCTTTAAAACCCTACATTTAAATGAAAACAAGCATTGCATTTCAACTACAAAAATCTATTAGTGTTCAAATGTACATGTGTGCTACATTAACGTCTGATGTCACGCGCGCATTCGCCCTCCGCTCTTTAACACCATTTCGACTCGCATTCGCCTCTCACCTCCTCTTGCAACAACATTCGCCCTCGCATTCGCCCGAGCTCTGCACGCATTCGCCCCCGCATTCAAACGAGCTTCAGAACAAAGATTCACCCCTGATTCCCTCAGCTCTTCGGGGAATAAAGATTCGCCCGTATTCGCCTCGCTTCTCACGCCTTGCCTCAAGATTCGCTCGACGTTCGCTCTCAAATTTCAGAATGCATCTCGCTCGCTTGCTTCGCCTCCTCTTCTGCGTAACAACATTCACCCTCAGCTCTTGCAAAATGGTAAGTTCTTACTGCAGGCCCTTCCTCCTATAGTAGGGATGACTCTATTTGGGTTTTTTTGGTCAATTCCATTGGATTGTGTTAGGCTGTAGGGTTCTCTCTAGATGTCAAGAATCAAGATTCAATACCCTCTATTATATTCATCACCCAATACAAGATTTAAATTTTTCCCAAAGAAACGCTTATTAATTTGGCAGCCATTATTTCTCCCTGCTTTAAAAACCCTACATTTAAATGAAAACAAGCATTGCATTTCAACTACAAAATATATTAGTGTTCAAATGTACATGTGTGCATCACTTGTGTAGGGTATTCCTTTTCCACTTTCACATTATCCAAGAATGTGTGCAGTATAGTTCATATTTTTTGTGATTTATATTATCTTGAAAAAGGAAAGGTAAATTATTTCCATGGAAAAAGAAGGTTTTCCCTTTTTATAGGTTGTTTGGACTTACGTGGAAAAATTTATGGTATGCCTTTCATATTATGTAGTTTAAATTTGAATTAACATATTATTCTACATGAAAATATAATTACCTATGTGATGTCCTTCATCACTAATTAAAATTATAGGCTTTCAATTTCCTAGACTCTAACTCATCTGATGCTAAATTCTATGTTCTCATTGGTGGATCACTCTTCCATTGATTTCCTTTCCCTCTGGATCTTGTCATACTTTAAAAGTCATCAATGATACATATATTATTTCAGGTATCCCAAAAGGCTTTATAGTAGAACATATTGTGAAGTTTTTTTGACACTTGAGGATTCTTTTTAGAACCGCAACGTGGTCTATGCTATCGAGTTATATACCAAGCAACTTGTCCTTAATAACCACACTATGAGGTAGGTTCAACCAGTTTGAACTTGTTGGGACATAGCATATGAAGTTGTGTG
The DNA here is from genome assembly GCA_034641835.2 of Pinus albicaulis. NCBI lineage: Eukaryota > Viridiplantae > Streptophyta > Pinopsida > Pinales > Pinaceae > Pinus > Pinus albicaulis. The sequence goes on from CM076574.1 coordinate 801,118,356, forward strand.
ATGAGTCCATATCACATGTCTATTATGGTGAAAAAAGTGAAGACATGTAATGATAGTTATTATGTTAACATTACTAGAAACATTTTCGAAATTATCCATGCTATCAAGATGTCAAAATTCCAGGCATTAGGTGTCAATACTCGTAGCTAATAGATAATAATAATAATATAAAAATATCACAACTTTATTCTTGAAATATGATTGTTACACATTGGTAACCTAGTTCATGAGTTACTATCACCCAAAGATTGCAAAACAAACTTAAAATATAAATTAAACCAACATGAGAATCCAACTAAGGGTTTCTCGACAAAATCATGCCATAACCCGGCATTTTGAAACCCAAATTTGAATCCATCATAAGTAATACAATGCAAACTCAGATGGATTTTCAATGCATGTTTGCATGCTACACTTATTCTCCGTCTAGATATCATTTTTTAAATGGAACCATTAGTCAAGCCCACAGTCCTTTTTATGTGAAAAATTTCAGCTCTATTTGAGCTCTTTTTTGCTCCACCACCTCCATAAAACAGTGTTACACGGGGTCTCGCCCCCCCACCTAGGGGTCTAGATTCCTCGCCCCCTCGCGCTCCGGGGTCTTGGGGACTTCTAGGGGATGTTTCCCTCACGCCCCCTCACGCCCCCTCACCGCCCCTTTTAGTTTATGGTTTCGTGTTAAAATTTGATGTGCCACTTAGCATATTTGAGAATCCAAGTGATTCTGATTCAGATGGTGACATGGTTGATCTTGATATATTCGTGCATAAGTTGGATGCAGAGACTAGTGGGGCATTAACTTGAGCATTTATGCTCATTTATCAGTATGATGATATCATTTGATATTCATATGTTATGTTTTATGTTTTATGTTTCAGACATAACTTATTTGCTTTTAAGTTTTATGTTTTAGACTTGAGTTGTAAACTTCAGTTTAAACTTTATTTTGAATCTTGATATAATATGTCATATGATATCTTAAACTTTATTTTCATTGTACATTGTTAGTAGTTACATTAATGATTATATAGTTACAAACTTACAAACTTACATGCATGATTGTATGATGTATGTTTTAACTTTTAACTTTTTAATTTGTTTCAATTATATGATTCATCATTCATCGATTTGTAATTTTATCATTTATGATTTATCTTTCATGATGCAAGTGTATGATGACTGTATATACATTTCTTGCAAAAATATAGTTACATTTTAAATATTAAATTTTATAATTTTTATGACCCCGATGTCCCCCCACGTTTCCCGAAAATTGGTAGGGAGCTTTTGCATAGGCCGCTCCCGCGCTCCCTCGCCCCCTCGCTCCCACCTCCAGGGGACTTGGTGGAACATTGCCATAAACATATGCAAACATATATCATGATCTTGGAATTCCATTACATATGTATGTACCAATGTTCCATAATCTTGCCCCATCATCAATTTAAGAAATTTCCATTGACTATCAAATTATGGAGGGGGGAACTTTTTGCTGCAACATTTGGCTCAAAATCAGGGACCATCTTCGTATGAGGTGAATGAGAACTATAGATATTTGAAGAAGTAGATTAGTGCCTTTTCCTCTAGCCATGGAGTCATATACAATCATCCATCACAAAAATTTGTCTTTGTTCATTCTCACCTTGAAAGTTGCAAAAATTCATGCCCTAATTGAAACGACACTAAATTTGAAAGATATAATAAAATGCAAGCTAGAAGTGCCCTATTAATACAAAGGGAAAACCTTCCTACCTACCCTAACTGAGATAAATTTTGATTGAATAGGAAACATGATATTTCCTATGGAGTTGATACAACAACTTGTTAAATGTATGGGACTAAATCATGCATTTGATTTCCAAGGAAACATGCGCATGAAGAGAAAAAGTGCAGAATTAATGGAAAATCCATACATGCCACTTATAAAAACTACACCTAAAGGTCAAAAAATACTTAAGGCCTTAACTTAATTTGAATCCAAAAATGAAAAAACAGGATTAGTGAAAACACGAGAGTGGTGTGGGTGAACAACATAAATAAAAAGTGAAGATACCTTTCCCCAAGATGCCTTTGTCACCGTTGTATGAAAACATGTTTTCCTTTTCCTTTATACATGCAAGTGAATGCATTATAGGTATGGTGTTTTCCCAGAATAGGAGAAGCCTACTTAAATATATCATTCGTGGATTGAATGTTTGGGTGCCTTAATGTGCAATGACATGTTTCCGGGACTGAATTCAATGCAAGGCATATTTGAAACTCTAACTCTGTCTTCCGATGTCTTATTAGAAATTATTTCAGTTTTCATTTTGTGTTTTCAAGTTAGATATTGTTTTCAAGTTTTTACATTTATAATTTTATTGCAATGTGGCAGACTGATCAGAGCAGTGCAGGAACAACCCCGAGACGGGATGATCGCGGAAAGAGGCCAGCCGAAGAACATGTAAAGTGCCAGCATTGCTCTATCTTCAGGTATTTTAGTTATTTACATAATTGAAATAATATTAATTTTGTTCAAATATGCAGACACCTAGCCATGGTACGCCTGATGATTCCCTCTTCGAGGAAGAGCTTTCTTCATCCCTATCTCCAGTGTTGTTGTTGCAAAAAAAGGCACGAGATGCAAGGTCGGAATTTAATGCTTTGATAGACGCGCCTCAAACACCTGAAACAGAAGAGAGGATACAACATCTTATGAGGCAGCTAGAAAGATATCAGGTAATAATAAAAAGTCAAAAGGATATATTTTTTGTTCTGCATGAGATGAATTGTGATAGTTTGATTTTTAATTTTTACATTGACTAAACTAACAAAAATTTCTTTTGTATGTAGCGTTTTCCGGCACTTGCTGAACCCGGTGTTGGTGGTAGTGGGAAACAAGGGCAAGAGATTGCCTAGCAACCCTCTCGTACACCTTCTACTCCTTTAGGTGCCATCCAAGAAACACACCCTGCCCAAGCAAACACCCAGCCAACCGTTGAACGTGTTGGCAATGATGAGGCTGATATGGCCAACTACATTATTGTGTTTCCTAGAGCTACACGTGTCAGCTCCACAGGGACCATTAATGGCATGTTGTTGGTGAACGATGAAGGTGTCCCTATAAAGCATGTACAACTCCCAGGTAAATTTTAATATTTTAACTATTTCATGTACTTTATCTAAAACATATTTATCATGATTTTTATTTTTAAATTAATGATAATATCTTCTTTTTATTTTGGTTTTATTCTGTGTAGGAAACAATGAGTTCTACAGGATTCTGGAGAGCCACGCGTTGGTAATTTTTGGCCCAACCATACGTACAGGGTGGAATTCCCAGAATTCCAACCTGAAAAAAGAACTTTTAGATTATCTAGAAGCCCTTTTTGGGGTCGGCACATTTGACAGAAAAGCGGTGGCTCAGGTAGCCGGAAAATATTTGAGATATACCAGGGACACCTATAGGACGCAATTGCAATTTAACCCTAGATATGAGCGTCCTCTCGCAGTTTCAGAGAGTGAGTGGAGAGCACTCATCCATGACGGAAAAGAGAAAAGGGCAAAGAAAGAAGGAAAAATGCCAAACGGACCCGCAAGGTAAATTACAACTTTAATTCAATAGCTTTAATTTTCTTTATGTCTAAAATAAAAGTGTGCTACGTCATATCTGACTTCAATCTTTTGATGCTAGGTTGCCTGACACCTCAAAGGCAACCAAAGCTAGGATTGAGAAAAAGGGCCATCACAAGCTCGGCCAGGGTGGCTACTTGAAATTAGCTGTAAGAATTGTAATTAAGTAGCTAAACATCTTATTATTAATTGTATCGCCTTCCAACGTTTTTGTAATCCTATCAGATATGATTAAAAATACACAATCATATATAATGTAGGGTGATGACTTTGGAACAATAACTACAGAGGAAGATAAAAATATTGCTTTCCGTTTTGGCTATCAAGCTGTAGTTGAACGTCGCAGAAGCTTGGGGCAGGTCCCAAGATCTACAATGCCCGATAAGGTAAAACATTAACCTTTCAATATTTTTGTTTTCGTCCATAAATTTAATGTCTAACAACTTTGTTTAAATCAGGGGAGCAACACTACCGACGAGGTAAATAACCTAGTTTTAGAGCCAGATGTAGATGATCCTCTCGTGCAACCTGATCATTGTAGTGGGGACCAGGCCGACAATGCTGCTATCAGTGAGGGCCGTGACGGTAATTAATTTCCACTTATAATTTTTCTAATTATACCTTGATGGTTGTCCTTATAACGTTTTTTGTTTAAATGACAGAGAATGTTTCCCTTGAGGATCTTACCACCAGAGAGGAAGACAGGGCAACAGTCCCAACGGCGACAACTGGTGCACCAGGTAAATAATCTCATTGCAATTTTTTTTATTAATATTACCGAACTAGTTCAATGATATTTAAAAACTGATAATTAAAATTTAATTATTATCTGCTTTTGGAGGCGATGCCCCGTCACTGGATGAGACCAGACATCGTGACAATGCAACTAGGTCAGCGGCGACAACTGGTGCACCAGGTAAATAATCTCATTGCAATTTTTATTATTAATATTACCGAACTAGTTCAATGATATTTAAAAACTGACAATTAAAATTTAATATTATCTGTTTTTGTAGGCGATGCCCCGTCACTGGATGAGCCCAGACATCGTGAATACGCAACTAGGTCAGCAGTGCGGGTTGAAAGGCACGAAACAGGAGCAAAGCACGATGATATTGATGATGTAATTAGGAGCTTTAAAAATAGGAAGAAGAAAAAGAAAATTTGACAATGTAAAATATTGTATTATTATAAGACAAACGTTAACATACTTGGAACATTTTTTTGCGTTATATAAAAAACTCATTTATCATACTATTTTTATGTCAAGCATTAATTGCAATGTTTCCTTGCATACTTTTTGTTGAATTGTTTTTTTACTAGTTATTGAATATTTTTTTTTATGCTCATGAAAGTAAAAAATGAAATATAGATTGGGTATTGGGGAATTGAGAGTGATGTGAGGGGGGGGGAGGAGCCATAAGAGCTTCCACCTTCACGTGGTTGGCCCTGTTTAGTAGAGAATAATTTATTGGAGCGATTTAATCTTGGAGCAAACCTCCCTCGATCCAGCGTAGCAACAAAAAAGTCACCGTTGACTTAGTTGCTACTCTTTCAGATCGTGGGAGGCTTGTTCCAAGTTCATGCGACTCCAATAAATTGTTCTTGAAACGAAGAGGAGCTTACTCAGGTATGTTTTGACATTTTCAACATATGTTCTAACATTATCATAAGAATGCATCTTAGAGTAAAAAATACTACATCAATTACTTGTATTTATTGTATAGATAATGATGGATTTTGATTGACTTGGCAGTGCAGGTACAAATCCTCTTGCATCATGAGAAATACAACTTGTCAACCAAGGTCATGTCCATTATATTTTTTCTTGTGCGCTTGACCAGGTTCGTAATGTCACATTTTGTAAGTTCCTTTACAGTTCATAATTCAATATTAAGCTTGTTCATGATTATTATCTAGGTTTTTGTATGTGTTTTTTCATCTATTTGATTGTAAGCAACTCTGCATGTTTCCTGTTGTTCACTATGATTTATCCCATTACCACTCCCAAGATGAATCCGACTTTATTGTTACATAGGTTACTTTATTGTTACTATGATTTCTCCATTTACGATTTCATAGGTTACATCATGTAAAGTTGTCAATCTTAGGTTGGTGATGAGCTTTAGTTCTCCAGATTTGGGACTTTTCTGATATTTTCTCCCTCATGTCATTCCCGCATCACCTCGTTGTTTGAGCATGCCAATTGTCTACCACTTGTACCAATTGGCACATGTCAATCTCTGAGTGGTGCCACATTTCACCTATTTTCAGTGAGAGTTTAGGGTTTCTCTAACATAGCTTCAGAAATCCGATTGAGTGCCTGCTTGAATATTGTCACATAATACTTATGGTTTGGATTGATGAGTATGTTCTGAATGGTTGGTTGATTCATAAGAACCACCCATAAATCTCCCTTCCTCTAACACACAGAAAATAAAAATTTCTTTGACAGGAGACAGAGTTTCAATACTTTGAAAACAAACCTCTATTCCCTTCAATAACTCAAAAAAAAACTATTACACTACTTCCTCACTGAGAGGGATTACAAAATTATGACTGCTACAAAACGCAGTGCATAAAACCAACTCACTGTCTGTTCAAAACAAACATACTCGTCTCTAAGACACTCTGCTGTGTTTTTCCCTTTCGCGCTGCTGTGCATACACACTTAAAAAGTTACACTCAATTTTTCACTTTTTACACACTGCTATGTAATAAAAAATTTACGTACTGTCTATAAAAAAAACTATCAAGCTTTTTCGACCTTTTTATTTTTATATGCCGGAACATATAAAACATATTATAATAAACCCTCTTTTAAAAAAAATAAAATTAAAACTAAATTCTATGGCCCACCTTTCATTTCGCATATGATATATATATAATATATGTATATATTAAACTATCAAAACATTAAAGAACCCTTTCCGTCGGACTTCAAAAGTCTAAATAGATTGAATTTCAAACCAAATTCGCGTTCCAAAATGGGATGCTGACGTCTGCCTAATTTTAACTCGAATTCTCAATCCAATGTGCCCTATAAAAATTTCGGGTCCGGTTTTCAGGTTTTCAGATTCCCTTCAATTTCATGCGATCCAATATTAATGCTCCACGTGTCCTCCTTTTGAATTTACAAAACTGTCGGGTAAATTTCTGTTTGTTTAATTTCTGGTTGGTGAATTGCGTTAATGCCGGTTGTTGTGTTTAAATACAATCTTGTACAGAAATATGGCTGCGGCCGTCTACAAAAAAAACTTGCAGGAATTTTAAATGCTGAATTAAATTTCTGGATGGCATGCAAGCAACCTCCAAAAAAAATGTTGTTGCTGCATCCGTCCTTCTGCTGCAGCAGTTGAAGTTAAAATTCAACAGCACAGGGTTTAATAAGTGAGGGTGTAAAGGTAACTTTTTGTCGATGGTACTGGATTAAGATCATCTATTCATTTTCGTAGGGTCTTATGGTGTTTGGTTTTTTAGTTTTGGGTTGGGTTTATTGAGTCTAAGATAGTTTTTGAGTGAAAAAATTGCTATCAGGTATTAAAAAATTTTGGTTCTTTTGTCAAAATTTATGAGCTTGTTAGGAAATACAAATCTGACAATGGTTGTATCTTAAATTTGTGGAAAATAATTTGAAATGAAACCTTTTTGTTTAGGTTGTTGCAGCAGGTGCAAACCCCATTCAAATTACTAGTGGCATTGACAAGACAATAAAGGCCCTTGTTTCGGAACTCAAAATTTTGTCAAAGGAGGTAAACGCTTGCCTTTTGAGTAGGCTGGTTTTCCTTTTTGCCGATGGTTTGGTGTATCTAATTGAATTAGTTGCCTAAGGTATTTTTGGTTGCAAACTCCTTTCATTTTTCATACAGTATTGGCCTTGTGGAATACATTTGATTGTGTGGTCTTGTTAGATCTACAACATTTGTAGTTGTTTAGTCTTATGGCCGAGGTGCACTTATATTATGGAAATAGTTGATGCAATATTGTCATTTAATCCTTACTGCAGGGTAGCATGTTGAGAAGTTTCTTGTGAAACATTTGGTATTCAAAATGACACTTGATCCTATACAGCATCATGCACTTGACTTCAAAATTTATATTCAAAGTGTGCCAGACAATTCTTGCAAAATTTCAAATATTTAGGTTGTTTTAAACCATTATCTTTTTCATGTATTGGATGCCGAAAATGTGAAAAAGACTTTGGTATGAAACCAACTGGTGAATAATTTCCAGCACAACAACCACTTCCAAGACATGATTTAGAAGTAGAACAAATGTGCTTATGAAGCATAGAAAGATATCCTCGATGCATTGTCAATGTTTGGCTAGGGTTATTTTTGGAGAAAATAACTCCTTATTCCTAGAATAGTGATCTTCAATACAAGTAAATGCCAGAGAAGAGAGATCATCGTGTGACGCAACAAAACTGAAATTGGACCCCCAAGGAGAGCCGGTGTGTCTACAATCGCTGTGTCAGCATTTTCCCTTGGTGTACCCCGTTCTTTTCCTCCAGCCTGAGTCTTAATTGACTTCTTCTTTCTTCGGGTTTATTTATCAAATTCGTAGAATTTGATAAATAAATACTATCCACAATGGTTGGACTTTAATTTATATTCCCAACTTTATATTATCTCCAATCCTTATAACCAATGTTTAAATTTCAACACTTTGTATTTATACTCCACGTTTCTTTTTAAATAAATAACTTGTAGTGAACTTTCGGCTCTATATTTCACCACCCAGCCTTACAACAATCACCCTCCAGAATTATGCTAATTATCCGCCAATCGTTTAATTAAACAATTTCATTATACTCCGGCCCCACCTATATATATCAATAACCAATCAAACACTCATATCGTACCTGGCTATCCTCCTCACACCTTAGTTAACCTCCGGGCAAGTTCAACGTGCGACCACCGTCCGATGGCCCTTCTCCAAATCAACGACTCTTGGCAATTTCGCTTGGCTTCCAACTTCGCGCTTTAACGTGTGATGGCGTGGGTTAAACGGTGGTTTTCCGGGGGTCACTTCACCACGTGTCGCATTCCCTATGGAATCACTCGCGAATAGGAAATACCGCCTACTCCGCAAAAGCGGTGCGATATGGGCAACCTGCTTTTGTGATTCCGGACTAGTGGTTTCTGTAGAGGGTGTAGAGGGCTTGACCATCGGTGCCGAAAGCACAACAATTTTGTCTCTTTATTAAGCGGGATTTTAATATGTGTATTATCAAAGAAAACCAACACAAATTTTATAAAATGGGATCAAACAAAATTGTTCTTAAGTCGAGCTCGCCGGACTTCAAACGGCGATAAACCATAATTCAAACCAAATTCGCGTTCCAAAATAGCCTGCTGACGTCGGCCAATTTTGTGACGCGAATTTCTTATCAAATTCGCCCTAATATTTTACGGGTCCGGATTTCCACTGCGCGAGCGGCCCAAACAAATATCCGCTCCAGTCAATTTTTTCCACGTTTCCTCAATAAAAACTTGCCCTGCTCCCGGCTGCGGGTGCATTCGATGGCGTTTAAGGTGATGGGACATGGATATGGCAATTTCATATCATTCGCATTAACATTTAACACTGTTCAATTAAGTTTTCACATCAAATCTACATTAATTAATTTTTAACACAGTTCAAGATCGGACCTCCACTCCTCTGAGCGATTCCGCACGCTCCAATTTGATCCGGCCTTCGGCTCTCATTATTAATGATCAGAGATTCATTATGACGGCCATCCTTTGATTTCATTGCAAACGGGTCGACATAAAAAATGGCGTTTAGCCATGGTTTTTCAGACAAGCCGGTTGCTGGATTACACTGTCTGGTAACTGTGACTATAAAGAGAAGTGGCCAGAGGAACTTCTGCCTAGACTTTGCTGCATATTTCCATTTCTCTCGGTTCTGTCTCTGTCTGTCTTCCTCTGTTAATTTGAATTCTGCTTCTTCGTCTCTTGTGCCCACTGCGCCTGCGCCTGAGATTGCACCCATGCCTCGGGTGCGTCATAGGATGCGTTGCCGGAGGGGGAGCACTAGAGGTCAATCCCGGCGCGCTCCCTCCAGCACCTCAACAGAGATGACTTCCGGCCAGTCCAGTGACTATTACTTAGGTTGATATCCAAATACTAGGAGTGGGCGGGGTCGGCTTGTAGCATCTGGCCACCAAATGGATTCCACTGCTCCTGGCTTCCCCACCGCTAGTTCACCTTCTCCCACGACGCGCACCGCGCAATTTTCCTTTGATTGCACTCTCAACCGCCCGCGAATCACAGCTGTAGTCACTGTGGTCTTCCGCGAGGAGGCCCAAACGGAGGAAGAATGCACCCGTCCGGTGGGTCTGAGCTCGGAAAAAGCCGGCCAGCATTCGGGCCTTCAGGAGGGGAGCCGTGGCATGCATGTGGAGGTAGCACCTAGCGATCCTGGACCTTCCGAAGGATGGTGCCGAATCGTGGAGGAACCAGCAGAGGATTAGTTTGGTTGATTTGTTTTTCTTGCTTAGCAGGCCCAGTTAATTGGGCTGCTTTTAGTTTATTTTACTGTGCTGGACCTTTAAGTAATATTTTTGAATTCTGTAAATTAAACGTTCAAGACTGGTTTCCCCGTATGAGGGCAGTCTTCTTAATTTTTTGATTTTTTGATAACAAATTTGCCATGAGTATGGCCAGGCAATGTTTTTGACTTCGGTGTAATTTTATTCGCAATGTTAATAGATTAACTTTACTTTGAATTCTCACATGATTAGCGTTTTTCTTGATCTGTTCAAGGATTTTGGGTACTTTAATTTGTATTTGGAACAATGGACGTCGGTACTCTATCTGTTGCTTTAATGTTCTACATACTACTATTTCACTTTCTTATAGATGCCTCGGGCATATTTGAATGCTTTCTCAGATTGTCGATAATCTCCATGTGGACCGTTACTGGATTTTATATCATGTCCCTGTATGTGACATGGGGTATTTTTCTATCATTGTCTGGGGTGGGACTTCCACTTTTCCGGATGGATATTTGGGTTCCAATCTTCAGATGTGAAAATGTAATGACTTCATGGACTGTTTTACTTCATATAATATATTCAAAACAACATTTTTTCTCTTGTGAAAAAAAAATGATTAATGTTTATCACTCTTCCTTCAAAACTAGCGATGCTGGTCTATGTTGCTGGTTTATTGATATGGTCTGATGGTCTTTTTATATTTTGGACATATCACACTCCTCACCTGATTAGCGTTTTTCTCTGTTCAAGGATTTTGGTACTTTAATTTGTGTTTGGAACAATGGACGTCGGTACTCTATCTGTTGCTTTACTATTCTACATACTACTATTTCACTTTCTTATAGATGCCTCGGGCATATTTGGATGCTTTCTCAGATTGTCGATAATCTCCATGGGGACCGTTACTGGGTTTTATATCAAGTCCCTGTATGTGACATGGGGTATTTTTCTATCACTGTCTGGGGTGGGACTTCCACTTTTCTGGATGGATATTTGGGTTCCAATCTTAAGATGTGAAAATGTAATGACTTCATGGACTGTTTTACTTCATACAATATATTGAAAACATCGTTTTTTCTCTTATGAAAAAAAAAATGATTAATGTTTATCACTCTGCCTTCAAAACTAGCGATGCTGGTCTATGTTGCTGGTTTATTGATATGGTCTGATGGTCTTTTTATATTTTGGACATATAACACTCACATGATTAGCGTTTTTCTCTGTTGCAGGATTTTGGGTACTTTAATTTGTATTTGGAACAATGGACGTCGGTACTCTATCTGTTGCTTTACTATTCTACATACTGCTATTTCACTTTCTTATAGATGCCTCGGGCATATTTGGATGCTTTCTCAGATTTTCGATAATCTCCATGTGGACTGTTACTGGGTTTTATATCAAGTCCCTGTATGTGACATGGGGTATTTTTCTATCACCGTCTGGGGTGGGACTTCCACTTTTCTGGATGGATATTTGGGTTCCAATCTTCAGATGTGAAAATGTAATGACTTCATGGACTGTTTTACTTCATATAATATATATTCAAAACAACGTTTTTTCTCTTGTGAAAAAAAAAATGATTAATTTTTATCACTCTGCCTTCAAAACTAGCGATGCTGGTCTATGTTGCTGGTTTATTGATATGGTCTGATGGTCTTTTTATATTTTGGACATATCACACTCCTCACATGATTATGATTAGCATTTTTCTCTGTTGCAGGGTTTTGGGTACTTTAATTTGTATTTGGAACAATGGACATCGGTACTCTATCTGTTGCTTTACTATTCTACATACTGCTATTTCACTTTCATGGACTGTTTTACTTCATATACTGCTATTTCACTTTCATGGACTGTTTTACTTCATATACTGCTATTTCACTTTCATGGACTGTATGGACTGTTTTAATTCACTGTTGTAGGGTCTTGGGTACTTTAATTTGTATTTGGAACAATGGACGTCGGTACTCTATCTGTTGCTTTACTATTCTACATACTGCTATTTCACTTTCATGGACTGTTTTACTTCACTGTTGTAGGCTTTTGGGTACTTTAATTTGTATTTGGAACAATGGACGTCGGTACTCTATCTGTTGCTTTACTATTATACATACTGCTATTTCACTTTCATGGACTGTTTTACTTCACTGTTGTAGGGTTTTGGGTACTTTAATTTGTATTTGGAACAATGGACGTCGGTACTCTATCTGTTGCTTTACTATTCTACATACTGCTATTTCACTTTCATGGACTTTTTTACTTCATATAATATCTTCACTTTCATGGACTGTTTTACTTCATATAATATCTTCACTTTCATGGACTGTTTTACTTCATATAATATCTTCACTTTCATGGACTGTTTTACTTCATATAATATCTTCACTTTCATGGACTGTTTTACTTCACTGTTGTAGGGTTTTGGGTACTTTAATTTGTATTTGGAACAATGAACGTCGGTACTCTATCTGTTGCTTTACTATTCTACATTCTGCTATTTCACTTTCATGGACTGTTTTACTTCATATAATATCTTCAAAACAGCGTTTCTCGTCTTTTAAAATTTTAATTTTTTTTTAAAAAATTGAACCCTCCGTCGGTCTACCGACGCCTTGTAGACGTCGGAACTGCGACAATCCAGAAACGTCGGAAGAGAGACAGTATGAAAACGTCGGAAGCGCGACGTGCCAAACGTCGGAACTGCGACAATCCAGAAACGTCGGACGAGAGACAGTATGAAAACGTCGGAAGCGCGACGTTCCAAACGTCGGACCACATATCGTCGGAATTACGACATCTTCCAGACGTCGGAAGAGTGACGTCATAAACGTCGGACCACGTTTAGTCGGAATTGCGACAGTTTACAAGCGTCGGAAGAGCGACGTCAAAACGTCGGACCACGTTTAGTCGGAACTGCGACGATTTATGAGCGTCGGAAAAACGACGTTTAAAACGTCGGAGCCGCGACGGTTTGTGAGACGTCGGAAGAGTGACGCCTGTTCGGAACGTCGGAATAAGTGTCGATAGTGCGACACTTTTTACTTGCATCGGAACGGCGACGGCATGAGAAACCATGGTTTGTCCGCCCTTGAACTGTCGCTCTTGCGACGAATATGTGTCGGAATAGCGACGAATTGGCCGTCGGAATTTCCGCCAAATTCTCTAGTGTAGAGTCATATCTTTTGTAACAATATTCTATTTCTAAGTGTCTCTAATATTAATTTAAATATTCTAATAGATATTTTATCCTAGCTTTAAAATATGATATTTGGATCATTTAACATTCCCCCCTATGATCCAAAGATACAGTACAACCTATACCAAGTGTTACACCATTTTTTGGTCATCTAACCTATTATCATTAGATGGACCCAAGTACACCATGTAAGACCAGTTTTACCCTAAGTAAAACTGCTTTCACTATGTTAAAACAGGAAACCCCAAAAGGAAATATTAAACAAACCTATATTTGTTTGATTTTCCTCATGGAATAATTAATTAAACCATAGTTTAATTATTATTCCCAGTCATGTTTAACCCAAAATCAAAGAAATTAATTAGATAAACCTTTATTTATCTTATTATTTTCTAGGAATAATTATTTAAACCTTATTTAGATAATATTCCTTGTTAAATATGACCAAATCACACACAAATAATTAAATAAATAATTATTTATTTAATTATCTTTCAACCACTTCCTTAAATAATTAAATAAATCATTATTTATTTGATTATCTTCTAACAGCTTCCTTAAAAAGATAAATAAATCATTTATTTATTTATTTTTGACAAATTAAGGGATTTGACCCAAGTCAAATACCTTTTCCCTTCAACAAATATAATAAAATATTCCATAAAAAGTGAATCTAGATCTGGTTAACCCATGCACCAAGATCTAGAATGACCCAATATTTTGTTATAAATAGGAGGGTTTTTCCTACCATTCTTCACCTTTTGTTGCCTATTAGATCACTCTGGATCTATACAGTTGGTCACCATTTTCTGCCATTTGCTGTGTGAGCTCCCTTTGAGTTCCATTCTTTGTGTGGGTTTTCTACACCAACAAGAGAGAGAAATCTTAGATCTGAAGTGCTGAGGACTTCCAAGAACCCATCCCACTGAGGAGAATTGGATACGCCTTCTTGTTTTCCTCCCAGGTGCCCGATTAATACAAAAAATTCTTTCAAAAATTGTTCTTGTCTTGTCTATTGGTATATGGAGCAAACCCTTATTTTTTCTGCTTAATGTCTTTCCATGCATAGATCTGGCTTTTGCAGCTCTTTTATGTTCAACTAACCACAGATCTGAAGATATTGGCAGCCACTTTTGTTGTTAGGGCTATTAGTTATGCGTAGCTAAAGTGGTCCTTTTTCGTACACTTCGACAAAGGATTCATACTAACACCAAGTTCATCCCTGAACTTAGTAATTTTATTCTTCCAAGAGGTTTGGTGAAGATATCGAAGATCTGATCTTCTGAAGGACAGTAAATCGGCTTGATGACATCCTTTGCAATGAGTGATATGATATAATGATACTTGGTCTCCACATTCTTTGAATTTGAATGAAAAATCGGGTTCTTGGCAAGATTTATTGCTGATTGGTTGTCGATGAATAACAATGTAGCTTCTGCTGGAGGAATTCCCAAGTCCTGTAAAACTCTACGCAACTAAACAATCTCACATGATGCCTCCCATGCTGATATGTACTCTGCTTCTGCTGAAGAAGTGGCCACTATAGCTTGCTTCTTGCAACTCCAAGACATTGTAGTTGACCCCTTGTTCATTAAATAACCTGAGGTTGATACCCTATCATCAATACTTCCAACAAAGTCGGCATCTGAAAATCCACCAGGTACAAAGTTTTTAGTATTTTTGTAAAGAAGACCAAAATCTTTTGTTCCTTAGATATAACAAAGAACTCATTTGGCTGCATTCCAGTGGTTGTCTCATGGTTCCATAAAGAGGGAAAGAATACTGACGGCATATGAAAGATCTGGTTGAGTAGTTGTTAGATAAATCAGGCTGCTAATCAACTATTGATAAGTAGTGTTATCCACCATTTCCCCCCTTCAAATTTTGAAAGTTTCAAGTTTTGTTCCATGGGGGTAAAAGCATGCTTGCAATCCTGCATTCCAAATCACTGAAGAACTTTTGCTGCATAATTACTCTGAGAAATGAAGATATGATGTGGACCTTGGAATACTTCAATGCCAAGATAGTAGTGAATTAGTCCCAAATCTGTCATCTTAAAACCGACATGTAATTGCTTTTTCACCTGTGATCATCATTATTGCCAGTGATAATCAAATCATCTACATACATAACCAGAATCACCATATTTTTACCTTGTTGATGTACATACAAGGTATCATTAGATTCATTTCGTTGAAAGCCAACTTTTCGAAGGTATTCGTCCATTTTGGAATACCAAGCGCAATGAGCTTTTTTAACCCATATAAAGCCTTTATCAGTTTGCAGACTTTATGTTCCTGTCCTTCAATTTCAAAACCTCGTGGTTGTGTGATATACACTTCTTCTTGTAAATCTCCATTGAGGAAATCACTTTTTACATCCATTTAATGAACTTTCCATCCTTTCTGGGTTGCTAATGCAAGTGTTAATCAGATGGTGTACCATTTAGCCGTAGGAGCAAAAGTTTCCTCATAATCAATCCCTTCTTGCTGCACAAACCCTTTAGCAACCAATATTGCTTTGTACTTATCGATATCACTATTTTTCTTGTACTTAATTCAGTAAACCCATTTACATCTGATGGGTTTAACATTTTGAGGACAATCAACAAGTTTCCAAGTTTTTTTGTTGAGAATTTCTTGATATTAATCAACCATAGCCTATTTCCATTGTTTATGTTTTATTGCCTCTCTATAGGTAGAGGGTTCAGTAAAATAATTTGCTATCAAGGAAAAATTTCCTTCACTTCTTTGTGATCTCCTTGTTCCTATTTAATTCTATTCATTAGGCCTTACATCTTTCAAAAGTTGAACTGCCCATTTTGGCAATTGATGTTCACTGGTTTAAGATTATGAAAAATCACCACCATTGTAAAGAGGGTTTTCGTAAACAGATGTTTGTTGATCAACTGCAGATTTTGGGGGCGGAGAGTCACTATCAAAAGAACTATTATTTCTCGGAGATTTTGATGAACTGCTAGAAGACCCAGACGACGTTGGTGAAGAAGATGGACTGGATGAATCATTTTCAGATGAAGGAAACTCAAGTTCATACCAATTTTGTGAATTTGGTTGACTTTGTATATTCCCTTTTATTTTATCACCTTTTGTTTCTAACTTTTGAAGAAGACTTTCAATTTCTTTAGCACTCTTTCTCTCATTTTCATCAAAAATCACATCCCTGCTCACAATAAATTTCCCATTGGACAAAATTTGGTACCCTTTCTTCTCATCAGAATACCCAATCATTGATCACTTCAAGCTTCGTGAGTCAAGATTAGTTCATTTTTCTTCCAGAACTAAGGCATAACATACTGATCCAAAAACTTTGAGATGTTTAACTCGAGGTTTGAAACCAAAAAATGCTCATAAGGTGTGATTCTGTCTAAAGAAGCAGTTGGATATCTGTTCCTTAAGTAGACAACTGTATGAATTGCCTCAAACCAATATATAGGACTTAACTTTTTTAAAGTTAGCATCGATCTCACCATTCCTAACAAGGTGCGGTTCATTCTTTCTACTACTCCATTTTGCTGTGGAGTGTAGACATTGGTAAGATGTCATTTTATGCCATTATCCATGCAATACATTTTGAATTCATTTGAAGCGAATTATCCTCAATTGTCTGTTCTAAAAGTGCCAATATTCTCCTTAACTTCATTTTCAATAAGTTGGCGAAAAGTTTTAAACTTTTCAAATGCTTCTGACTTTTGCTTCCAAAAATATAACCAAGTCATCCTTCTAAAATCATCAACAAAAAGTAAGAAATATCTGCATCCTCCTAGCGAAGTTTGTAAGGGTCCACAAATATCACTGTGAACCAATTGCAAACACCTGTTTGCTTGCCATGAACTTGGGGGAAAAGTCTCTCGATGTTGTTTTCCATAAATGTAAGCTTCACATTTTTCATTTTCTCTTTTGAAGGTTGGAAGTCCCTTAACCATTCCCTGTTTTTGTAACTGAGAGAGACTTTGAAAGTTGATATGGCCATGTCTTACATGCCACAATCTAATCGGTGAAATTTCTGTACTTTTTTCTCCTACAAACTCATAATTTCTTGGAATAATTGTCCCTTTCATCCTCAACAATTTTCCAATCTCCATAACCTGTCATTAATATTTTCATGTTCTGTTTGACTGAGTTAATTTTCACTATGCCATTGTACATAATCACGATATGTTCTCTAATGCTAGGTATAAAACTTTAACTACACCTTTTCCATAAGGAGTATGTTTTCTTTTATCAGAAAGATAGACTGAATTGAGATCACATTGTTGGAAGTTCCAAAAGAAGTCATGTCAAAAATTCATGCGATGAGTTGCTCATGTATTCATAATCCATGCATCTTCATATTCACTTCTAAGAAAGGTTGAAACCTGTAAAGCTGTTGATTTTGTGGTTGTGAAGACATATTCTGAACCATCATGATCATCTTGATCAGTTGCAAATTGTGTAGAAATTGGATGAAACTTAGGAATTTTATCAATGGAAGTTCTACAATCCTCAGCATAAAGTACAACTTTGTTACATCTTCTGCAAACAATTTGACTGAAATATCTGCCTCTGCCTTGACACTCTCCTCTGCCTTTTCTTTGACCTATGTTACGAGTTTTTCATTTGCCTAGACTTTGTCCTCTTCCTTGATTATAGCCTCTGCCTTGATTGTTTCCTCTGCCTTGAAAATTGCTCCTGCCTGAACTGTAGCCGTTGTTGAAAACTTTTCCTTTCCTTTGACTATGACCATGACCTTGTACACTGTGTGCTACTTGAATTTGATTGAAATGTCCCCGTCCTCTGCTTCTCGAACTGTCAGTTGAGGTTTTACTTGTGCTAGCCTCTGTGAAGAAGACATCTTCCCCAATCTGTTTCTTCTTCCCAAAATTTTTGTCATGTTGGGCTAACATATCACTTAACTCATCAAACTTGATCTTCTCTAATTTTCTAGTGGTTTGAAAAGTTTCCAAAAAATGCGTGTTAGATGATGGAAAACTAGAAATTAAAATTGTAGTTAGGAAACTTTCATCAACAGTTGAAAACTAACATTTATTATTTCCTGCTTGATGTTTTTAAGCCATGAAATATATTCAAGAACATCACCACCTTCATTTAATTTTTTTTGGAGCAATGTTAATAGAATATCGACCTTTTTGATTCAGGTTGTGTATAAAATAGATCTTTGAATGTACACAAAGAATTCCATGCATTTGAGGCATTTTCAATACGAATGTACATTTCATTGTTAACTGAAGAATTTATAAGAGCGAGTGCCTTGCCATTTTTTACTTCCCATTTTGAAAGTAAAGCTGCATATGTTGGTTTATTAGGCTTAATGTCGCCATCACATATTTCATGCCATAATTCATTATATATGAGAGTGCTTTCAATGAGACGTTTCCATGTCTTATAATATTACACCCCTTCTAGCTTATCAAAATCAGAGAACATATTAATTAAATTTGACAGGTAGTGTTTAAGCAGTGCATCAAAAGAGTCAAGCACAGGAAAAAATGAGTAACTCGTCACACGAAACACACCACGCAAAAAGAAAATGATCTATCGGGGCTTGGCCTTGACCCTCGTATAGTCATTGAAAAAGGAGAAAAATGACTGAGATTTGCACTTGGCTCTAGTCAATTTCTCTTTGAGTATTTACAATGAAATATTTTTCAAAATTTGACCACTTGACAATGCCCTTACAAATTTCCTTTAAAAAATATGTAACCCCCCTCAAAGTAAAAAATTACTTTGAGTTACAAATAATGAACCTTATTTCTCCAAAATAAAAATTACAAATAATATCTACTTATTACTCCAAAAATTACAAAAATTTCTTCTCCAAACATTTAAAAATAACGCCTCACACCTTATTTCTCCAAAAATATTATAAATGACATCTCCTTATTGCTCCACAAATTTAAAAATTTACTAAAATAATCACCCAAAAAAAAATATCCCACTTACATTACAAAATTTTTAAAAATAACACTTTTCTCGCAAAAATCCTATCAGTTCAAAAGAACATTAATCGATCGAGAGGCATCGTGGGTGGGTGTGATAGTCCTTACAACCCTTTTAAATGCAATTCTCTTTGCAACAATTTCTTTCTTCATCGAACACATTTTCACACAAAATGTCTCAACATTGCTCTTCAAATTCGTGGATCGGTGTACTGGCTGAATGATGGCTTTGAAATATGCCATTCTTGATTGCATAAAGGAAAGAATGGAAGGATGCCATTATTTATCACCTTAAGGGAAGAGTTGTTACAGGATATTAGAAGTAAAGAAAAGCACATTTAATTGATAGATTGGGCATTAAGGGATTTGCGGATTCGGTGTTCTTGGGTAAAATGCAAGTTTTGTGATGTAGCTGGAGTGGTGGTGGTGAAGCATGGGAAATTGGCATTCAATGGAGTCCTTTAGGTTTACAATCGCAATTGTGATTCTTTTGATCATATCTGCCATGTTCGTTGCATCCTCTGCAACAGAGCCAACGGGTGCTCCTTCTCCAGATCATACTTCCAACCTTTGACAACAAGAGTTGGAATTGTGTTCAATGTGCACCTCCTGCAAAAAAAAAAAAAAAACGACCCGCAAATCCGACAATGGTGCCACCGATTGAAGATCATAAACTACGACTCGTAATCATAAAAAACCGTGCAGCTCTGGTTTGACATCCAATATTCCCTCGAAATGGTAAATGCTTCAGCCATCTGGGGAAGCCATGACTTCGCCTTATTAAATATACCATACCGAGCGGATTATGTATTTTTCATCTACCATGAAAGCTCTGCTACCATGATGAAATAACCAGACACGCAAACATATAGTTTCAAAGGATGACCATGGATTTCAGCAGGGATCTTTGTATGATGCAGCGTGAGTATGGAGAGGCCCAATGCAATGTAATTTTAGGGTGAGTGTATGTACAGAGGCTGCAGTATTGTAATCGAATTTGTTTTAACCAAATATTTGTTTCCAATGGTCAAAAGCCCTGAGTGGCTACAATGGCCAAGCTTAGCTCAACATGCTTCTTCGTATTGCTATCAATCATGGTCATTGGAACCATCATTTATCTCATACTGTGGATGGTGGAAGCTGATCTTGATCCCACTGATACAAGAATAGACAAGTTTATGTTCAAGCAGGCGCACAACAAAGCGTTGGATGAAGCAACTGAATGGAAAAGGCAGAATTAGCTAATTAACGTAGGGGCAATAGGATTAGCGTAGGAATTTGAAAGCAGTGGCTAATGAGCATAGGGGAAGTGGAATTACACAGTGTTTGGGGCAACGTAGAATTAGCATCGAATTTTATATTAAAAAAATGAATCAAATTGTCTAGAATCCAAATAATAATTAAATTTATTTTCCCTAAAAAACAAATTTGACAAATTTGCTTACCAATTCAATTGATGAACAATTTAATGGAGTTTTCCATAAGCTTGTAGAGCTGGAATCTCCTTCTCCCATTAGCTGCATTACTGGAGCTATGATACCACAATAATGGTAGAAGTGTCCTCAGACACGTAATTTTATTAATAATAGGAAAAGAAATTACATGAGAAAAT
This sequence comes from Pinus albicaulis, assembly GCA_034641835.2. NCBI lineage: Eukaryota > Viridiplantae > Streptophyta > Pinopsida > Pinales > Pinaceae > Pinus > Pinus albicaulis. The sequence goes on from CM076574.1 coordinate 801,139,234, forward strand.
TGCAAGAGTTTACACACGTAAACTCCAACACTCTTGCAATTAGTAAAATGACCTATTTATAAGCTACATATCCTAACTTATTTTAGTTATGGACCACTTGATAAAACAACAGGTGTCCATTTACAATAAATATGCTTCTAACAAATCTTCTAACTGTATTCCTATTTTAGAGCCTAAGATATGACACTATTCTAGAGTCATATCTTTTGTAACAATATTCTATTTCTAAGTGTCTCTAATATTAATTTAAACATTATAATTTAATAAATATTTTATCCTAGATTTAAACTGTGATATTTGTATCATCTAATACGCTTTATTGTGATTATTTTTACTCTTCAAATATAACGTTAATGTTTTATGATAAATATATTTTTCAAATATAACATTTTACAACAACTTTATGTAACATAAATTAATTTTGATTTAATTGTTTTAATACATATTAATTTTGATTTCATTGATAATGGTTAAGGTCAAAGTAGGTATTAGTGATGATTTTTCCTTATACCTATCTACCTTCAATATCATCAATTATTATGGTTGGCCTCATTAAATAACCATCTATGTTATTTCACATCTTCCATTACTTCAATATCCAAAACCATTATTCTTTCTCCATTTATCATTTTAACACCATCTAAATTTATGCTATATGTGTGGAGGAGGACTTTGTACACAATTTGGTCTCTTATTTGCTTTGCATTGGATTTGCAATTGTTTTTTAATTCAATGGTCATTTTAGTATTTCCTACTCAATGGTTCAATTTTTTATGTTAAAAGTTAAGATTATGTTAGTTAATCATACCTATGGAGATTTTAGAAATAGCCAATTGATTGATTGAATAACCATCAATAATCAGTTGAGTGGTTGACTAGAAGAGCAGTTGATTAAGTTGTCGACAAGTTGTCTGAGTAACTAACTAGTGGATAGTTGGTTGAGTGGTCAACAACCACTGATTGAGTGGTCGAAGGAATTGTGATCCGGATTTATGCAGGAACGCAACAGAATAAACATGTAACCATAAATATAGAGATGCAGCGGAAATAACACTTCATTTCATTAATATCAAAGAACTGAAATTTGCTTACAGACAGAATGGAAATAAAACTAGCTAGGGCGCTGGTAGCTATCTCTGAGAAGAGATGTGGCGGCTACAGGCCTCTGAACTGTGTTACAATGAGGCTCGAGGGCCTATTTATCATTTAGAAACAATGGGAAATCCTAACAGCCAAAACCCTAACCCTAGGAGATGAAGCGCCAAAACTATGGGCCCCGTTTGGGTAAATTGGTGTTTCAACTTCCCAGGGGCGTAACTTTGGCATACGATCTCCGTTTGACACGTACCATACCTCGTTAGAAAGATCTATTCGAGGACTACAAATTTGGAACGGGCAACATCGGTCCATGGACCCATGTTGCCCTCCGTTTTCCCAAAAAACGTCGTTTAGGGCCTCAAAACGGCTCCGGAAGTTTAGGACCCGAAAAACTGCTAAAAATAGTAAACTGTGCCGAAACTAAAAAACTGAAATAGACGATGGTGGAGCCCCAAGTGGAATAGGCGGGTGACCACCAATATCCACCTGGATCATTCCTCCCCCCTTAGGAAGCAATGGTCCCCATTGCGTTAAGTTCCTCCATGAGATGAGGAAATTTCTGCTGAACTTGGTCCCTGGTGAACCACTTTCCTTGGTGCAGGAGTTGGCCAGCTTTGACAACCCGATACAGTTGGATCTTTTGTTGGTGAGTGTTCTTGATTTTCATGTCCATGATACAATCTATGGTGGCCTGTTCCATGCAGTCTGGGTTTAACTCTGTTGGTGTGAGTTGTTCTGCAATGTCCGAGGTGTCCAGTAGAGGTGGGAAGTAAGGACGAAGGCGATCCACATTGAAGACTGGGTGCAGACCAAGGAATGGTGGAATACTAAGCTCAAAGGCATTGTTCCCTACAGCCTTGGTGATGGTGTACGGCCCGTATCGGAGCGGGCGAAGCTTGCGGTGGGGTCCAGTGAGGCGCTCCTTCTGCAAATGTAGCCATACTTTGTCACCCACCTGGAAGTTGTGTGGCACCCGATGTTGATCATGGCGTTGCTTGTACTTGGCATTGGCTCTATCCAATATATCATGAACCTGTTGGCGGATGTGTTGAATGCGCTCGATGAAGCTACTTGCTTTGTCAACTTCAGATTGGATGTGCGCTGAATCGGCCTGAGCAGCTGCAAATGGCATGGCTACGTCAATGGGACATAGTGGTGGAATCCCAAGCCCACCTGAAAGGGGCTATGGCCGATTGAACTGTGGAGAGCCCGGTTATAACTATGTTGTACATAGGGGAGGCTCTCGTCCCATGTGCGGGGATGCTTTGAATTGTACATGCGCAGAATGTGTACAATCATTCTGTTGACGACCTCTGTCTGGCCATCTGTTTGGGGATGGAAAGATGTGGACTTGGTGAGCTTGGTATCCAACATTGACCAGAGGCTGGACCAAAATGTGCTGAGGAACCTGCTATCCCAATCTGATATGATAGACTGTGGGATCCCAAATTGCACCCACACTCATTCAAAGAAGAGTTTAGCAGTGGCTTCTGCTGTGATATTCTTCTTACAGACCACCATAATGGCACTCTTTGAGAATATGTCGAAGACCACGAAAACACAGTCATTTCCCTGCTTAGTAGAAGGCAGGCCTGACATGTAATCCATGGAGATGGATTCCCAAGGTCGACTAGGGGTAGGTAGAGGAGTATATAGGCCTTGCTTCTTGATGGTAAGTTTGGAAATGGCACAAGGAGTGCAGGATCTGATGTGCTTCTCGACATCCTTTCGAAGGTTCGGCCAATAGAAATACTTCTGCAGGATTGCTATTGTTTTCTCGACTCTGAAATGCCCAGCGACTCGACTGTAGTGTGCTTCCCATATCATCTTGGCACGCTCGCTTGAAGGAACACAAAGGTGTCCCATGTGACATAAAAGTGCATCTTGGAGGTGAAAATTTGGAACTTGCGTACCCCCCAAGAGTGCCTTGTAAGTGTGGCCGAATTCTAGGTCACTCTCATAGAGAAGCGGCCAATCAGAAGTCTCGTGCCCACAAGATTTGAGCACAGTGGTGAGCGCCATGATCGGTGGTCGACTGAGGCAGTTTGCAACATGATTGGTGCTACCCTTCTTGTACTTGATGTTCAAATGAAACTGTTGCATATATGTGGACCACTTCTGATGGCGATCATTCTGCAACTTCCCTTGTGTCTGTATGAACTGCAGGGGCCGGTGGTCTTTGTGGATGATTATTTCCTTCCCCAAAATTTAATGTTTCCATTGTCGACAAGCTTGCACAATGGAATACATTTCTTTGTCATAAGTGGGATACTTGCGAACTGTGTTAGACAATGTCTCACTGTGAAATGCCACTGGATGTCCCTGTTGAGTAAGGACTTGCCCTAATAACATAGTCAGAGGCATCTGTCTCAATCTCAAATGGCTGTTGCAAGTCTGGTAAGGTGAGCACTTGGGCAGAACAGAGGCGATTTTTCAATTCTGTGAATGCCTTCTGTTGAGGTTTCGACCAAAAGAATTTTTCTCTTGCTCCTCCCTTGGTGACTTGACTCAAGGGCCAAGTGATATGAGAGAATCCCAACACGAACCTCCTATAGAAATTAGCAAGACCCAGAAAGTTGCGAAGCTCTGTTATAGTGGTTGGGGCTGGCCAATCCCGAATGACTTGGATCTTGGCTGGATTCACATGCACCCCCCTTTCATCAATAATGTATCCCAGATATTGAACCTGGGTCATGCAAAAAGTGCACTTTTCCAAATTGGCACACAACTTGTGTTACCGCAGCGTTTGGAGGACTTTTCGGATGTGGTGAAGTTGCTCTGCCCAAGTCTGGCTGAAGATCAGAATGTCATCCAAGTACACCACTACAAATGAGTTGGCGAATGGCCACAAGATGTCGTCCATCATCCTCATGAAGGTTGCGGGAGCATTCGTCAACCCGAAAGGCATGACCAGCCATTCGAAAAGGCCTTCCTTGGCTTTGAAGGCAGTCTTCCACACATCGGAGGGTTCAATTGGTGCCTGGTGATACCCAGACTTCAGGTCGATCTTGCTGAAATATTTTTCACCTTTGAGTTGGTCCAGAAGGTCATCAATCCATGGGATTGGGTACCTATTCCGGAAAGTGATCTTGTTCAGCACCATAGTCAATACGAGAGTCTCCAAGTCCCATCCTTCTTCGTACCAACACGTCGGGCCCGGTTCCGCGGCGTTCCCCGCGAAGCACACGGTTTGCACGCGGCTCACGAATGATTCAAATGATTTCATCATTCTCCGGAAAAGAGCGCCTATAGCCGATAGATCGGTCCATTGGGTAGTGGTGCACCTGGGGTCAGATCAATCAGGTGCTTGACTTGACAGTGTAGAGGAACCCCCATGGGTGAGGTGAAGATGTCCCCGTACTCCTCCACCACCTTTTCCATTTGTTGTTGTCGTGCAGAGGAGCCCTATCTGGAGGTCGTGGCCACGGTCTTCTTCTTGCCCTGGGAGCGGATCATTAGGAAAATGAATTTCCTGGTTTGGGAAATGAGCTTCCTGCATTATTTTGCAGTAAATAAAGAGATAGCAGTAGGAGGTGGTACCTCTGGTATCCTGTACAACTTATTTCCCAAAGTAACAATAACAACACGAGGTCGAGACTCATACACAGCATGACTCTTCCACAAGTATGGTTGTCCTAATAATATATCAGAAACATCAATAGGATCAATCACATAATACATTCCGTGAAGGGCTTGATGCTAAAGGGAAAGCGGACAACTGTGGGCGATGCGAAGATCTCGTCCTTGGTGAAGCCACCGATGGTGTATGGATGTGGGTGAGGCGGTCGGCAAAGCCCAGCAGCTTCACGGCGTCTGCAAATGAGGTTCTTTTGGCTCCCACTATCGACAATGAACTGTAGGGGGGAACCCTTTACCCACATCTGAGAGTGGAAGAGACACCCCTCCTCCTCTAGATATTTCGGTTCCTCATTCTGGATCTTTGCAGTGGCAACGATGGCGTTGGGCTCTACATCAATAATATACTTCCCTTTGTCATTCCCCTTGTTTGGTTCTGATTTAGAGTCAGAGCATGCATCTGACTCAGAAGCCCTCATCTCGGCCACTAGCAATTGCTTGGCCCGACACTCACTTGTGTTGTGAGTGGAGCTCTTATGGAACTCACACCACTTTCCCGTGTCCTTATTTGGATTTGCGGTGTTGTTCTTTTCTTGTGGCTTCGATGAGTTGTCTTTAGCCACCATGCCTTGGCTCTATCCTTTGTTCTGCAGTTTGGAAGCACCTTTCCATTGCTTTTGATTCGCAGATCCAAAGTCTCGCTTCTTCTACTTGAATTTCTGCTCAATCTTGGCAACATACCGGTATGCCGTACCAAGTGAAGAAATGTAAAAGAAATCCATTTCCTCTTGAATGTATCTCTGTAGACAACTGTAGTACTTTAGCACCAAATTTTTTCTTTGAATCTTTGATACCCAAATTTGTGCAAAGGGTATGGAACAGATTAGTCAGCTCATGTACATCTTGATCCCTTTCGTGCTACAACGTAATCCATTGTATATACTTGTCCTCACTTAGCTCCCACGGGATAGTCTTGTTCCTTGACGGCGTCTCGGAAAGAATTCCAAGTTGGTACAGCTGAGAACAGAGAGGGTTTTGTCTGGTCCTTGTTCTCACAGTAGGTTTCCCACCAGTTCTTACCATGGGGGGTAGCTTTGAGGAGTGAAAAAATAATATTCTCTTGGTATGAAAAGTCATGAACCGAGAAATATCCTTCTAACATATTCAACCATCTATCTACGACATCTGCGTCTATTTTACCCTCAAATATGGGAATGTCAAAATTTATTTGTACCTTAAAAGGAGTCACGCCTCCAGAGTGGTTGCTGGATGTAGATGCGCCGCCAGTGGGTAGCCGTTGAAGGATCTGAGCAAAGTTATCCATCATCGCGTTCCTTTGTTTTTCGAGGGCCTCCTTGAGCAATATTTTGATAGGATTTCCTGCTCCCTCATCTTTCTTTTCGTCCCCCATGGGTGTCAGTCGAGGTTTGCGAGGCGATCTTGCCCGAAGGTTCCACGACGAGGATCGAGCCCTAACTCCTTATACACGACCTCGTTGGGGACATCTGTGTCAGAAGAGCATGAACCAGCTCTGATACCAGCGATCCGGATTTATGCCAGGAACGCAGCGGAATAAACATATAACCATAAATACGAGATGCGATGGAAATAACACTTCATTTCATTAATATCAAAAAGAAGTGAAATTTGCTTACGGACGGAATGGAAATAAAACTAGCTAGGGCGGTAGGCTATCACGAGAAGAGATGTGGCGGCCTACGGAGCCTACGAGCGGGATTCTGATGAGGCTCGAAGAGGGCCTATTTATTATTTAGAAACAATAGAAATCCTAAACGACCAAAACCTAACCCTAGGAGATGAAGCGCCAAAACTATGGGCCCCGTTTGGGTAAATTGGTGTTTCAACTTCCCAGGGGCGTAACTTTGGCATACGATCTCCGTTTGACGCGTACCATACCTCGTTAGAAATATCTATCTGAGGACTACAAATTTGGAATGAGCAACATCGGTACATGGACCCATGTTGCTCTCCGTTTTCCCAAAAAAAGTCGTTTAAGGCCTCAAAACGGCTCCGAAAGTTCAGGACCTGAAAAACTTCTAAAAATAGTAAACTATGCCGAAACTGAAAAACTGAAAGAGACAATGGTGGAGCCCCAAATGGAATAGGCGGGTGACCACCAATATCCACCTGGATCAAATTGATTTAATAGTTTAGTTAGCTCAAATAATCAACTATCCAATGAGAAATGACTTGACTAGAACATTCAACTAGTCAATGAAAAAATGTGGATTTCACATAAATAATTGGAACAACTAATGCTTTTTTGTGGACCAAATATCCTATAACATAAGGAAGTTGGTTAGATTTGAAACTATAGATAAAGGAACTTATGGGTCGAACATGTACTATTACGAGTATCATGAACCATTGTTTTGTTATCATGCATTGTGATGTTTTGATCACACTATGTTGTGCTTAAGTGTTGTAATAGTGTCTTTAGCCACCACCCATCATCTTGGAGTATTATTTCTCTTTTATTATTTTTATTGTAGACTATGTTATATGTTTTCTATTCTTAGGTTCCTCTCTCTCCCCAACATAGTATCAAAGCTATTAGTTTTGACCTAGCCTTGTTATTTTCAAATCATGTTGCGTTAGATCTTATAGTGATTGACTCTAGGTTGATTTATTTACCAAGTGGATATGAGTTTGGGACAGATAAGATCTATCAAAAATTTGAAAATGGCTTCTAAGGTTGATCCTTTATTTTGAAGGGACAAAATTATTCTATTTGGGAACCAAAAATAGAAATCCTTCTAAAGAGAAAAGGGCTTTAGCAACATACAAATATTGTTATTCCTAGTCCGAAGGATGACCAAATGGATTTTTTCATTGATGGAAGATGGATGATGTTTTTGTTCTCATTATGACCTATATTTCTCAAAATTTCATTTTCACATCAGTGGGATCAATTGTCCTCATGAGGTTTGGAAGAAGTCGTGGTTGTTGTTTAACAAAGTGGATGAAATTTAGGTCATGCATTTAGAGAAATAGTCGTTCTATCTTGATCCACATTCTTTTGAAAATATTGATGACTATCTATCTCATGCTAAAGAGCTACAATTGAAGCTAGGAAAATCCAATAAGAACTATCCAAATAAATATGAACAACTCGTTGAACTAGTCCTGATGAATCTAAGAACATCTTATGATGTGTTATGTTCCATGTTTCACACCAACTAGAGATCGAACCAAGAATATGGTAAGGATTCCATATTTGATACCCTTTGTGGTTTATTAATCAAGGACCAATAAAGTTTACTTGATGAAGAGAAGCTTGGTAGTAAACATTAGGATTGCTTGCTTAAGGGGAAGGGAAATTCAACAAAGGAGGATGGAAATAGACAAGAGTGTCTCAACTAGAAAGTTAAAAGAAAGCATGATTGGTTGAACTGACAAAAAAGAATTGAAAGAAGAATACATGTCATTATGATGGGAAGATAGGACATGTGGAGAAAACCTGTTGGAAGAAGAGTACCGAGTTGGAGCCAAAGGTTAATATACATGAAGGAAACATGCCAGTTGAGAAATCAACCAATTGATCCGTTGACAACTCCACTTGTTTAGCCATAACTCAACTATTGCATGCTCACACCATGAAGAATAATTATGTTGTTGATTTTGGTTGCATTCATCACTTGGAAAATGATGTTTTTTTGTTTTCCTCCCTTGATAAGGCTGTTGAGAAAAATATTTACTTAGGAAATGGTTTTTCTCTTAAAATTGCGAGTCATGGTGATGTACATTGTCAACATGGTAGAATATTGATTGTTTATCATGTGCTTAGTTTGAGTGTGAATCTATTGTTGGTTTCTCAACTAACACAAACTTGTAAAATTTTTGAATTTTGGCCGATTTGGTTAATTGTTAAAGACCTGAAGAAATACAAGTCAATTTTTGCTAAAGTGATTCTCAACTCAAATATTGTATAAGTTTCGTGGTTTTTCCCAACTAGATGTTGAATTGAATAATCTTATTACATAGGATGACGATTAAAGTAGACTAGACTCTGGCATGAATGATTTGGACATTTAAATATTCAAAGTTTGAATATAATGGAAATTCAAAACATCATTGTTGTTTTACAAAAAGGATCTTTCACCTAATGGAGTCTATAGGGGATGTGCGCTCATAAAGCATATTCAAGAAAAAACCACTAGAATTGATTCGCAATGACCTTTTTTGCATTAATAAGAATTTTTTGACATGTGTGAAGCATATTTTGATATTTATTGATGATTTTTAAATATTTACTTGATTCTATCCTAGAATAATATGAGTCACGTCTTTGAAAAACTCAAGGAATTTAGGGCATTGACTTGAAGACAATATGGTCAACCTATTAAATATATGTAATCTGATAATGGAGGAGAATATGCCAATCAACAACTTTAAGAACATATTGTTTAGCCACATACCACTTGACATATAGGTCGATCCCTCATCCTCCTCAATAGAATGGAGTGGAAAAACATAAGAATTGGACCTCATACGTTGTGGTTCGATGTCTCTGATAGGCCAAATATTATTGACAAAGTTGTGGGATGAAGTTGTCTATTGTGACTGTTAAACACCATGTTGAAGCACACACATGGTGTATGAGGAGAAGAATGCACACACACACAAGAGACTCAACACAATGAAAGATAAGCGTGAAGCTTTCTTATTTTTCCATTATACATGATGTACATTTATAGTACAATGGTGTGACTCTTGGTTTGATATTCCAAGGTCACTTGGACTCCATTGTGACTTTTCGTATTCCACTATACATGTAGGATTAGGTGTTCAACATCCCCCTTTATCGAAGGGTATGTGTGAGTCAGAAAGGTTGTAATACATATCGCAAAGTATATATGTAACGGCACTTGTGAGTCAACTCTCTGAAAATGTTGGAAAAAATTGGTTTAGGTATTACAAAACAACAGAGCATAAAACTTGTTGGTGAGTTCGGAACTCTTCCAAAACTGGCAAGAAGCTGAAGGCTTCTGCTAGAGGAAGTGTCCCTCATAAAAAAGGGAGACCTTCGACCTAAAAGAAGGGAGGTCTACTACCTGTGGTGGTTTTAGGTTGTCCACCAACCAAAGATGATGGTTTTAGGTTATCCACCAACCGAAAATGATGGTTTTAGGTTATCCACCAACCAAAAATGATGGTTTTAGGTTATCCACCAACCAAAGATGATGGTTTTAGGTTATCCACCAATCGAAGGTATGCTCATGGGCATCCGTATCTCTGGCTACATCTCTGAATCCGGAATGACGAATTGTGGCTCAGGCTCGCTTGAACTGCTGGCTACAACTCTGAACATGGAATGAGAGATTGTGGCTCAGGCTCGCTTGATCTGTCGTCGAAGCTTGTACATGACCACAATTTTCCCCCCTGTCAGGGACAAGGTGAGATGATGGCGAAAACTCAACTGCAAGTTTGCTCAATATCCGTGAACAAGTTCTAACATGTGTCGTAAACATCTTCTTGGCTGCTGATGCCCATTGCCAAGAAGCGATCCATCCAAGATGAATCTTAGTTCTTGCAGGAGGCTTGTGTCTGAAGCATCTGTCTGAAGAATGAGTGTGCCGACCACAGTGCTTGCATGGATGAAGATCAAAACAGTGATCTTTCATATGGCCAACTCGATCACAGTGTTGGCATTTCTCAATCTGTTGTTGTGGAAGCGGAACAGGATCTGGAACAGCTGCAGGTGAACTGTCATACAGGAATCCGGCACTCTGAAATATGATGGGCTTGGTGTAGTCTGGAATATGAAAGGACACATCCTTGTCATATCCAAGACCAGTTCGGTGCTTGTTGTGGAAAAGCTCTTCCCAAGGTCTGATGATGGGCTTAGGAAGTGCAGGTTGAACTGCTGCATCTGCATGTACATCTGCTCTAGTACAAGGAACTGAATGTGAATCAACTGAAACTTTGTCTTCTTTCTTCTGATGAGAGTCCTTCACAATGTTCTGAACAGAAACAGGTTCAGAATGGTGACTCTTTTGCTGAAGTTCTTCTTGTTGGAGCTGAGATTCCAACTGCAAAAACTCGATCTTTTCATGTGCATCTTGCAAACAACTTTGAATTTTACAAAGAGCATCCTTGCTCATTTTTATCACATCATCAACATTTGAATGAATGAGGTCATTCAACAACATTAATGCCTCATTGATTTTGGCCATTTCAACAACTTAGGCTCAAAAATGAAAGGGTGTCGGCTTCAACCGAAAATGCACCCGTTTACAATGTGATGCAACAAATACAAATGACTCAAGAAATTCTCAAAGTACAAAGTGTGCTCCTCAAATGATGGAGGGCAATCAACAATCCAACAACTCAAATACTGATTGCAACTATGAAGAAGCAATACAATGTCAACTCAATACAATCTTGCTGCAAAATATGTGCAGCTAAAAACACTATGCAAGGAGTCTTTAAGGCAGCTGAATTTTCCTTCAAAGAGCTATTTTCAATGATGCCAAACTTGTCTTCAAATGTCAATTTCTTCAAAAAAAAATCACCCTTCAATGCCACGAATCACAAATTGCAAATCTGCAATGTATTCAATCTATCTGCTCCTCATATGCCATTTTCTTCATTTCATTTCTGCTATTCTTGTCTCTCTCTTTCCTCTCTCTCTGCTGTTTTTTTTTTTTTTTTTTTTTTTAATTAAAAATTAATTAATTAAAAAAAAGGGAATAATTAAAAAGGGAAAGGGAGGTTATTAAAAGAAGTTGTGGAGAGATATTATGTGGAGGGGGGTTATTAAATATGGGTTATGGGAAATATATGGGAAATTATATTGAATTAAATGGGAAGGGCGGTATTGCAAGTATGGTGGGGTGGTATTAATATAAATGGAATCGAATTAAAATGGAGGGGGGATAAAAAAATCAATTTTAAAATGGGATTAATTAAAAAATGGAAGGGCGGACTTACAAGTGGGGAAAGATATTAAAAATGGCGGTCTGTGAAAAACGATTTTTAAAAGGAGGAGTGGTATTATTGAATGGAGGCCGAAAGGCCAAGTGGGAAGGCGAAGAGTGCAGGGAGGCGGCAGGTAGTTGGTGAGAGGCGAAAGAGGGAGGCCGAGCAGTGGACTAGGAAGCGTTTTTAATTAAAAAGCGGGTTTGCAGGTTGCAGGAGCCGGTCTTGTTAGTGCAGGAAGGGCGGAAGGGGTATGTGTGAGTCCTGTGGAAGGGCGGAAGGGGTATCTCCTCAATTTTGTTTCAACTAGAAATGTTAGTTCTGTGACTTTAGTTGAACGTTGGTGTGGTAATAAGCCCTTAGTCGGTCACCTCATACTTTTTGAATCTATTTCTTGGGTGCATATTTTTGATGATTTAGAGAAGAAATTGGATGCAAGGAGTCATGCTTCCATCACGATGGGATACTCTAAAGAGTCCAAATCTTATTGATTATTTTATCTTATCAAATAAAATATCATTGAAGAATGTTTTTCAATCATCGTTTTGATATCATTGAAGACAATGGATCAATTTTTACTTGTTCTTTTTCAGTATTTCGATCATTCAATAAACCATAATTTTTGGTGTCAATTGGTAGTTCAAATCTTTTGACTGAGACCATACCTTCTTTGATTAAACTTTTGAAAGCATGTCTCCATTCATCGATATTGTGTTCACTTAAATGAGTTGCTAAAATAGTTAAAGTTGTTGGATTTGATGTTGATGATGTTTCTTCAAGCTGATTGAATCGTAGTCACAAACAACATGCCCATATTGTGTTGATGTCTCGTGTTCATAAAATTGTGTCCATAATCCTACATCGATGCACAAGTACAACTTTAATGGTAGTAGGCTATGGAGGCTAAGATAGATTCTCCTTTGAAGAATCACACTTGGGATTTAGTACCTCAATCATAAGGTAATAATGTCATGAAGTTTCGATGGGTATATAAGACCAAATTCACTTCTAAAGGTGTTGTTGAGTGTCATAAGGTTCATTTGGTCATGAAAGGATTCTCAAAGTAAGAAAGTATTAACTACACTGAAACCATTGCCCCTATTGCAAAGATGAATTTTTTTCTACTGATCCTTTCCCTTACTGCTCAATTTGGATGGCCAATTCACCAAATGGATTTTAAGAGTGCCTTCCTTCACATTGACTTATCTAAAGAAATTTATATTGAGAAACCCCTTAGTTTGTGACAAATTCCATTTCGTTTTCAACTATAGAAGTCACTATATGGTTTGAAGTAGGCCCTTTAGGTTTGGTATCCTAAGATTGATTAGTTCTTTATGAATCTTAGGATCAAACGCTCTGAATTTGATCATAGATTTATGCATTACGCATAATATTTCTTTACATGATGGCTTCTCTCTTTCTCAATCTAAATATGTATTGGACTTATCAAAATGTTAGGAGTAGGCATGTGAACCTAATAATTATAGTGGAGGTGGGGAGAATATTAGGCTATATATATATATATTGTATCCAATATTTCCCCACCATATATATTACTAGTGCAACTATATAAATTAAATAATTGGTAAATGCCTGTAGGCATCAATTCATAGTAGGCATTAAGACACTTACCTCATAATACATCTCACATTGCCAAGATTAAAAAAATCATAAAAATGAAGTAAATTATAACCTTATTCTAAATTATTATTATTGGTAATTATAAAAATAATTAATATATAAATTAAACATATAAATATTTATAAAAGCACGTAATAAGAAAAACATAGTAAAACAACAATAAATAATACATCTCATATTGCTAAGATTAAAAAAAATAAAAATAAAATGAAGTAAATTATAACTTTATTCTAATTTTTTATTATTGTTAATTATAAAAAAACAAATATATAGATTAAACATACAAATATTTGGAAAAACATGTAAAAAGAAAAACATAGTAAGTTCAATGTCATAAATAAAAATCTAATATAATACTAGTAAATATTACATTTTTTTAATAATTTAGATTGAAAAGAAAAAATGACATAGCTACTTTCTAAATAAATCTTAACATTTTATTTTAACTATTACTAAAATTATTCCATGGTTATTAAATCTTTACCCTCCACTTATTATTAATGATGCAATTAAAATTATGGAAATCTATTCGAAATAATCATACCTATTTTGCTCAATATTTTCTTCACCCTCACATTTTCCATCTTATATATTTTACTCAATATTTTTATCTACTTACACTCACACTCATTCATGTAATAAATATAAAACTATCAATTAAAAAAAACTTATTTTTATTTTATAAATTCTAAATATTTTTATAATTAAATAATTTAAATATTTTTAATCCATATGTAAAACATATAATTTAAAATTATTCCTATAGCATAACATTCTCAGCACTTTAATAGACACTTAAATTAAAAGTAATTACAAAATTTTAATTACAAAAAATATCTTGAATTTATGTGAACATGGAAAAATACTGGAGTCATTTTGGCAAATCAAATCACCATCACCCCACTTTCATTGTCATGCTTTTATACATCCTTTTTTTATTGATAAGTTGGTAAATATAAAACTAGTATTTAACTTAAGATATATTTAGTGTTTATTTTTAAAATATTTTAATAATCAAACAAAATATATTTTTTTAAGTTCAAGAGTTGTGTTCATTTATAACTTTCATTTTTTATTATAATTTTATCTATTAGGGTCCTATAATAATAGGGTTCATAAAATTTTGAATTGATTTTGATAAGTCTTGTAAATATGTATATATCTTGCTTTTCGCAAGTTGTTTTTCCATATTTTAAAAAAAATGAAAATTAATAAAAAAAATCAAAAAAGAGGGTAAAAATTCCTAAAAGAAAGATCAAAGGACTTAGAAAAATATATACCCCAAAAGAAAAAAGAAATAAGACCTGAAAGTGAGCAAGTCCAAATGCCACTGCTTTTACTTTTACTACAAAGAATAATGATTATGTGGAGAGTGTCAATAAATGCCATGATCCATGATCAATTAAACAGTTTAATCTTAACTTTTCATGTTTTCAATTTCATGTTTTAGATAGAGAATAAAGATTTGTCAAACAATTTAAACTTGACAAATCAGTAGATAGGTAGAGAATAATGAGGAGCTCAACAGTTTAATCTGAGCCCTCAGATGAAATAAGGTAGATTTAGATAGTTTTATGCTTTGAAAGAAAATGTTTTAAGGTTGCAAGCTTAAATGCACCTGCAAAAGGAAGAAAAAGTGTTAGAAATAAAAGTTGGGTAGGTAGAAAGCAGCAGAGAAATCATGTAAATAATACATCATCGGGAAAAATCACTAATTTCCCCTCCCCTATGAGTATTCAGTATTCTCAGCTATCAGTCAAACTGGCTCAGAGAATTTCTCTGACTTTTGTTGGGACCTGGCCCAAGGCTCTATGACTGGTTAGTTAAAAATATTGAGTTCTTATGCTAAATCTTCGTTTATCATCATTTACCCTTCATTCATGTATTAAAACCCCTTTTTTCTAAGTAAAAACACATTCTTACTTAGTAAAATTGTAACCCTAGAGTAATTGACTTCGTCCCTTCATAAGTATTCATAAAAACCCTTGATTTTGTACTATACTTAGAAATCATGTGTATTTTGTTTTACGTTACCCTTTCATATTAACTTTTAACATATTTTATTAAATCCCTAAGAAATACCCTTTCTTAATTATTAATTTCATTATATCTAAATACTCCAAAAAACCCCACTATTATAAACATTTGACCAAAGTATATTATCCCATGTGCGTAAATGAAAATCCCAAATCAAAATCTCTTTGGTCTAAAAAGATTATCATTATTCTAATGTCTCCCGCCCTATAGTTTTTAAACTATCAAAAATGGTTGAAAACTATATAAATACATATATTGTGCCCACACTATAATATTTAAAAACATTTCATATACGTTTTAAATATAAATGTTAAACCCCTTTTATATCATGATCAAAACATTTGTTTTAAACCTATCCCCGATGCTATATAAAATATGGTTTAAATGTGTTTTAAAAAATTTATTTCAAAAAAATTAAACCATTTCCACCTATACAAGAGTCGGGTCCCACCTTTCCGCTCCAAAGCATCTCCCGAACAAATCCTCACCGTTCACGTTTATTTCTCAGATCCGATGGTTGAGGGTTGATATCGCATAGATTAGATGCACGACCGCTCCAATGCAAAAGCCACGCAAAATAGGCAATTTCGCATTGACCCCTCCCCTCCATGTGGCCTCTTCTGATTCGATTGCGTGGGTTTTGATTAAAACCATTTACCACTAAAACTCTGCGCAATAAACCACCGGTTTTCGTCCATTCAAAACTCTGAAACCGCTTCTCGCTTGATGCAGCCTACATTTAATGCCAAGGGTTAATACAACCGAAATGTTTATTAAACCTTTGTATACACATTTTCATTCTTCTACCTATCTGTCACGTTTAACCAGTGTTTCACTTCCTCGACTGTGTAACCTTGCAAAAGCCCCTGATACCCATTTTAACGCCTAGAACCTCCGAATTCACCAAAAGAAACCTGTAAAAACTGCTGAGGAGCCGCACCTGCTCCAGTTCAACCACTGAAAGACATCAATTCGACCAAAGATTAAAGAAAACCCTGTTAAAGCCGATACCTGCATACAAACAGGTATTCCTCTGAGTTTTTAACCTGCAATAAAATTTAAAAACCTTTTAAAAGAAAGATAATCAATTCAAAATCAAGAAATTGATTAAATCCAATTGCCGAAAAAGTCCTAGAAACAGGCCAAACTCTCGCAAAATTTTCCCATAAACCCTAGAGTCCGTTGTGCAGTATTTTCAGAGAATTTTATCAGTTTTTCACAGTTATTGATCAATTTCAAGCTCTAAAAAGGCCAGAAATCCTCCACAGGTGCCCTAACCTTCTATAAATCCTTTTTCAACAGAGTTTTAGCCCATTTTGCAGTCAAGAACTTAGAAAACCCCTGTTTTCTATTTTAGACCAGTTTTAAGCCTCATAACTTCATTTGAGAGACCTAATTGAGCATAAAATCCAAGAAGACATTCTATTTTGCTAAATTTTCCCAATCAAGCCTCTGTTATAGTAAAATTGCCTTTGCAAATAGTTTAAACTTACAGAAGCCAATCAAGATTCCTAAAAAATAGAGTGTGAACAAGCCTGAGGGTTCAAAAACTCCTAAAGCTACTCCTGCCATGACTCCAAATACTGCAATTGTAGTCAACCCATTACAACCCCCAGTTGTTGATATTGAGCATATTCACCTCGCTGATATTGACTACAAAATAGTTGATCCTATAGTTGAATTAAATATGTTAGATATCCACAACTGGTGTTTTGAAAAAACTCTAGATGATCAAGAAGAAGTTCATATTTGGGAATCCAATTTTCCCAAATATGTAGTCCCCCTGACTCACCCTTGTCAAGAAATTATTAGACTATGTCACTAGTACTACATTCCTAAACAAAGAGCTATTGTGAATGCAAATAAAGAGGTCATATTTACCATCACTACAGAATCAACAAACCAAATGTTGCAGCTTCAACCAGACCCCCAAGAAGTACCTTTCTCTATTGAGGCCCTAACTAAGCTACACATTGGCTTAGATTTCCCTAAAAGGTTTATGATTTTCCAGACTTTCATGCTTCTGCATGTTGAAATTCCAAAATTAAACCCTCCATATTCAATTGCCAAGTTCCCTGAAGGTTTAAGGCATGTAATCTCCATGCTTTCCTTCATACTTGGGTATTTCACTGATGAGCGTAATTATGAGTCTATCCTAGGATTTTTGTCCACCTTTTCTCCAGGACAGCCACCTTCAGTTATATTTGACTATGTTGGTTTTATTTCTGATAGTATTCACTATCAATTGACTAATTTACAGCTAGAAGGAGTATTTCAGATATACCTCCTATATTTTCCACTTGTTTCTATTCTTTTAATCAGAGAGCTTTCCAATTTCACTTCAAAAGTTGGATATAGAAGGAAAACCTCTATCAATTTTCTTTTGGACATATATACTCAAAAAAGAAGGCACAAAATTCAGTTATTCATAGTTTGTAGAGTTTTTTTTACATCCATTGATCACCATCTTGACAAAAATATAGTAGCCTAGAATCAGTGAGGAAATGAAGAGAATCTTACAGCTATCAAAGCAGAGTAAAGTGGGCGATTGGTATTTATATGAGAAATTCACTGAAATCAGAGTTTTTGGTTCTAACCGATTACCTTACAAGTTACCTAAGCATCCATCAATGAGGATCTTTGCCTTAGAATACATTAGGCATATCCTAAATTCAGATTCAATTAATTTCATGGCAGCCAAGAAAAAGACCCAATTTAAACTCAAAAATCAAATTGGGCCATTCATATGTAATCAAAGAGATGCAGAAAATGAAGCAGCAAGTCAACTATTGGAATATAAATTAGAAGAAATCTTCCCATGGAATTATGATCCACAAGGGATCTTAAGTAAACTAAGGGTAAAATTTAAATTGACACCCTTTATCCATGAGTCAAAGCCAAAAATAGAGAAGTTTTCTAATCAAATTGAGTGGGTTGAAAACACTTTAACAGAAGCAATTAACCAAATAAATACTAGTCACACTTTGGAACTTGCCAAACAGCCAGAAACATCCACTAGGAGAATCAGAGAAGAAGGAGCTTATACTACAGAGACTACAACAGAGACAAAGTTTAAAATCATTTACAACAAGAGGCCAAAACTAGATGCAACAGCTAAAGGTAAAGTAACAATAGATGTTGAAGAAACACGACCTTTGAATACCAACATTGCATAGGCAGAGACCAATGTAGCCACTGTAATCATCAGTAAACCAAATCAGAATGAAGAAAAATTGAATAATGAAGATGCAAAGATAATGGAAAGGCAACAAAGTATGGAGGCTTCTTCCTCACATTCAGCTGAGGAGAAGGATTTATATATTGAGGAGAAATACAAGCAAATCAAATTGAAGAATGAGGAAATCAAAACTGAAATATATTCTCAGTTTTTCAAGAAAAAACCAGCTAATCAAAACAGATTCCTATCAGCATTTGATTATTCAACTCAAAAATTGATTATGTCAGTTTTATAGCCCACAATACCAGTGCCAAAGATAGTGGTTGACTATAAAAAAGTTGATATGGCAGTAGCTATAGACAAAATCCATGAATTGGATCAGATTGAGTTTCATAGGAAAACCTTAGAGATGCTCTATTCCACAGTCACAACAAAAGTTATGTGTGCTCATAGGCTTCAAAATACCATCTCTAATATGCAGGACCAAATGAAGATGGATAAAGCTTCATTATATGCAAAGGATCTAAGGATAAAGGCCTTAGAAGATTTAGTATTACAGGTAGGATATGATCCTACAAACATCAAAGCAGCATAAGCATTGATTAAAAAGAAAAATGAGGACATACATGCCTTGAGGAAAAAACTCAAGCTTCCTCAAGGTGAGCATCCTCAGACAAAGGAAGTTTTACAGGATCAAAAGGAAAAAGATGAAATGATGAGTTTGATACTTCAACTAACAGCTCAAATTAAGGAGATGGAAGTACAGATGGACCAATTTGTCCAAGAAAAGGAAACAGTTAAACAACCAATGATTCCCACTTTCATCCCAGTCATCACAGCAGCAGTGCCTTCTACTTTAGGAGAAAAGTTGGCACCTAAAGAGCCACTGGCCATTGCAGTGCTAGTGACTTCTTCAACAACTTCAGTAACTGAATCCTCTACAACATTGTTGCCACCTACAGATGAAAGTAGCCAACTAGTAAAAGAAATGGAAGAGATGTCCTTGAAAACTAATGAAATCAACATATTGACAAAGATAATTGAAAATATTGAGAATACAAAAAAATCAACTCAGATAGATGCTAAAATACATGAACAAAATGCCCACAGATTGAGTGAAGAGGTAAAGAAGCTCCATAAAGAATTAACTCTCAAGGATCAGATATCATATATTAAAAATTACTTATGGAATAATGTAATTGAAGCCATCCATGATGTTTGGCCTTCTATTCAGATAATTTTTGAGTAGAGAGAGTTACTATTGGCAGTCCAAGAAGAGATCCAACAAACTCAAGCTGATTTAGCTGATAAAACAGAATAGGATGTAAGGTTAATAAATTTCCTCAACAGAAAGAACAGACAGGAACTTGAAGAATTAAAAATCAATGACAGGATATCAACTATCCTAGAAATTAGGAAAGTTACCACCAAAAGAAATTTAATGAGGTAGATTGAAGAGAAATGTGAAG
Organism: Pinus albicaulis; assembly: GCA_034641835.2. Classification (NCBI taxonomy): domain Eukaryota; kingdom Viridiplantae; phylum Streptophyta; class Pinopsida; order Pinales; family Pinaceae; genus Pinus; species Pinus albicaulis. Next base: position 801,159,175 of record CM076574.1, read on the forward strand.
GAATGACTATTGCTATCACTAGATTCATGGTTAAATTCACCAATTTAAGGTAAAAGGGACTTCCTGATATCATGGTTATCAATGGTAAGTTAATGCCTCAAAATGATTATGACAAAAATATAAGAGAACATGCCAAGGAGCAGGTGAACAAGCCAACAGGTCAAGGTATTCCCACGTGAAAAGTATTGTTAAAAAGTTTTGAAGATTTGTTTTATTTGCAGTATGAAATCAAGCACTTGTTTGTCATTAAGCCCACATTTGCTAGATACACTGAGGCTGATGAGAATTTTAGGAAACTCAAGAATATTCAAATTCCTAAAAATGACGAGTGGCAAGCATTGACTGATTTGCTATGAAGAAAGAAAGACAAACAAATGAAGAAAAAAAAATCTGTTTGTTGATTTAACTGTCAAAACATATTTTTACAGCAGAAAGAAATTTTACTGAAGGTTAAAGAGTATCCGAAGTGAAAGAGTATTAGTGAGAAAGAGTATTAGCGAGAAAGAGTATCAGTGAAGGCAAGTTAGATTCTGAAAAATATCTAAAGAGCCAGCAAAGAGGACACATAAGCAACCAGTTGCTTCTTATCTTAAAACAATTTCTATTTATTTTGAATAAAATAGGACAGCTTGCTAAATTGTTGAGCAGTTGTCACTATTATTGTTGTAAGATATTTTATTTTCCTAATTTAATTCCTAGAAGTCATCTAGGATATTTTGTCAAACATTATGTATAATTACTTCACTCTTTGAAGTATTTTTGGTGTGGAATAAAATTGCTGGAGATTATTATAGATATTTTGTTGACTTGAAGGCTTTGGATTTCGATTTTGAGTAGCAAACTGGATCAGCTATTTGGCATCATACTTCAAGATCCCTATGATAAGCTATCTAGAGTGAAGTACTCTCTTCAAATTGTCATTGTTATCTTCTTTTATTACATGCATACATCTGTGTTTTAATTCTAAATCTGAATGTATAACTAGGAGTATTACTACAGGACATGTTAATAGCACCATGTTTTTAACTAGTTATCATTTCTTTGTTTTCTTCTGATTTTAAATGTAGGGAACCCTTAATTGCTCCCTCTCCCATTTGACCTATATCTTCTAATTCTATTTTCCGGATTTAAGGATCCTTAAGTGCCCTTTATCCCGATCATACCATCTCAAAAACCAATTTTCCAAGATCTCTAAGGGTTATCTATCTTGCCTTGCAGACATTTGACCTTTTAGGCTTTGATCCCAATTCTGTTAGCTTGAATTAGACTCCATCGCCCATTGAACAAGTAGATTTCCCTCTATCTACTATCCAAGTGAAATTTTCCCACCAAATCCAAAAAAACCAAACCAAATCTGCACTTTAATAGCTAGACTAATATTCACAAATTAAAAGTTAAACTTTAAAGAGAGAGCCCTCTCTGAACCCTAGGAAGGCTAGATCCTAGAGTTTGAAGTAGGTTTGTGGTTACCTCTAGTATTCTTTGAATAAAAACCAAAATCCCTCAACTTAAGAATTTACTGGAGTGATAACATTATCAAAATAATTTTTACTTATATAAAATTATAAATATTATGTAATTATTTTACCTAATCATTCAAAGTTCAAACCGATGACATCCACTAGCTTGCACAATTCTTTTAAAATATCACATGAAGCTAAAGAGAATCGTTAATTGGTATTGACAATAGAGAGGGAGAAAATTAAATTTCTGCCACAAGATTTTCCAATAATGCTCTGTCCACACGTCTCTCTTTTCCTTCTCACCATCGACAACACATTCATAATTCGAAATCAATTCCATCATGAAAAAGTTTCATCTCTTCTTCACTTAGACTTGAGTAAAGTCCGAAATAACCGCCTCATGTCTGCCATCTGAAATATTCTCCAAAGTCTTCCGGTCGTATAAAACCTAAGCTGGGTCTTATATATATATGCTCTTCCAAATGTGGCTCCATATCTAATGGTCTATACATATTTTTTAAAGTGCAGCATAAAGAAGGAAAACAATGGAAATTCTTGTAAAATTTTAGTAAATTTAGGCTAATTTTTCTTAGAAATCTTAGCTATATTATGTTAACACTTGTCAAGCTCCAAGATTTTGGATGCTCTGGGAGTTTTTGATAGTGTTGAATCTATTTCCATCATAAAAAAAGATTCAAGCACTCCTATCATTACATTTGTTTAGAAAAAAAGTGGCCCCCACTCCCTACACAATCATTGCTATAAAATTCATTATGGAAATAGTTTTATCATTTCATATACATTTTTTAATTTAATGAAGAATATGGTATATTTATCTTTGATATCTATGTGTATGGGTAATCTTTATTTTTTTTTCTCACAAACAAAGAGGTATTTTACAAAAAAATTGACATTTGGATTGGTAGTGACTTTAAAGTAATTATTATTATTAACAAAGAGGTCTTATACAAAAAATTGACATTTGGATTGGTAGTGAATTTAAAGTTATTATTATTATGAATGATGTAATTCTAACAACTAAACTAAAATACTTGTTTCTAGTGATATTACTTGCTTCAAATTTAGTAATTGTAGCCCTTCTCTCCAATTTTTTTTTTTCCTTGAATTCCTTCCTTACGCATTTTCATCATTTACAACTTTACTTATTTGAAATGGTACATTTTAATGTCTAGTAGTGGGTACAAACTAAGGATGGTCCCTTATGACAAGTTACTAACAATGCAAACTTGGGGAAAAAGGAATATATCAACTTGAAGGAATGATTAGAGACACTTAGACAACGAATTTGAACATGGTATTGAAATGATAAATGTAGAAAAATGAATTAGATTTTCAAATATGTATTTTTTTATTTATAAGAATTGTATGTAACTATGTGATTGTGATTTTTCTTATTATTGATATATTATTTTGACGAAAAATGTGATACTACAACCTTTGAGTACCACAATAACAAAATCTTAGATGCAAAAATCTTTAGAGTTGTAAAAAATAAAGAGTTCATGTACATATCTAATTTTTCAATATTTAAGATCTCATATATATATATATCCTTGAAATTACAAATCCTTCTATTTTCCCAACCTAGAAAGGCCTTAACATTATCAAACAATCATGTTTTCTCTTAGATTCTAGGTCTAGGCCAAAGGGAAGGTGGTTATTGCAAGAGAGAAAAAGAGAAATTAGAGAGAGAGGGAGACAGAGAGAGAGAAGGGGGTTGATGAAGGGAGGGAGAGAGAGAGAGGAAGATAAAGGTGTGGCAGGGGAAAGGGGGGAGAGAGAGTTAGAGAATGATAGAAACAAATAAAGATCAAGAGGAAGAGGGAGGGAGAGAGAAAAATGTAGCTATGGATAGATATATATATAAAGACATGGAGAGAGAGAAAGAGAGAGTTGGGGGTACGAGAGAGAGTGACAAATAGAAAATAAGAGAAGGGATTCAAAGAGATAGAGATAGAAGTGGGGAGAGAGGGAAGGAGAGAGATATATAGAGAGAGAGGGAGAGGTATGTACAGGTGGAGTGTGTGTGTGTGTGTGTGTGTGTGATGGTAGAGAGAGTGATAGAGATAGTGAGGAAGATATAGGAAAAGATGGATCGAGGGGAGAGAGAGGGAACAAGAGAGTGAATGTGTGTGAGGGAGTGTGGGAGAGAGATTAGGGGGAGAGAAGAGAGAGAATGGGGGAGATAGAGGGAGAAAGAAGAGGGTCAAGGGGAAAGGGGTGAGAAGGGAGGGAGAGAGATGTTGGATGAAATAGAAAGACATATGAGGAAAGAGGGAAGGAGAAAAAGATAGATATTGATGGATGATAGATAGGAAAGAAGAAAGACACGTTGAGAGAGAGGGAGAGGTTAAGAGAGGAATAAATAACGACGAGGGAGATGGATAATGAGGGATTGAGAAGAAGAGAAAGAGAAGGAGAAGGGAAGGAGAGATAAAGTAAGATAGTGATGGGAATTGCGTTTGATTATCTTCCTGATTTAGAGGTCTTGTTTCAACTGTGTTTGGAACCCAGTCCCTAATAGGGGGGGTATGGGGGAAATATATAATGATATATTTTATGTTAATTTAGGATGCTTTCCCTAGAAGATAACCCTTGGTTTATATGAGGAAATTATATTATAGTTGTATATGATAAAAAGGACATTATGTGAGAGTAAAGAGGAAGCTACAAAATATGTGCTATAGGTTGTATTATTTCCATTTGTAAGATAATATAAAAGGGAGAATTTCTCATTTCTCCATAAATTTAATGATGATTAGGTGAACCACTTATATCTATGTTTCTCCTGTTTAATGTTTTTTTGTTTTTTCAATATTTTCGTTTCGTTTCATTTCTTGGTTATTTAATTTCTAAGTGACAGATGGAGAAAGATAGCGACTTATGCAAGGAGGGGATCGATAAAGGGAATATTAGAGAGAAACATAAAAATAAATAAATATATGAATATAGAGAGACTGTGTGGAGAGAGAGAAATATAGATAATGGGGAAATAAACATAGAGAAGGAGGAGGGGAGGGAGGGAAGAGAGGAGGAGGGAAATTAGGTAGATAAATAGTTGGATGGAGGATATAGAGGAGTGAGATTTGGAAGAATACATAGATAGATAGAGTTATCGGAAGAGAGAAATAGAGAATAGGAGATGGAAGGGGAGAGAGATGGAGCTTGAGGGGGGAGGAGGCAATAAGGGAGAGATAGGAAGGGTAGAAGAGGGAGTCATGTTGACAAAGAGAAATGGAGAGAGAAAGGAATGGTAGAGAAATAAAGAGAGGTAGAGAGGGAGTTAGGGAGAGAGATATATATATAGATGGGGGAGTTAGAGGGAAGAAGAAAGAGGATGAGAGAGAGAAAGTGGGAGTGAAGGGGGAGAGAGAGAGAGAGCAGTTTTTTCCAAGAAAAAATGACGAGGGAGAGAGTTATATTAATACTTGTTTGAGAGTGATATTACTTGCTTCAAATGTAATAACTAAACCCATTCTCTAAAAAAAATTTGCTTCCTTGAATTCCTTCCTCGTGTCTTTTCATCCTTCACAGTTTCTTCATCAATTTGAGATGAGACATTTGAATGACTGGTAGTGGGTACAAACTAATGATGGCCTCTCATTACAAGTTAGTGGCAATACAAGGTTGGAGAAAAAATAATCTATGAACTGGTATGAATGATTAAATGTACTTAAACAAATCATTTTATATTGTATAAAAATAAGAAATATAGAAAAATAAATTCCAAATCTCTAATTTTTATTTATAATAATTGTGTGTAACTATGTGAATTGTTATTTTTTTAATAATTGATATATTATTTTTCATGGAAAATGTAATGCATATGTTTTTATCAATGTAACCTTTGGGTACCACAATGATGAAATCTTGTTACAAAAATCGTTTAATTAGATTTTAGTTTTATTATAATATAATTTCCACCACTACTTTTTTAAATTTCTTTTCTGAATTTTAAGTAATTTAATTTTAATTTACAAATTCTATTTACCATTTACTTTTTCTAAAACTTATTTTTATTATTTTTTTCTTTTATATATTCACTTGTTATAACATGGTTACGATGTTATTTATCCTTGAGTATTGAACTTTGAAAATGTCACAAAATCTACGTAAATTTTAGTCAACATATATTTATTTTATTCAAAATTTCAAGTATTTTTTAATTATTAAATCAGTTAAAAAAACATTAATGAGTGTAACCTCCAAAAATTATAGCTTCTAATTTTTTTTTAATCAAAAGTTGTGTAGAAAAGCATCTAACTGTTCTAATATTAGGTATTTGAAACTAAATTTAGTTCCATTCAAAGAGAGACTTTTGTACACCATTTTATCTTCTTCCAACATTCACTATGCTTAACCATAAGGATGATAGGATATCAATGTGGATTACAAAATGACATGTCAAATAAGAGAAGAAAGACTCCTCCCATATTTCTATTTCGTCACCACCAAAAGCATTCCCAAATATGGGAAGACACACTCTAGGGGTGTAGTATAAGCCATCTAGTTATGTTGTAACCTGTTTCCCTTTAGGAACCCCTTCGAGAACAATTCCATTGGTGGTCATTCTGTCGTTAATTGATTTTTAGTTCTCATTTTTTGAATAAATAAGGTTGTTGTTGCTTATTTATGGTAGGAGAATCCCAAGTGTAGAATTGTTTGCTAGAATAGATGCACTTGATGCATGCTACTACAGTGAAGTGAGTAGCTAATCAATTCATATTTGACACAGTAAATTATATGGATGTTGCATATTTTCCCCATGAATAGGCACTTAAGAGGCAACATTGTATATTTTTTCCATCCTTCAAAATTTCTTAAGAATACTTTAGTTATTTTTACATCTGGATCACATAACATATCACATCTCTCTTTATCTATGCTCTTATTCTATATGATTGCCTTACAACATTTCCTTTGCAAGATTTGGTGCAATTTCTAGTAATAAGAAAAAACAATATATTTATATATTCAAACAATTATAAATTATGATTTTCATTCCTTAACATAATTCTTTTTAATATATATATATATATATATATATATATATATATATATATATATATATATATATATATATATATATATATATATAATAAATGTTTAACAATTTTTATATAAAATTGTGGTAACATTTTTTGTATAAAATTGTATTAAAAAAATAGTTATATAATTTATTATTAGTATTTATAAATCTATATATTATATATATTTTTGTTTATTTAATGCTCGCCTTTATATTATTGATTCAAAATGATACATAGAGTATGGCCAGATGGCTTGTTCCAATTCAACCTTGAACACATGTTGCCAATCAACGACGCTAAGCACTCACATAATATACTTACCCAAAGTTTCATTAATGATAAACTAGCAATTACACCATATGTTGCTAAGGGAGGAGCTAAAAAAACAAATTTTATGCAAGTTTATTTATTTTATTTTCACTTAAGTTTTGTTTTCATATAATGTTTTAAAATAAAATCATTGTTTTCTATCTATCATAAACATATTCATTAATAAGTTGTTAGTTAAAAAAAATGTATGGTTAGAAAAGTTTTATTGTCACTTTGAATAGGGTTTGATGAAAGTTCCAAATATCTTTTTATATCTATTTTATGTTTTTATTATAATTATTATCTTTAATTATATAATTTAGTAAACTTAATATGTTTTTAATTTTTTATTTCATTATATATATATATATATATATATATATATATATATATATATATATATATCAAAAATTTCAAAATTATATTTTTTATATACTTTCTTAATTATTTTTATTTGGAATATTTCATATATTAATCCATTATTTTTATTTGAAATATTTCATAGCTTAATAAAAAAAATAAAAATATGATACCACTTTGTTTTGAATAAATCTGAAACATGTGATTCACGACTGTAACATATGGTAAGGCATGCCTTCTCAGTATTGACTCCTGAGAGATGAGTATAAGTGAAATTGTAGCATTTTTCTAGACAGATCCATTGGACAGGAAAGGAGAGGTAAGGCCACGACGAAGTGATGTAAAACTGCTTAGGCGATGACTCTTGCGCCATGGGGGAATGTGGGTGTGGGGCCAGTAGTGTGCGACCTATTACCTTGGCGGAGTTAACACTCGATGGCGAACACATGTTATATTTAAATCAAATTTTTGGCTAAACAACAGATATAGATGTGATGAAAAGGGTAGACAATGCCTTAACCAATTTCAAAAAGGACACCTCATTGTAAAAATATGTACTAGAACCCATGATTTTAGAATGCAGTCACATGAGAGGAGGCTTCTGATTATCTCAATCCTTTGCTCAACTCTAGAGTAGAAAGAAAATGGGATTGATATGTTCTGCAATGTTTCCTTGTTTTCTGATTCTTCTACCCAAATTTCAACATCAACATTTTCAACATCAACATGAAGAACAATGTGAGAAAAAAAATTTGGAAGGCTTTCTTTCAAACTCTCTAGGCAATCAAAAGTCTTATGTCATGAGAGTAGCGATGTGAATCCCCAAAAACTATAGGCACACAATATCACATAAATGGCATTCAAAATAAGTAAATGGACTTTCCTCCTAAGACAAGATATTCAAAGTCCATAGTATTCAAAACTTGGGCCCCATATAATCTTAATCATATGCAATGGCCACCTCCTAAATCGTCCTTCCTTAATGGATTCCAACAAATAGTCGATGGCTGACACACTTGCCTCAAAAGCTAAAACAAAAGCAACAACCTTGAAGCATAAGATATAACCAAACAATCAGAGGCTTGTTAAGCTTGATTACTCATATTTTTCATTTCAAATGTACAAAGTAAATTTGGTATAGTAGCTTGGTATGGTAAATCCATGGCACAGAGGGAAAATTTTAGGGGCTAATATTCCATGATTTTTCCAAAAAAAATATTTTCCAATTTCCATTTTTCTAAAACTGAATTCACCCAAATTTTATATTATAAAATTATTTTACCTGAAAATTTGTCAATATTATATATTTTCTAATGTAAAATAATTACAAATGTAAACATTTTTACAGAATTATCATCAAACATTTTAAAACTTGGATATTAGGGACTAGTAAGTTTTTCCAAGGTTGCTAAACTTTAAGATAAACATCCATTCTTAAAATTTTCCTTGATGGCATGTTTCGTCTTCGTAGTCATCAATCATTAATTCAATTTTGTAGGTCTTGCATTGATACTTGTAGGTTGGGCCATAACCATGATCCAAACCATCTTCAACTAGGTTAAATTTGTAAGCATGTGTTACTTGACGAAGAGGAACACTGAGTCACCCCCAACACATCTTCTTCACACTGATCGAAATGTGCATTGATGGCTTCGGCTGACAGACTTGGGAAATACTTGAAGAAGCACGAAATTAGTTGTGCTGACAGCTGCTTTGCTTTGCTACTTCATCTTCTGGATTCCAGACAGAAAGCAGTGTCGAAGCAGTAATGTTAATACTAGGTTGTTGTTACCTGGGAAGCAACAACAGTCGGTAACCCAAGTTGCAGATGCATCCAAGGGACCTGTAATTCTTGTGATTATGTTAGGGGTCCTTTTGATATTTTATTTGCTAAAAATAGTGAGAATATTTAAGCTATTCTCTAGGTGGGATATCGAGGATAATTTTCCATTGCAGATGTGATATTTGGAGAACACAATCCAGGTAAATAGTGATAAATATATTAACAAGAGTGATTTTCCAACCAAGAATGGAACCTGTCACCGAAGCTGGATTCTCCAAACAACAAAGAATTAAAGATCCTCTGCCATTGAAGCCTGGAATCATCCATTTCCAAAAAAAAAAATCAAAACTCACTTCCGCAATTCAATAAGCCTTTAGAGCTGGATGAAGGCTATAAGAGGAAAGGATACACACACTCTGCATTTCAATAAAACATAAGCTTTAAATGACTATTTTTCTTTGGAAAGAAATTGGCTATTGCATACTTACTTAACCATTTAGAATGAAAAGCCCGAGATCATTTACTCAAGGATTTCAAATACCACACGAAAATGTTTACATCCTATTTCCTTACGAATTTGACACCTCATCCCTCTGCCTCTACATGATCAGCGGTGCAAACACCGCTGGAAAATCACTAGCTACAGAAACGACCTATTACACACTAGCCACTAGAAAGAAAATCACATGTTGATCATTAATGCAAATTGCATTCTGATCATGCTAATTTCTAGTTTGAATCTTATCAGATTTTTTTTAATAAATTCAATGGTATGAGTGTTTAAATCATCAAATTTTTTTTATGATCCAGCATTATCAAAAAATTTCAAAATACCGAAATTCCTAAAGCTTAACAATAACTTCGATTTTCAAAAAATTCATTTTTCAATCATAGCGAATTTTTTATTATATTCTGAGCGAGGCCTGTTTACACCACACACTTATTAGAGAGTAAAAAGTCGGAAAGATTTGGTTTCCGGTACAATGTCGAGGAATGCTTAATTTAAAGACCGAGTGAACTGTGATCATACCGACCGTGTGAAGGTTTATACCTTACTATCAAATTTATGTATACTGACATATAATATGTAAATTGATACTCTGAATGGGATGTCGCAATCCCACACTGGCGGAGTCAACTATTGCTTTAAAGGTTCGTTATTTTCCTTTCTGTAAATGAAGACCTGTCAAATATCCATACATGTTTCATTGCGAATTAATTTTACGAGGACTTAAACATTTAACGTTTTCACATTCATTCCTTCTTTTGTTAATTAGAAATCTTGTCACATTTTTTATATTCTTATTAATAAATGAAATTTTCACAAATAATTTTCATGTAGTTTTAAAATTACGTTTAAATTTTCATATTTAGTGAATATACGACGGAAACCACCAGAGCATTTGCCTTGGAAAATCATAAAGTCATCCACCGAAAGCGGGCAAGAAGATATTCTTCCACTGCTTCGGTTCAAGACCAATAAAACAGTCTGCGTCCTGCAATTTCTGGACTTATTTATCAAGAAGAACATGAGAAAGGCGGCGCTCTATGCATAAATAGACAAAGGGAATAAAACTCCAAAAATTACAGATTCATCAAGCAGAAATTGCCAGAATTAGGAACCTAAAAAGCCAAATCCATTTCTATAATGTGGAAAAAATAAATTGCCAGAATTAGAAACCTGAAAAGCCAAAACCATTTCTATAATGCGAAAAAAAGAATTAACATGTAAAATTTTTGGTAAATTTACTAAAGTGATTTTCTAAGACAGTCTTGAACAAAATAATCCCTATTTGGCCCAAAAAAATAAAAACAAGAATCCACGCAAACAGTGAAATATCAACGAATCGTTTCAAATTGAGGAAATCCATGAATTTACCAGCAAATTTAGGGAGAAGACCACCTCTTTCCTTCTGATTGATTGGATCATCCCATAGTTTCTATGAATTCAATGAAATCCTTGGCCTTCATCAACTCTATCATGGCTTCTTGCCATCAATCCAGTAATCCTCCAGATTTTCTCGCGTAGCTTGCTAAATCGTATAAACTTTTGTGCGCCCCATTGGATCGGTCAGTTCTATGTCGCTCCTGTTTTCCATTCTCAGTAACCTGAAGAAACATAATTAGTGTGAGAGCCTCACAAGTGAAAAAAAAAACCATAGCTTAGGGATTACAAATTTTCAGATTCCAAGTGATGCTCAAAGTACGTACCTGTAAGAATTCAGAGCATTCGAATTAAAATGGGCCAGTGGCCAATATTTTTAACCAGGTCCAATGGAAAATGACATCTCAAGTGGAAAGAACAATACCTAGTCATAGAAGAAACCAATGGTAGTTAAGCCAGAGATGCAGTAAGCCGAATAATGGGTTGGAATAAGAGAGCTTACCTATGCAGAAGCTGAGTTGAGGAACGCCGAATTACATCATCTGCAACAGCAAAACAAGCTAAATAATCAATAACCTCACACCTGAATTTGTAGAATAGAGTGGAAAATAAAATGCATACAACTGTCACATCATTTGGTACCTATTTGGAAAAGTGAGTTAGCTTGGTAGCACAAATTCCTGAACCCTAGTTGAAATGGATTCACTGACAAGATGTTGACAGCCATGACAATAAAAACAAAACTTGACTACCGGGATGAGAGGACAATCTCTCTGTGAATTGGTGTGCGGAGACCCAAAAACTATGGTCTCTCTCAAAATGTTGTTTCGGTTAAACAAACTGGTATGAAATAAAGATTCAGTTGAAACTTCAAAGGTAATCTAACGGTAGAGGACATTTCTATCATCTAACACTCCATCTAATGGTGCATATCAGTACAGAGTGACAAATAGAAAGTTATTTTCAAATAATAACACATTACAACATAATAATATTCTCATTCCAATGTTTTAAAAAAATCACACATTCTTTACCGATATAAAAATCTTTGTAAACGATTTTATAGATTTTATAAATGGATTAAAACTAGAGTACAATGAATAAACAACCAACTACTTCAATAAATAACCTTCGGAATTAATAATATATTTCAGGAGATTTTAGGGATATTGATACATCATTAAGTTTTATTAATATTGATGTTTTGTTTGGGTTTGTGAGTGTTTGTATTAGGCTAAAAAGAATAGGGTAGTCCTTTTGACTCAACCTCAATTTTTCTCATTGAGAAAAGATAAATTTACGAATTCTTTTATTAAAAAAACTCATTGTGTAAAATTTATTATTTTAATATTTGAGTTATTAATCATCAGTTTTTAAATCATTGTTAATTGAAAGTTATTAGTTGTATACACTAATAATTTATTAAATTAATTAAGAGTTGATAGTTACATACATTAATGACAAATTAGTAAGGTAGTTGGGGTTGAGACTTATAATAAATAGTTGAGAGTTGTAATCAATTAATTAAATTATGTTATTTATTTGATTGACTTTTTCATTGAGATATCTTCTTTTATATTTTAATATTTGCTTATACAATTCGTTCACCAATAGTAATATAAGTTTTCCTAATATTTTCGTGTATGTTTTAGGATATGTCTAAACAATTCATCCATGGTTATATAATTTTTTGACTTTTCTATTATTTAATTCATCATAGGTGGATTAGTTCTCTTGTTTTTTGTTTTTAATACTAGCATTTGAATCAAAAGGGTTGAAAGGCATGTTGATAGAAGTATATATGAATGTAGAGTGAGATAGAGGTAGCACCGTAGGAAATAAGGATGTGAATGTGAAAGGCATGAGGAAAGCTAAAGTATTGGTAAGGTAGAGCTTTCCAAGTGGGTAAAAATGCATTATAGGATTTGCAATATATCATTTTAATACCACATAACTCAATCTTCGAGGAGATATCAATGTGGTTTTCTACCATTTTCTTTGAACAAAATCCCGGAGTATATGATGAGAAGTTGTTTGGATATGAGAGTAAAAAAAAATAGTTGAGAAACAAGCATTTTATAGGGTGCTCAAAATTCTAAACGAATTGAATTGGTGTTTTTCTTTGTTGCAATTTAAGGAATCCTTAAGTATTTTTATCACGATGTGATTTTGGATGGGTAACAAGTGGATTACTTGCTCCCATTCTTGTTTTAAAGTTTAGAAAATGAAGCTTGGAGGACTAAATAGGTTGAAAAGGACAACAATTTGTTTTCAAACAAAACATAGAAATTTTGAAAACTTGATGCCTATTGGAATTTCAAGGAAAAACATAAATGATATCCTCAACTCCATTTTATTGTAATAATTCAACTCCATCTTAAATATACTTAAATTAAATAAAATATAAAATAAAATATAAAACAAATAAATACATGTAAATTCGTTTTCAATGTGGATTTATCAAGAATAGAAAAGCGTTAAATTTGTTAATACATAATTTTTTTAATATAAAGAAATCAATACTTAGTAAAGAATTAAATAATATATATATGTATATGTATATTACAAAATCTACTATTTTTCATTTTCTATTTTTTTAAAGGAGAAAATAAATCAACAAGACTGTAAAATGAGTTGTTGGTACCAAGCCAACCCACATGTATACTCAAGAGTTAACAAGACTCAAAACTAATATAACACTATTCAAGACATTATAACTCAATATTTTACTAACCAAGCTTTGAGCCTAGTTGGAGAAGATAACAACAGTTATACCCAACCCTATATAAATTGAATTGACTAAATTTAATCTTTTTAATATCCAACATAACTATACTTAAAATATTATCATTCAATTATAATACTTTTATTATTTCTTTTTAAATTTATAATATAATTTTTCCTATATTTTTTATTTTAATTATATTATATTTAATGTGTTATCATATTTAGATATAATCCATATGAAATTATATACATTAATGAATTACTAGAGAGATATATTATTGATAGAAAATTTATTAAAACAAATATCATTTAACAATTTGATATATAATTGTTAAACCAATAATTTAAAAGGTCCATTTTAACAACTTGAAAAGTTCATTTGGATAATGTAAATATTAAATTTCATGAACATGAAAGGAAATCAATTTTATATCATCTTTAAATTTATAATATATTCTTTCCTATATTTTATTATTTTAATTGATGATGATGATGATAATGGTTACTGTCCGTTAAGACCAATGTGGTCTATCAGACCTTAAGAGAGGAGAAAGAATCTAAGTTTGATGATTCAAAATCCTATTTCTATGATCAAAGAGAAGGGAAATAAGCGCTCCAAGATCGCTATAGGTGGGCTAGCTTAATAGGTCAAGAAGATTGGAAGTGTGGCAGATGTTAGGGAATTGAGAGCGGATGTGAGTAAGAGTCGGGCAGTCTAAAAGGAAGTGCTTTTCATCTTCCACGTGCTTATAATCACATATCTGACAGATTCTATCGTTCCAAGGAGTCTTGGGAATAGACCACCACCCGGTCTCACTTCAGCTCATGGGAATTAGTTCTTATCCTAGCGATGTTCATTTTTTTCTTAGTGTTGGACAACACAGAGAGATAATTATGATTATCAAGGGCGGACTTGATCACCTCCTTATAGTATCTTAGCTTCCTTTTACCCTTCAGCTCCTGATCCTCCCACAGCTTATCCTTAAACTTGGATGTAATAGTATTTTTGATATTGTCTTTGCTTCCCATTCTGAGCTCCTCCTTAATTCCCCAAAGGTTGAGCCAAGATTGGGTATCCTTATGCCACCTGTGCTTGAGGCAAAGGTGGGGGTTTTGACTACAGTTAGAAGAAATTTTTGGGAGCCTTTTTTATTCCATGTTGTAAAGCATATTCTTATACATTAGATATCTAAACATAGTTGTACTTTCAATGGGGGACAAACAAGATTCGATCAAGAGGATTAGATAGGGAGTATTTCCATTGATCTTAAGGTTGTAGGTTATGAATTTCTTTTGAATCATATCAATCTTCCTCCATGACTCTCTAGGTATACTACAACCCCAAACTTCACATCTGTATCAACAGCGGTGACGAGGGTCTCAAAGAGGAACCTATTTTTACTCCAAATGTAAAGATAGACCGATTTACAATTGTTTTCAAGCTCATAATAAGCTTTTCAGCCCCTAATAATCCCTTTCTTGATGCTATAATTCCACTTGAGTTGATGAGGGAAGTCAATGCCCAAATATTTATAAGAAGAAACCTGCTCTAAGCACTGGTTATTATACACAAAACTACCATGGGTGGTCCTTTTGGATTTAATGATCATGAATTTAGTCTTGTCAGTATTAACTTTCATACCCATCTTGGAGCAACAGTCATGAAGAATCTGAAGTTGCTTGTCAAGATCATCATGGATTTCTGCAAGAAGAACGATATCATTGACATAGAGGAGAAGAGTAATGAGAACACCAGAAAGCTTGATCCCCTTACACCCCACAGATTCCAGACACTCCTCTAGCTTATTGATGTATATGCCAAAAGGGTAGGGGATAGGGGACACCCTTGCTTAACTCCAATATTGCATTTAATGTCTTTAGACCACCCCTCGGTGGTCTTAAGCTTGGTAATGATGGTATCGTAGAGACGGATCACAAAAAACCTCAACTCAGGAGGGACCATGATCTATTTAAGTCTCTCCCAAAGTTTATATTGAGGAACAATGTCGAAAGCTTTTCTAAAGTCCACAAGGCAACAAAAGAGATTGGCTTTACTATTGTGACATTCTTCCGCAATGATTCTAAGAGTGACAAGATGGTCAATAGTCAAGTGATGTCTCCTAAATTATATTTAATTTGTTACCATATTTAAACCTAATCTATATGAACCTATATACATTGATGAATTTCTAGAGAGATATATTATTGATAGAAATTTTACTAAAACAAATATCATTTCACAATTTGATATACAACTGTTAAAGCAATAATTTAAAAGACTCAATTTAACAACTTGAAAATTTCATTTGGATAATTTCAATATTAAATTTCATGAACATCAAAGAAAATCAATTTTACATCATCTTTAAAAAAATATATTGAATTTATAAATTGTATTATATTTAAATTTTAAAATAAAATAAAAATATTTATAAAAAAATAATGATTAAAATGTTAAGTTTTTAATTTAATTTTATATAAATCATAAAATTGTATATATAATTATCCCCGGATGTGGGTGAATAAACGCGCTCTGTTGGCAAGACACATGGCCTCTCCACCGCCTTCCAGCTGTCCTCTCCATGAGATTGCACCTGCCCCAAGAGTGACAACCATAAATTTTCCTCACTAGTCCTTGGCCTGATGCATTCCTTGAAATTCAATTCCAATTAATGCACATTCAATCATGCCTCATTCGAATTGCAGATTACTCTGACCTTTTATGGGCAATGGCGCTGACTCCTGCACACATTTTTCCTGTGCCTCCCTTTGTCTTTCCCTCAGACTTGCTCTGCAAGCTCCTACTCTCTGCTTTGTTGGTCCCCGTTGTGCTTCCACCCCTCGCGCCGTTGTTCAATCACCCTCTTCTCATTCGTTTCACGTTGTTTCTCATTATTCCATTGCTCGTCCACCTCCCTCTACTCATCCACATCCTCTGCATCCCCACAATTCTACTGATACCATGCCTCGCCACCACTGAATGCGCTTTTGTAGGGGAGGAGGCAAAGGTTGACCCTATCGCCCTCCAATTCCAGCCATGGCGGAGTGCAAAATGGCTTTCTCAGTGGCCATGGATCTGCCAGAGGTCTCTGACCCTCAACTCCTCTAAACCCATCTCTCGATTTGAATTCTGGAAGCTCTGCAAAGCAATTACGGCTCTGGGTCTAAGAAAACGCTATGAAAATCCACTCTCTCTCATTCTTCCTCCCCGCTACCTAAAAAATGGTTGCTCTTCCCATCAAATGCATGGAGGAAACCTCTGACAGTGGGGACAACATATCAGCCAAAGGCGACAAGCAACTGGACAAGGCAGAAGAAACAGGCGCTTGCTCCACCTCCACGCTAGAGTTGGACCCTCAACCCTCTAAGAAGGAGGACGACCCATCTGACTACAAGTGCTACATAGAGGAAGAACCACCTCATCTACTGCTCTAGGATGCAAAGGACCATAACTTGTAGTGTTATGGCTCCTCTTTCTCCAGTTTTTCTTGCTTTACTATAGTCTCTATGTTTACTTTTATTCTTCACAACAAACTTAGCTTCTTGGATCTTCTGTTAAAGGTTGGTTTCCCCATATGGGCAGCTCTCTCTATGTATTTTGGAATGCTTTATGGGCTGGTTCCCTCCCAAGGGGCAACCTCATTTTTTTAATTTTGAATTATCTCTTTCCAACTAGGGTTAGCTAACTCAGCAATCCTGGTCAGGAAACTAGAATGTACTTTTTTGTACCATATAATAGAGATTAGTCTTATGTAGAATAAAAAATAATAATAAATAATAAAATTTATATATAATTTTAATTATAATTTTAATGTTTTTTTTTAATTATTATAAAGTTTGTTAAATATAGTTATAGTAAAAAAATCAATATATAAATATAAAATAGTTAAATGATAAAATATATAGTTTAATTATTTTATATTTTTGTTTGTAGTTTTACTTGAGATTAAAAGTTTTATTTATTTAATTTGTAATTTTAAAAAACACAAATAAATACAATCTTTTAAAAAACTTCTAAATCAATTCTAAAAAGGTTTTCTTTTGAATCACAAATAATATTGATTGTAAAATAATTTAAAAAATATAAAAATTTAAAGCATTTAAGTTATGTTTATGATAAAAAGATTCTTAACTCTATTAAATCTCAATCAATTTCTCTTAAAAAATAGTAGCATAAAGATAATAATGTTGACTTAAACTATTAAAGATTATTAATATCATTAGATAAACCAAACATATTTAAATTTAAATAAATTAACAATATAATTAAATATGTTTAGAAATAATGTATTATAAAATTACCATTAACCCTAATTTTAGTATTGATTTTTTTATTATAAATACCCTTAAAAGACTCTATATTTATATTGTTAAAATAAAAACAAATTTATAAACATATCATTTGAAAGTTTATTATGAAAAGAAAAAAAATTATAATCATTATTATATTAAGTATATGAATCATGAAAAATGATTTATTTTATAATATTGTATATGTTGATGATTAATGTCCTTAAATATTTCTATAATTTATTTGTCATTAAGAAGATAAGAGAATAATTGGATTTTTTAACATTTTATTTCTATACTTAAAAGGAAGTGACCAACATAGTTTTTTTTAACTTAAAACAATAAAAATTTTTGTAATGTAATAAATATCTTGAAAACTAAATAGAATGTGAGAATAAGATGGACAATCTAGGAGGAAGTGTTTTCATTTTTAGTCCTCTTAGGATTGTATAGGTGATAGACTCTCTTAGGATTATATAGGTGATCGACTCTTTCATCACAAAGCATTTTGGGAATTGACAAATGCCCAATTTCACTGTAAAGCTCATAAGAATTAAACTTTATTTTTACAATAATATTAATCAAAACCAAAAGACATTTTTTATTTTTGAAATTAAAGTTTATCACCTCCTTTTAATATATCCATTAAATTTTAATTTCAAATTGTATATAAATACTAAATATTTTATAGCTTATTAATTCATTAAATTAATACTAAATATTAAATAATATATTCCAAAATGAAATTTATTAAATATAAATGATCATCACTAATATTATTAAGACATATTATATACAACTCACACTCCTATAACATTAATAATCCAAAAATAATGCATGAATATTAATTAAATATCTAAAATTACAAAAATATAATAAAGTTAATAGGCCATCCATTAAATATTAAATATATATAGATTTAATGTGATTATCAAATATATACGTTTATCAAATGAACAAAATTATTAAGTTTTTAAAATGTTAAGTTTAATAATTATACCGTAGGCTTATTAATGCACAAGAGCATTGGAATTGATTTCTGAAATAACCAATGGTCCGACATAGGTAAATGACAGACTCGTTTCTAAGAACCTCTTTGAGATTTGCTTTTCTCCAAAATTATAGAAGCTAAATGGAAGGAAGAGTAAATGCAAGGAGGACCTTTTGTTTCCCGTTCATGAATATTTTAACGGATGATTTGGAATCGTACTATTTTTACAGACTCAAGCATTTTGGTATGTTCTGCAAAATATATTTTTCTGAAAAAAATATATGTTTTTCTTTTTCTTCTCATTAGAAAAAACCTGGTGTATATTAATGTACCATTTCAAAATCTTGGATTACAATCTTTACATCATGAGTGTTTCCCTTCACTTCAGCTTTATTACAAATACTTCAGTATTATCCCAGTATTTAACTGTAAAAAGCTTTTACAAAATTGACTTTATCAAATTTTTCTTTAAGTTCTTTCTACCCAATGATTCCAAATGTATTCTGCTCGATGGCAATTGTTTGTTACTTACAAAAACAAGTGTTAATATCCTTTCCAGCTCCAAAATGCTCTATGCTTTGCAATCCCGCCTGCAGTAAACAAAAATAGTACAAAAAAGAGTACCTGTCTCTCGAAGTGTCATCTGATTTAAAAAAAACCTGCCCTTTGCCCAACTCCAGCTGCATCAACTAATTCATACTGTATTTCGCCAAATTGCCCATTCAATCCCTTTTTTGATAGCATGTCTGCCATCTGATTTTTCTCCCTATATATGTGAGTAAAGGATATGGATGTGAAGGATTGTTTCAGTCTAGTGATCCGATCAAGCCATGCTGCAAGGTGTCCCAGTTCCAGTTTAATCATCTTGTTCATATGGTTAATGAGGACCTCCACACCCACATCTTCCATTATGTGCTGCCCCATCAAAAAACCTAGCTGGGTAGTGAATTTCAAATGGGCGGATTCTGTGTGAAAGATCTAATGGAGGCTTTTGTTGAATTCTAAGTTGATTCTAGAGTCTAATGATTAATGTGGAAACCATCTCCGACGTGATTTCGATGTCTTCGAAAGTCCTCTTGTTCCTGCAGCATCATATGCACCAATGAAAAAAAATCGAAATGTTCCTGAAAACCTTACCTCTCCCGTACCACCATATGACACATCCCTATACATCCCTGTAGTTTGGGGTCTTTACTTTGAAGTGCTTGCACACCAGCTGAAGAGTTTTTCTGGAGAAAATGCATGTATAAAACATGTGTTCATTGTCCTCGTTTCCATTTCTGCATAAACCACATATCCCAGGTCCTATTTTCCCTTTCCTCCAGAGATTTTCCCAAGTGATATTTTTGTCCTTCCACACCAACCATAGAAAAATAATAATCTTAATTTCAGCTTTTTTCTTCCAAATTATTCTGAACTAACTCTTCCTCTCTTCTCCAGTCTCTGCTAATTTCATGTCCTTGTATAATTCACTGATAATTCTTTGTCCCTTGTTCAAATTACCTCCCTAGTTTATCTAATCTCCCTTGTTGTGGTGACTTATACTCGAGCTCCTTATGTGTTCCAATTGTTTTGCCCGTCATATTCTCAATTCCTCAGGTAACATCAAGTCCTCAGCTTCCTTCCATTGTGGAACCCCTTCCACCCATCCTTTTATAACTTGTGCCATGAAGAAAATACCTGCACGATTTAAGTGGTTTCTCAAATCGATACTGGGTGGTCTATGTGAGGGAAATCCCCTTATTCCTTCTTGTCCGATTTGTATTTTTCCACCATCACCAAAATTCCACTTCAACTTATCTGTGAATATTGTCCATATTTTCCTAAAACCTTTCCAAATTACCAAACCTTGTGGCATATTCACCTACCCAGAAATATGCTTCTCCTCCAAACTTTGTTGTTGGAAATATTTAAACTTCATGATTTTGTGCCAATTGCCTGAAGTCTTAATGCATCACCATAGGGATTTGATTAATAATGCCTTGCCAAAAATATCAATGTCCAGAATGCCCCATCCCCCATGTTCCTTTGGAAGTGTGATCGATTCCCATCTTACCAAGTGGTACTTACCCTTCTCCCTTCTCCATTCCATATAAAATTAGCCATGATTTGCTTGATTTTTCCAATGATGACTTTAGGTATCAGGAAAAGGTGTGCCCAGTGCACCAAAAGCTGTTGTAATACCACCTGTACCAAAATAAGTCTACTGCCTTTGGAAAACCATTTCAACGAACATCCATTTATTCTTTTCCAGTATTTCTCTAGAATCCAACTCCAGTCCGCCACTCTATAACAATTTTCCTTTAGGCGAAAGCCAAGGTATGTTAGAACATCTTCTAATGTCGCAGTCCTGAAATTAAATAGATCACCAATATTTTCTAAGATCTATCGATTTTCTTGATCGAAATTTTTGATATAAATTATGCTTTCAAGGACATGAATCTTGATGTTAAATTTTTGAAAGTAAATTAGTATCTAAAGTTATTTATTTTCCAGTCCTTCAGTTTCTAACGGCTCTGGAATTCGAAAGGGTGAAAGAAACCATGGTGGAAGAAGTGTTTGAAGGGAACAGGGCAACTAAATCCACGGAAGAATAGATAAAGCAAGTGGAAGACCTGGTTCCATTGACTGTTGCTGAAATTGGAGAGGTTAAGAAGATGCAAGAATATATCCAACAAAGTGGAGCAGCTTCCTTCAACGCTCTCGGACTTAGAAAGCCATCCCCGTTTCACGAAAAAATTCCGTGTATAAGGAACAGTTGCAAGTTGTGGCAGTTACTCTCCAGGAAACGATCAATCTTCCATTAATTGTTTGGACAAGAATTATAGTGGAAAATTGCAGATGCAAAGCAACCTGGATGCGTTGGCTGCCAAAATCGACCTGAATCTTCATGACTGTAGTCTCTTGGTGACAATCAGCGTATTAGGAGAAGCAACCATTCCTTTAACACTTACTAGGTCAGCGTCCTAACTGCAGTGTCTTGGTGACAATCGGCGTATTAGGCAAAGCAACCATTCCTTTAACGCTTACCAGGTCTGCATCTGGAGCAAAGCATGAAACAATATGATAGAACATAAGGAATTTCTTGCTCCAAGCACAAAGCCCTGGACAACCTTATCCAAATGATGAACGATGGGAAAAACATTTTGGCCGCCACTGGTAGAAGCAATATTTTACCAATATTTGCACTGGTCAACGACACTATTGAGATTCGCTGGAAGACGACGAATCTCAACAGTGTCACAAATAGAAACCTCATAATAAAATGCTTATAAACATAATTATTGAATTTAATAATAAACATATAATTTTTTCCCTTTTTTCTTTAGTTGAAAAAATCTTGGTTTATCTAATGTACCAGCCCAAAAATCTTTTAATAGTTCTCTTTACATTCAGAAAATCTGTTCTGAAAATCATAAGTGATTTCATCAAGTGTAAACATAGCAAGATAATATGTTTATAACATTTGGTCTGTAAGGTACCAAATCTATCAAAATTATAACCGAAAACATATTTCATTTTATCTATTCAGGACCAAAAGCTAGAAAACTCCCTGCGAGTTCTGAAAATGCCTTGTACTATGTGCATCCTCCAGTGTGTTCCTTTTCTGGCTGTCAAAAAGCAGCAAGCCAACAAGAACTTGAAATTGTATGTTCCACAGTTATCTTTGTGCATTCCTTTTAGGTTAAAATTTTTTTACAACTCCACTCGCACCTTTACCAGTAGAATCATAGAGTTCATAATGCATCTCCCCAAAATTCCCTGTCAAACCTTTTTTTGATAATATATCCGCTTGAGTATTCTTTTCCCGGTAAATGTGTTTGAAAGAGATGGAATAGAATGTTCTGCTAAGATATTTAATTCTATCTAGCTAGTGAGAGAGGTGGCCAGGATTCAACGATGTTCCTTTGTTCATGTGATCCAAAAGGACTTGGGAGTCCCCAAAGACCCACAACTTTTCCAGATATAGTTGATTCGTGAACCAAAGAAAACCCCATAGCACCAACATCTCAACACGCATATTAGTCCCCATGCCACCAAACCAAAAAATCTTATAATGACAAATTGGTGAAATCATGAGCCATGCCCGTGCAACCACATCTAAAATTCTAAGATGCCCCTTCAAAGAAACTAGCTGGGTAGTGAATTTCAAAAGGTCACATTCTTTTAGATAAATCAGTCGGGGGTTTTTGTTGAATTCTGAGTTTTCCCCATATTTGAATAACCTCGAGGCAGATTTTTTCTGGTGTGCTAATTTGCTCCTCAAAAATCCATTTGTTTCTACAACAACATGTGTGCCAGTGAAAGAGGATGGGGATGTTTCTGAATGATTTACCCTTTTATCGGATGAAATCCTCTATATTTCCATGATCCGAAACCATAACACTGAAATGATTACACATCATAGAAAGATTCTCACGAGCAAAAGGACAACAATAAAAAAGGTGAGAGTTATCTTCGCTATCCCTCATACAAAGTATACAAATCCCAGGTCCATATGTTCCTCTTTGTTGAAGATTTGACCAAGTGAGATTCCTGTTCCACCATACAAGCCAAGTGAAAATAATCATCTTTACCTGAGCGTTTAATTTCCACATATCCTTGAACCAACAAATTTGTTCATTCCCAATCTTTTTATTTATGAGGGCATTATATATTTCACTTATGATAACCTGTCCATTTTTTAATGTGCCCCCCCCATGTGACCTGATCGCCCACTAAATGTCTCCTTATACCAAGACATCATAAGGTTTTTATGAATATCATCCATTCTTCTCCCATTTTTCCATGCAGATCCAGGTCCTCTGTCATCATCCATCTTGGGTCACCACCCTCCCATTATTTTGCTATTTATCCCATGTAGAAAAAACCTTTACTATTTAGATAAGACATCGTTTCCCCACCAAGATAGAGAGATTGAGCTAGACCACAGATACTCGGGTGACCAATAAGAACTTTATTCCCATCACCAAAAGTCCAGTTTAAATTTTTAGATAAAATAGGCCAAATCTTCGAGAAACCTTTCCAGATGGTTGACCCCCAGATATATTATCCCAAACATGTATGTAAAGCTCCTCCACACCCCTCTGATTGAGGTATTTATATTTAATAATGTTGTTCCATAAACCTTGGACTTGTAAACTTCTCCATAAATATTTAATGATAGTGCCTTACCAAAGGTTTCCAGTTCCAAAATGCCCCATCCTCCTTTATCCTTTCGTTTTGCGATCATATCCCATCTGGCCAAATGGAATTTCCCATTTTCTCTGCCACCACCCCCCCAATGAAATTTGCCATGATTTACCTAATTCCATCAAGAATTTTCAAAGGGATCATGTAGAGGTGTGCCTAGTACACAATGTATTGTTGTAGAATTGCCTAGACCAGCTCTAGTCTACCCCCCTTTGAAAGCCATTTCATAGAACATCCTCAGATCCTTGTATGATATTTGTTTAACAACCACTTCCAGTCTTCCGCATAATATCTTGTGGGCTTCATGTGAAAGCCGAGGTAAGTGAAAGCATCATAAAGAGGCTCCATATTGAAATTAAACATAGTTTTGATTTCTTCATATGACTCCTGATCACCCTAAGCATAATAAATGCAAGACTTACCCACGTTTTCCATCATCCCAGGTGTAGAGCAAAACCTTTTAAAAGTGTCCTGTAGGATAATCCAGCATCTGCGCAACAACAACCCGAAGATCAACACGTCATCGACAAACAAACTGTGAGTGATTTCCCTCTGCTCAGTGGCTTTTATACCCCCGAACCAACCCCATTCTGTGGCTCTCCTGGTATTTAGGCTAAAGGCGTCCATCACGAGGATGAATAAGAGTGGCGAGAGGGCACATCCCTAATGCAACCCTCTCCTCGGATAAAAGAAATTGGACGTAGAGTCATTTATGATAATAGTCATTGATGTATTACACATGCACCCCATAATCCACTCAACTCCCTGTCTATCCAAGCCAATCTTGTAGAGAATAAGTCTTGGGAAACCCCACTCGACCCTATCATAGGCTTTGCTCAGGTCCACCTTCATGACCGTTGCATTCATCTTTTTCGTTTGAATAGTATGAAGGATTTCTTGTGTAGCTGCTACCACATCATGAATGCTTCTATTCTGCAAAAAACCAGACTGCTCAGGCATGATGTTCTTTGATAAAGCCTTCTTCATTTTCTCTGCAATAATCTTAGAGATAATCTTGTATAGTGTGTTGCACAAGGAAATTGGCCTATATTCATCAAAAGTCATCTTACCTTTTTTCTTCAGTATTAAAGCCATGAAGGTGGAATTTAGCGCTCCATGAATCCTGCCCAAAATTCTAGCTTCTTCTACCATATCAGTAATATCCATAATAAATACCTCATAAAAATGCAGGAAAAAATCCAGGGTCCAACCATCAGGACCCGGGCTCTTATCCGCTGAGAAATATTTAAGCACCGCCATCACCTCCTGGAGGCTAACTCTGTCCATTAGTCGAGCAAGGTCCTCTTCCTCAAACATCTTAGGGAAATCTTCTAGATAGGCTAATTGATCCGCAATCACCGGGTTCTTCTCTGTCTTATACAACTCCATATAATATTTTACCGCTTCTTTTTGGATATCCTCTGTGGAGAAATATGGAGTCCCATTCACCTCCACCTGCCAAATCACATTTGAATTCTTTCTACCTGTAGAGTATGCATCGAAGAATTTAGAATTTTTTTCTCCAGCCTTTAGCCACGTGGCTCTACTTTTAAGTCTCCATGACTGTTCTTTGATCAGCAAAATATTTTTTTTTTTCT
The DNA here is from genome assembly GCA_034641835.2 of Pinus albicaulis. Classification (NCBI taxonomy): domain Eukaryota; kingdom Viridiplantae; phylum Streptophyta; class Pinopsida; order Pinales; family Pinaceae; genus Pinus; species Pinus albicaulis. The sequence goes on from CM076574.1 coordinate 801,184,825, forward strand.
GTCTCTAAACATTTTAGTCTACCAAAAATCCGGTGTCTGTCTACCCTCCACCACCTCTTTTAAAATTTGTCTTAGATGCTCTGATTTCCTTTATTTTTTCCACCATGTATCCCTTTTGTCTCTTTTCCCATTCATGCATAGTCTTCTTTAAGCCTCACAATGTATTAGAAAAATACTCCATTGCAATCATATCAGCACTACGCTTATGACTTTTCATATAGTATTTTACCAAGACATTAAAGTGAGTGTTCTCTAACCACACCCTATTGAACTTAAATGGATTTCCACCCAGTCTTTTTTCGAAATGCCATTCGAAAGAAATCGGTCTATGTGCTGATATGGTGATGCCTTCCACCTTAGGAAATATGTGTCCCATATGAGAAAGAAAACTAGTCTGTACCAGGAACTTGTCAAACCTTTTGCCAATGAACTCATGACCCTCCCTACCATTGAACTCATGACCCTCCCTACCATTGAACCAAGTTGGAAAGTTCTTATCCAGTGTCAAATCACACAGGTTTGCATCACTGAATAATCCCTTGAGGAAGCCAGAGAGAGGGTCATTTCTACCCCTGTCCCCCCATGTATCCTCCTTATTTAGGGTGCAATTAAAATCTCCTACAATAATAGAGAAATCCAAAAGGAGGAAACCACATGTCTCCATCTTTTTCCATAAATTTAGCCTATCAATATAAGGAGCATATAAATTAATAAGATGAACTCTGTGACTAAAACCTCTGAAGAATCGAGTGAGAATGATCCCACCAAAAAAATTATAAGTCTTCAAGGAAGCCCATCTAGGATCCCATAAAACGGCCAAACATCTTGATCTTCCCTCTGTGTCTTTCGCGACCATATGCCACTCTGGGAACATGCAGGCACGAAAGTAGGAGCGAGAGTGATCAACAAGATGCATTGTCTCTTAGATAAAAATCAAATAAGGATTCAAGTTCTTTAAAAAATCATGCAAAGAAACAAATTTTCAACGTCCACCCAACCCACGCAAATTCAAAGAGATTAGCATCATTTAGGATTCACAAGAATGGGGTTCAACACTCTAAGGACCCTGTCAATGGCATGGGACACCGGGACGTCTCTAAAATTCCCATTGAGAGTTTCTGATTCAATACCCGACACAGTAACAGACTTTTTATTCCTCCTAGGCTTGCCCTTATCCTTTCGAATGGTGACATTATATAAGGATGTAGGGCTTATGATAATTGGCGGAGATGACAAAATACCAGTGTCAACCCACAGGGGGGTGAGTTGAGCATCAGGGTCCAACATCAGGAGTTCTAAATCACTCCCTATGGATTTACGGGGGGAAAGAGGAACCTCCTCATTCACGATGGAACAAGGTGGGCTAGACGGCAAAATATCAAGGGATGGCGGGGAGGTGAACAATTTACGAGCATGCAGCAAGGGTCGATAATCCGTATCCCAGGATACGTCAGAAAGAGGCAATAGAATCCAGTCATTTACTGTCAACTGCACCAAGCAGTGGCCAGGAAGACTATGAGAGACCCCTCCTGTCAAATAATTGTCTAGAGTACCAGAAAAATCCCGATCCACATTGACATAAGACTTATTCAACCCATCCAATATGATATCACTAGCGACAGAGGGGAAGGGGTGAGAAGACACCGACTTAGCCAGGATGACAGACGACAAGATTAGCCCGTTTGGAGGAAATTTTGGTGGTGCTCCATGATCACCATCATCAGCCTTTTCACGTCCATGATGACGATTTCTGCCAGAAAATTCCTATCTCCACCGATGACATTTGCGCAATAAATTGTCTCGTATCATGGCAAAGGTGACACCGGAAAGGAATTTGCCAATAGTCCAGGACTTGTCTATAAATCACCTCGTCCCATTTAAGATCCACATGAGCTGGTAAACCCCCTGTGAAAGGCATCTCGACCAACAACCATGTCGCTCTCTTATCAAACACTCCAACAAAGCGACATTTACCAATATTGTTTCCTATTTCCATCAGCACCTGAATGGACCAGAATTGCAGAGGCAATCCAAGTAGCTTTACCCAGATAAGGTGATTTTTAGGGGCATTCTTTAATGGATGGAAACCCGCATCCCACCGATAAAGGGCCAAGAAATAATGACCATGCACCCATGCTCTTCTTAAAACCTCTCCCACATATTCATCTTTAATAAAATGAAAACAATACCACACGTTCTACAACTTCCTGACCCCCGACAAATATCCCAAGCGCTGTTTCCAATCTTCCATCAACCACTTAAGCATGTTAACTTTGTTGTGCTTTTCGAACTACCACCGACCAATGATAGCACGAGTCATCAAACTCTCAACTCTTTCCCACATGACGTCGCTCTTGAAACTAAGCAGTTGACAACCCTCAACCGACTTGAAAGGTCTAGCCTCTAGGTTAAGATTATTGCAGACGCCACCCGATAGCGTTAAACGTCAAGAATAAGAAGAGGTTCCACTAGGATAAAGTGAGGCAGTAACCCGAGAAATCATATCGATTGAACTAGAAGTTCTTACATTTTGGTAGCCACCTGTATCGTGGGATACACCACCCTTCGTTAGCTCAATTTCATGCATGAATTCCTCGTCGAATTCGCCAGCTTCGTCATCACCAGCTCCATCATCGTATTATCCCAAGAATCATAAATGCACAGTAGGTAGGGTAGGGTGAAAGAGTAACGATCCTATCAAGGACCATAATTAAGCTCGGGATTACAACCCAAAGGATAGTGATAGATGTGCGATACAGATGGATGAAATTAAAACCACCACTAGTCAAAAGGACCATCGGGCTCCATCCTACTGCACAAATAAAAATAAAAGAGTTAAGGACGCTAAACCATAAATGGATGGCCCATCATAAAATAAATAAGGGTGGCGGGAGGATGGATAATGTTACGTCAACATCCGTTGCCCCTATTAGCATTAATCGCGCTGCCGGAATGAGATTTGAAAAAAGAACTGGAGATCAGAATCTGGTATCCACCGCCTGAAAAACCAGAGGAAATCCCCAGATATGGAACTTATAATAGGCGCCCAGAGAAACTCCTTGTCTCACCTAGACACAAACATAACCAAAAACCCAGTATCCAATAAAGACTTCCGACCTGGCTCAATAAAGAAAAAACAGAAGACTCACTGAGCACAACAGCGACAAAAACATCGACCAATGTTCCACCACCTCTCACAGATTTATATTTTCATGCTCTTACATGGCCGGTAGATAATAAAAGACTGACACCAACTGAAAGACACGTAGGTAGTTCCAGTAGGAGAGTTCTCAGGATATTCTAATTACCTATGAAGAAAACTTTCCAACATTTCCTAAAGCCATGTTAACATGGTGTGCTATTTCGAACTCCGCACCAAGAATAACACTTACCTTTTCAAGTGCGAGCATATTCCATCCAAAGACCTCTCAGCATAGCCATTTTTCCCAAGAAAGCATACCTTAACCCATTGTAAGAGCAATCATCTGCCTCTAAGCTCCAACTGGACCATTCTGTAACGTTCGAGTAGGGGCTAACATTTTTTTTTTCAAAAAGAAAAAAACGTTGTCTATTATATGGTAAACAATACATTTGAAAACATCAATTCCCAGTCTTGGTATGATATTACTCCACATAGTGGATATATACATGCTAGACATATACTTCCTTCCATCCATAGATAGAAAGAACAAACTCAAATTACTAGCAGAAATCAATCTGTTCCATATTCCATCTTGTATCAAAATGTATTGACAGAGGTGCCTATAATAAATAAGTAAATACAAAAACAGGCATAAACAAAATCATCGAAAATTCGTTTGAAATGCATGTTCGGCCACATTGACATCTGGATATTTAAAAAACATGAAGATAAAATCATTGATGAGTCTGTGGGATGTAAACCCTGACTCTTCGATCATTCCTGTTCGAGCAGGAGTTGAACAGGCTCGCTTGATGTTGGCACAACGTCAAGTGGAGATTAATAAATATCACATTATAGATCACATACCGGCTCACTTGCAGTTGTAAACATGTTGATGAGGTTCAGGCTTGCTTGATCCAGCTCGTCTGTAGTAGCCTATTTACCACTAGCGAATTTTCATGGAATGGGGATGTCGAAAGTCCTACATGGATGTCCGTCTTTGTAATGTGAAACCTACAAATTGCCAAAATTTATACTAATACCCATTTAGATAGCCCATCCGCCCTGGTATTATTTTCTCTGTAGATATGCATCAAAGGTGGCTCCTTCATCTTAATCCACAATTGCTTGGTTCTCATGAGCCATCCCTGACAACCCTTTTGAGGAGAAGACTGATTTCCCAGATATAGCATCAATTATGATTTTAGAATCCCCATAGATATGAACCTCATTTAGCCCCAGGTTGTATGTTGCCATCAAACCACTCCATAAATCCATTAACTTCGCCTTATTATTGGTTTCTCTTCCCCCATTCCAGGATATGAGAATTCTTTCAGGCTTGAGAAATTTTGATCCAAGCCCCATAGCCCATCAATCCATCTAGACATGCCCCATCAAAAAATATCGTCGGGAGAGAGATGGGATGAGGTCGAATACGACGAGATAAATCAGAAATTTTGGTCGTAGCAGGTACCCAACCATTAATCCAAACCGTAATAGCATCATGAATATGGGGGATGGATATTGTCTTACCATCAAAGACATACCTATTCCTGTCTAACCATACTTCCCATATGAAGAAAAAAGGCAGCGATTGGAAGTTGCCCGGGATCTTGTCCCATTTGTGAAAAGTCTCCACGAATTCCATCAGTGCCCACGTAGGATCCATTAGATAAAAGCTGAATAGCTTCCATATTTGAAGTACTAAAGGGCAGGAGAAGAATAGGTGTTCCACCATTTCATCATGGAGGTGACAGAGGGCACATCGACTTGGTCCAGAGAGTCCCCTTTTAATGAGCGAATTCCATGTTAAAATTTTCTTCTGCCACACTAACCATCCGAATAGGATAATCTTGGTGGGAATTCGCCTGTGCAAAAAGTTCCAAAAATATGAAGGGGTATTATCATGCAGTGATTGAAGGGAAATGTAGGAATATATGTCCTTAACCACCAAAGAATCCCCCTTCATGGCCCCCTCCCACGTGATCCTGTTGCGACCGGCCATCAAACACAACCCATCCACCTACATTTTACTAACAAAAATGTTCCAGTAGACCACATCCGTACCCTAAAGGCCGATTTGTGTGGCATTCTTCCATATGGGTGCCCCATGTGCCCAGTAATATATGATCTGTGACAGATAAATGATGCCCCGATGAGCAAGCCTATGGGAAATATGCTGCTCCATGAGAGGAACCCCAACCATCCCAAAATTTTGTCACAGCTTAATAATATTCTCTGACCATTCCCAAACCTCCATGATAGCCTATTCGCAAATATAGGCATAATTCTCCTAAATCCTTGCCAAATCACAGAGATTGCTCTTGGAAAGGAGAATTGGTCACAATATATTTTGTGTAAAGGATCCCCCGGTAAATATTTGCAGTTGATAATCTCAGACCAAATTCTGCGTCCATTGATGGCCCTCCATTAGGATTTGATGAGAAGAGAAAAATTGAATGTCCTGGTATTTAAAATGCCCCATACCCCATGTTTTTTAGGTATAGTTAAATGTTGAAGCTTACATAAGTGATATCTCTGCCCCATAGAAGTGCCTGCCCATAAGAACTAAGATATTATTGCATTGATTTGGAGTATTGTTTGTTCAGGAATAAAGAGATGTCCCCAGTATACAATAAATTAGGAGAGGACCGCTTGAATCATAATGAATCTACCTCCTAGGGTCAGCCACCTATGAGTCCATTTAGCGATTTTGAATGTGAAATTCACCACCAGTCATTTCCAATCCCTCACCTTGTATCCACATGGTTTAATTCTGTATCCCAGATATAAGAAGCCCTCTTTTGAATGCTTTATCTGGATTCCAAGAAAACCAACTATGAAATTTATCTCACCAGCATCAACATATTCATATAGATGGAAAGACTTCTCCTTATTGATGCAAATCACAGAGGTCGCGCCAAAGCGATTAAGCAAATAGTGAATGTAAAATCAGTGGTTCCTGATGAGCCAACCAAATATGAGAATATCGTCAACAAAAATCGAGTGAGTAATACTTACAGTGGGCGAGAAGGAGAACCCAGATATAAATCCCGCCCATTTAGCCATATTAATGAGATTGCTAAACTCGTCCATGATGAGGATGAAGACGAGAGGGGACAATTCACATCCCTGTCTTAATCCTCATCCAACCCCAAAGAAAGTAGGCAACATTCCATTTATAATCACGTCATATATTACCGTCATTATACAGACCATGATCCATCTAATGCACCCCATTGTTAGCCCAATATTCATTAATACAAGTCGAATGAACCCCCAATACACTCTGCCATAAGCTTTGAGAAGATCAATCTTCATAATGAGGGCCTCCTTCTTCCCCGCGTGCATAGAATGCATTTCCTCCTGTGCAATAGAAATGGCGTCGTGAATAGATCAACCCTTCAGGGACCCGTATTGCTCAATAGAAATGTTCTTTGATAATGTCTCCTTGATCCTGTTAGCAATGATTTTTGATGATATTTTATATATAATATTGCATAATCCTATAGGTTTGAATTCCGAGAAGTCCTTGGGATCAAATGATTTAGGAAGAAGCGCTAAGAAGGCGAAATTCATGTTTGCTGGAATGTGTCCCATAATCTAGTTCTGTTCCACTACTGTTGTAATCTCCTGGCCACGTATCAAAGAAATGGATAAAATTCACTACAACCATCCGGAATTTATTTCCATTTGTCATGGCACAAGAGGAAAGGGTAAGATATCTTTAAGATGGAATTTATCAAATATCCAACCAATGTGGTCAGCCAATGGGTCAAGTCTGGCATTGTACCCCCAAGATTCATCTACATGTAGGGTTGAGTTGAAAGCACCGATAACTATAATGTTATCAATATTTAAAATCCCAGATTTGTGCAAACGAGCCTAAAAGGATGGTCGGTTTTGACAAGGCACATACAAATTTATAATGTTGAAAATACCTGGATATCCCCAGACACCACCAGACAGAACAATGGCTCCAAAAAATCTGTATGCCTGGAATTTTGCATACGATAGATCCCATATAGCTAGTAATCCTCCCGCACGACCAACCGCGTCAATGGCAGCTGCATGCCATCCCAGCTTAATAGCTAATAATGTACTGATGGCCTTTGATCTATTACACAAAGTTTCCTAAAAAAGTGCAATAAATGGATATGATTCATATAGAAATTCTTTTAGGCGTAATTGTTTGGAGGAGTCGCCCATACCCCTCATGTTCAAAGATAGGATGGAGATCATTTGGGAACCCCGAGAGGGTTGCTTTCTCTAAGTGCCCTAAGATCATCCATCATAGAGATGGGGACGTTCATTAAGTCATGGAAGTCATCCTGGAATAGAGACTTGGTTTTGAGTCTGCCCCGGAAATGCCATGATCCATATTTGGATGTTTTATGCACAATGATGTTGCTCCCAGAAACGGGAGATATGACAATGGCGGGTTCCTGTGGGGCCCTATCAAAAATAGTTAAGGCAGCAAGGTCAAGGTTCGGATTGCCTAGAAGGGAATCGATATCACTGCCCACAGTGTTCCTGGGTGAATCTGATATATCCAGAGGTTCATTATGCCGAGGAGAATGTGGAGAAGCCCATTCAAGAGGGGGCATAGAGGGAGAGACAGTTAATGGAGCGGTAGGGGTGATAGATTCTGGGGGGCCATCAAAGGAGTCATCAACGAGGGAATATTTCTGGTCATGCATCCCATCTTTTTTATTAATACTGGTGTTACCCATAGCTAGGTTTTGTTCTGCACAGAGCTTAAGGTCACTAGTGGGTGCAGCGTCAGTGATGGGGGGAGAGGATTTATCACTAAGAGCACTTGCGGAAGGATAAATCTCATTATCAGAAGACAACAGAAGATACTTACCCGATGGGAGGCCATCATGAGATCCCAAAGCTTACTTGTCCTTCCACGAGCCATCCATACTCTTCTTACCACCGGGAGCATTTCAGAACCTCAGTGGGCAGTTTCCCTTCAAATGCCCAATGTGGTGACATATTAAACACCTGAATGGTATGCCCCAATAATAAACCCTTTGCCTGTGCCGCCTTTGTCCCCAAACCAATCCCTAGGCATACCGCCTAAGAAACTAACTTCAACCAAGATCCACATGACTCTTTTGTCATTGTAGCCAAGAATACCGGGGTCGATATATTTCGTACACCCTATGGAGTTACCAATGGCTCTTAAAGCCTTAAATGTCCAGAATTCTAGAGGGAGTCCTGGCAGTTTTACCCAAACAACCTTACTTTTAGGAGTCTCCATAACAATATTAAAGCCAAGATACCAGGGTAATAACTACATGAAGCTCTTACCTCGCACCCATGTCTTCTAGAGAATCTTCTCTACATCCTTTTCATGCATAAAATGAATGCTAAACTAGTTGTTTAGCAGCAAGCTCACCTTGGGGGAGTATCCCACGATGGGATTCCAGAACTTCTTCACCCAGTCCATCATACCCACTTCACCACCATCAGCGAACATCCAACGTACGCCCTTTTTTGAAGACTGGCCACCCTCCCCCACAAATCATCATACTCCAGTGATACTTCATTCACTTTCATGGCCGGTTTGTAGCAGGCGTTCACTTTCTGTCCACGGCCGCGACATTGACATGCACCTTTGTTACCTGCTTGCGAATTACCCTCAACACAACAATGTTTTAGACCCTCAACGAAACCCAGAGGCTTGACAATGGACTGGGCAATCAATCACGCATCCACATCCAGATCCACCAGACGTCATTGCTTCGCAGCAACTGTGGTAGCAATCAAGGCTTCATGAGTAGAAGTGTCAGATGCGAAGATGTCATTAAACTCAGCCATCTGTATTCAATTAGTTGCTAACGTAACTCGGAAAGCAAAGTTATATGGTGACAAGATTAGGTGTACAACAGATCACAACAAGATGATAGTGTACCGAGAAGGCATGCCGCCGATTATAAATGGCAAGTCAGGACAACATAAAGAATGTTCGAGTCACGTACTAGGGATCCCAACCATACACATCAACCGAGAGATATGTTTTCAGTCCACCAACCCAATTGATAGTGAAAAGAGTGGAATTTGGTTTTCAAATAAGGATATGTCAGAATCCTTTAAACTCCCTTAAATAGGGGCTGTCACTAGCATAATCCACAACCTAGTTAACCCAATTCTAGGCCAACTGGAACCTTGAAGTGCGCAGGATGACAACAACTCACATCTGTTCCATAGTCCTCAGACCATTGTAATTTAAAAGTCTTGACACTAACAATATATTGTCAATAAAACGATCACAGCCAAAATTGAGCGGGAAGTGAGGGTGATCGAGACCGTTTACTGGCGATCATTGGAGGGCCGGAGAAAAGGTGGTGCAATTGTCATGCCAGAATAACCAGTCGGCACCTTACTGAGTAGCTATTATACATGACAACAACAGCAACAACAACATCTAGGACAACACCACCATCTGGAACATAATTGTATTCCAAAATCTTTACAAGGTATGGATATGATGAAGGAGTCAATCCACTTTCTCCATAAATAATACCACTTTGACTGTTGCTAAGAGGAAAGGGACTCCGAATCAATGGATAGCTCCTGTGGGGGTAGTCTACTCCCATGGTTTAACATTTGTGTTATTGATTGATTTTATCATGACATGTAAAATGATAATTGCGACAAAAAATAACCATATAATCATAACCACTCCACCCAATTCTGAGGACATATCCTCACCCCTGTAATGGCAATGTCATGTCAGTGTTTCTTACCCTCTTCGATGATACAGAGCTTCATGAAGTTAAACATGCCTCCTTAATACATAGATATGAGCTCCCATAAACACCAGGGTTAATCCCTTGTTGCATCCATGAGATGCAATATATTCCATAAAAACTTGGTATCTCCATCCATAACATTGACAATATTATATGCATCATAACCATCATAAACTGTATACATCTTCTTTCTCAAACCAGGCAGCTAAAGAGGCAAACTTGATCTGTCAACTCCATTTCATTTTGGAATAGAGTCGAGCGATATCACTTACCTGGTGGGGAAATTTGTTACTGAGCTCTGCGCATTCCGACCCTTGTGTTCCATCTAGGCTCTTTCCTCTTCGGCCTAGTCGCCAGAATTTTGTACGATATTGAGGCATCAAATGGCCAGAATATCACAACAAGGAGCAAGGGCTAACCTACCTCTACTAAGATCATGATAAACCGAGAGGGAAAGTTATTGAGATCCCATTGAAATGTAGATTATGTGTTGGTGAAGACACTCTGGAATTTCAATCTCTTCCTGACGATTTCGCTCCCGTGTTGAAAATTGCAGCAAACCCTATAATATCAACAAATGTTGCAATCGCTCCTTTATGCAGAAAATTTCCAAACTTATGTAAAATCCAAGTTTTTCCAAAGATAGTTATAATAATAATTCCATTTAAATTATTAAAATCGCGAGTAATTCCATTTAAATTATCAAAACCTTCCATTGAAGCTTAAGTTGCCTCATCTACAATGAAACATGGCACAAGGAAAATTCTTCGAAAGGGGGAAGAATGACATGGCATTGACCTAAGAGTAAACTTAATGTTGCTTGAGGTTTTTTTTAAACAAAGAAAATTGTGTTTACATGATAATTTACCTTTTTCAAGCATTTTGAATAGAGATTTACCTTTTTTAAGCCTTTTGAATGGAGAAACTTTGGTGTTATAAAGAAGAATGAAATCTATTAGTATCCGAGGAAGTAAACATGTCCTTATCATAAGTAAGCATGTCCTTATCTTGGATCTTTGCCAAGTTTTTTATTTATAAAAGTGTTCGTGTTTCTAAAAAAGAGTTTAGGCAAAGGACTACAAACTCATTTTCGAATAAAGTCTAAGATGTCCTCGCAAAGATTTTCATGAACTAATTGGTGGGAATTCTTTTAATTATGGCAGATGCTTTGTCAAGTAATTGACAAGGTTTATGTAAAGAAATACAAACTCATTTTCGAATAAAGCCTAAGATGTCTTTGCAAACATTTTCATGATTTAATTTATGGGAATTATTTTAATTATGACAAATGATGCTTTATCAAGTAAGTGATAAGAATTTCTTTTAATTATTACAGATGCTTTTTTAATTATTACAGATGCTTTGTCAAGTAAGTGACAAGAGTATTGTATTGAGACACACTCTCTAACCTAGTTTGGAAGGATGTTGTAATGCTTAGTTTTATTTTGTTCTATAAACAAAAATTAAAAATTAAATAAAATAAAATAAAATAACCATATGTTAAAATTAAAATAACATAATGGTATTTATATGGAATATATTCTATTTAAGGGAGGAGAGACTCTTTATTTATAGAAATTAAACCAGCCTAGATTCATCTTGACTCTGGATTTATCAAGCACAGAGAAGGATCAAATATCTTTTACATTCAAAAACAAAGTTTGCACCTTAAAAAAATTGATCTCTCTCAACACCTAATAGATACAGAGTTAAAATGTATTTAAATTGATTAACTTCAACACATTTGTTAATTTTTAACCCACAACAACATACTCCTCTACCATATTTGTATATATAAAAATAGTTCTTAACCAATAAAAACCTCCATACAAGCTTAAACATATACTGTGTTATATCAAATTTATCGCGATGCATATCCAATACATCTAAACACTAGAAAAAATTCAAAAGATAACTAAATATCTTTATAACAACAAACCTTTTTCCCAAATATACAATATTTCAACATTTAAAATTTTAAAATTTCAAATTAATAATTATTATTATTATAAATTAATAATATAAACATAAATATGGATGCCACCAAATATTATTCAATATTAAATTAAATAGAAAAACACATTGCATATCTTTTATTTTCGTAGGTTTCTAGCTACCAAACCACTACTTAGTGATAATAAAACAAATGGTGATGATACTTGTGAGTTTTATGTTAGGCTTGTTTAAGTTTTATAGGATGCCAACGTTAATTAGACTATTCAATAATAGCAAATGATCCTTGAGTTTTAACGACCAAACCACAAACAATTAGTCGTGATCCTTGTGAGTTTTATGTTAGGTTTGTTTAAGTTTTATAGGATGGTGACATTAATTGGAATGCTCAATAATAAAAAATGATCCTTGAGTTTTAGCTACCAAACCACTACTTAGTGATAACAAAACAAATGATCATGATACTTATGAGTTTTATGTTAGGTTTGTTTAAGTTTTATAGAATGGTGAAATTAATTAGACTACTCAATAATAGCAAATGATTATTGAGTTTTAGCTACCAAACCACTACTGAGTGATAACAAAACAAATGATCATGATGCATGTGAGTTTTATGTTAGGTTTGTTTAAGTTTTATAAGATGATAAGATTAATTATACTAAGTATAAAAAAGTTTTTTAACTTTTAGTTGGTGAAATAAATTTTGGTTAAATTGTGGTTTTTTAATTATTTAAGATTTGTTTTTTATAAAAAACAGATTTAATATCTACACTCAAATTACAATCAAACTTATGATTTGAATAATTTCCTACTAAAATTTGGAAAAAATTAACTAAAAAATATTTCTAAACCTCTAAAAAAATAAAACAATTAAACTATAACATAAAAACAAAAACATAAAATTAATAATTTAAATTATTAAAAAATTATCATAATTAAACAATTTAATGTATTCTGAAGAAATCTTTCGGTAATAATCACATTATCATGAATAAAGTCGACGCGTTTCGAACCAACCAGTGTGGTTCATCATCAGGACTAGGTGAGAGATCAGATCAGTCGTTAAGTTTAAATAGATGTAGGAGATGCAAAGAAAATAGATATAACAGCTATTTTGACTAAGAAATCCACAACGGCTAGTTTTAATAATTAAAACAAAATAATAAAAATAAAATAAAAGTAGTCTACTAATTTAAATATTAATTACAATTTGAAACGGCTAGTTTGAATATTCAAATTAATTATATATTATTATATTAAAATTCTACTAAATATATTTATTTATTTATTATTTATTATTTTAAATAAAAATAAAAGTAATAAAATAAAAACAAATAAAATCAAATAATAAATAAATAAAAACAAAACTAAAAATAGTTAAATCAATAAAATTAAAATTAAAAATGGTAACAACTAGTAGGATATATTTATTTATTTATTTATTAAAAAATATAAATAAATAAATAAATAAATAAATAAATAAATAAAAAAAATTAAAATTAAAAAATAAATAAAAAATATTAAAAAATAAAAATTATATATATATAATAATAATAATAAATATAAATATATATATATATATATATATAAAATAATAAAAAATAAATTAATTAAAATAAAATTTTATTTTTCTAATATCGACTATTCATTCAAAAATAAATAAATAAATAAATAAATAAATATTATATATATATATTAAAAAATAAAAAAATAAAAAATAATAAAAATATATATATATATATATATATATATATATATATTAAGAATATAAGACAGGAATCCAACACCTGCTTATATTCCAACCATCATCTCTATTGAGATTTACGGGCCTTTTTTCAATTTCAAGGGCCTCTCTTAACTTACGATGATGAAAATGATCAATCTTGGCTAAGACCTTAGCCTCTTCAATGCAGATATGATGGTTAGTTTTTTCCACATGTTCAGCTAGGGCAGAGGTGCGGGACCTGCCATGTCTAATGTCAGCTGCATGTTCACATATCCTTTGGCTAATGGACCTACCCATTTCACCGATGTAAGGCATCCCACAGGAGCAAGGAATAAGATAGACACCTTTTCCATCCTTAGGGTTCACAGGATCTTTAACTGAGTTAGGAGAGCTGCGAATCGTGTTAAGGGGTTTGAAGGAAGAGGAAACCCTATGCTTCCTAAGGATTCTAGCAATCCTATCAGTGGTACCCTGAATGAAAGGAAGCCTTACATTGCAGGACCATTGATTAGGATTTTTATTTTTAACCAAGAAGCCTCTTTCAGCTTTAAGAAAAGCTTTACGACCTTGAGACTTACTATAACCATTAGAACAAAAAACATTAAGGAGATGGATCTTTTCTCCCTCTAAGTGAGACTCATCAGAGATTCTCAATGCCCTAGTGGCTAAGGTATTGAGGACACCTAAATTTTGAGCAGGAAAATGATGAGAATCAGCCCGAAGATATTGTTCAGTATGGGTTTTTTTACGAAAAACTTGATGAGAGAAAGAACCATCTTCTTTCCTACAAATAAGAACATCAAGGAAAGGAAGGCTCCCATCCACCTCATACTCCATGGTAAATTTTATGGAGGAAGATTGACTATTAAGATGAATGAAGAAATGATCAAGCTCTTCCCTACCATGAGGCCATACGACACAAGTATCATCTACAAACCTTTTCCAAAGCTTCGGTTGGTGCAGAGCCGAGGAAAGAGCCTTGGACTCAAAATCTTCCATAAAGAGATTAGCAACAACCGGAGAAAGGGGAGAACCCATAGCAACACCACAGGTTTGCTCATAAAACTCTCCTTCAAAACTAAAGAAAGTAGAAGTTAAGCAAATCTCAACTAAAAAGGCAGTGTCAGGATCAGTAATCCGATTAATGACACCAATGGCCTCCTTAATAGGGATATTGGTGAAAAGAGAGACAACATCGAAACTAACAAACCTATCTTCAGGTCCCAAATTAACATCTTTTAACTCATTAACAAAAGAAGCAGAGTCTTTAACATAGGAATCAGTACGACCTACAAGAGGCTTCAGCTTAGAGGCTAAATACCTAGCAAGAAGATAAGTCGGACCCCAATTGTGTTAACAATGGGTCGAAGAGGAGCACCATCCTTATGGATTTTTGGGAGACCATAGATTCTAGGATTAAGGGGGTTGCTTTCAATCAACTTCTTACTAAGAGAACCCACAGACCTGCTTGACTTGATAGCCTCAGTAACAGCTCTTGAAACCTTTTTTAGGGGATTCTTAGAGAGTTTTTTGTAGCTCCCACTATTCTCTAAATGGTCTAACATTTTCTTCCTATAATCCTCTTTATTAAGAATAACAGCAACACCTCCTTTGTCCGCTTGAAGAACAACAATATCCTTATTATTATTTAAGGATTTTAAGGCTTCAAATTCCGACTTACTGAGGTTACTTTTAGGGGGCTTGGCCTTCCTTAAAATGACTGCACAATCTTGCCTTATAATGTCCTTAGAAGAATCCGGTAAGTCTTTGATGCCAAATTCAATATCGCAAATAATATCATGAACCGGAATTTTCCTCGGAGCAAGGGCAAAATTAAAACCTTTTTCTAAAAGCCTATAAACCGACGACTCAAAGGAGAAGCTCGAAAGATTAACTACTTTATTACTAGAGATAATATTATTATTGTTAGAATTATTAATAAAATTGTTATTACTAAATTTATTTTTATCATCATAAAAACTCATAATCTTACCATTATCTATAGATAAGCCATTACTAATATTCAACAATTTGCCATCATTAATATTCTTCATTCTATCATTATTAAATTTTTTATCAATAGTAAAACTATTATTAATACAATTATCAAAAGTAGAATCATTATTAATAATCTTAATATTGTTATTTTTAACTTTCTTAGCTATGTCATTATTAAAATTACAATTATAATCATATTCATTATCATAAATTCCTTTAATATTATTATTTGACCATTTTTCATTTTTAAAATCGATATAGTTTCTATTCATAAATAAATGATTATCAAAAGGAGTATTTGAATTGATTTCATTAATATTATAGACATCTTTGAAATTAGTTAAAGATTTATTAGAGCGTAAAGGGTTAGAGGAAAACTTATCGTTTGAATTTAAGATCCCGTCAGCGTTTAAACCCACGTCATCAACAACGGCAGAACTTACCTGCGCGGTATTCTCTATAATCGAAACGCTGGGAACAAGAGAAGCGACTGCACCAAATCCATCAGAAGACTGGCAAACTCCACCTACGTTCACGTCAATTCCAGAATCAGCATGAGCGGAATTGCAAGAATTGTGTGGACTTGATTGTAGTATCCATCATCATTACTGGCGAAGACCGAAAATCATCCTCCGCGATCCATCTTCTTGTGCCATGGAGACAATTAGAACAACTGGGATGAACCAGTGAATCTATCGGATCTCAGATAGCCAGCGTCTAAACAACTTTCTCAACCTGTGAACGCGCTAGATAAACTAGTGAACTTTAGAAATGACGATCTACATCATTCGGCCTAAAATTCATTTCTTGCTGATCCAATGAAGTAACTACTTAAGGGTTTCTAATCACCAAAAAAACGTTTATCTTTGTATTCACCAAATAAACTTGAGCATGGATCTTTAATTTATTAATGAATTGAGGTGGCGGTCATTGTGACCAGATCGGTTGTTTAACCCCATCCGACGAATCTAAAGCAGGAGAAACACCAAAAATTGAATTAGCTGGCGAAGAGACAACCGAAACCCAGGAACGAAGCGCAGAAATTTGTCCAGCATTCACCCTGCTCGCTGACTGAACCAAATCTTGATCTGCGCAAGAAGACCTTTTAAATAGCTTCAGAAATTTTAACGAAAGTTTCTCCTTCCACAAAGTCTCCCACCGACTAGATTTAATAGCAGACCTGGCATCAATTTTGGTCCATAAGTCCGATGGAATCGAATTGGACAGATTCAAATGCCACGTCAATAATTTTCTTGATAAAAGATCCAAGCTTCTTCTAACCTTAGAGATCTCACATCGAATGAGCGCGAGGCTAGTTTTCAAAAATACACGCTGGTTTTTCGAAATGTTGAGCGGATGTTTTATCAAAGCAAAAGAAGGAATAATGGAAGCATCTCTACATCTTTTCAAAAAGGTTAGATCTGATCTCAACTTAGATACCCGCAAGCGTGCCCGTTCAAAATGATGAACATTTGTTGCCAAGGCCCTACCGAGCAGGGTTTCAATATTAGAAGATTTTTGGCTTCTGTGATCCATCAATAAATTCTGAAGAAATCTTTCGGTAATAATCACATTATCATGAATAAAGTCGACGCGTTTCGAACCAACCAGTGTGGTTCATCATCAGGACTAGGTGAGAGATCAGATCAGTCGTTAAGTTTAAATAGATGTAGGAGATGCAAAGAAAACAGATATAACAACTATTTAGACTAAGAAATCCATTCTTTTATACATAAACATAAATAGAGAATTTAAGTATTTTTATTATATTTATCTATATACCATCTCTCATCAATATTATCTTTTTATTTTTTAAATTATATACTATCTCTCATCTATATATATATATATCTTTTTATTTTTTAAATAAAATATTTATTATAAATGATAGTTAAACCATAATATTATATGAAAATCTTTTCTTACATTAATATTTTCAAATAATCAACATACTAATAAAAAATACCGAAAGGTTATGTAACTTTTGAACATAGGATTATGGAGTAGGTCATGGAATTTCACTAAACTAATTATTGGATAGCTTGAACATCATCTGTGTAATTACTAGTCTAGACCCATTTTAAATCGTAATTACTATTCTAGACCCACTTTAAATCTGGATCTACCAAGTGTCGAAAAGGATCAAGTTTGATGTTAAGATGGATCTAAGTTGGTACTCTTATATTCCATAATGGATTTCCTTAAGCCTTTAAATAGGCTTCATCATAACAAATACCATGAGCTCTACAATACCATGGGCTTGTAAACCACCATCGGTAAACCCATCAAATGACTAACTCAAACTTATCTTAACTAGTTTATGACCTAAACATTTAATGAGGAGCTCCCATATGTATTTATGGGTGTAATTTTTAATATTATTTTTATTTGTTAGGTATGTGAGTCCTGAAATGACTAGCATGCATCTAAGCCATCAAAATCACCCAGAACCCAGAGATTGTCGCTAGTCTGTGCACACCAACACTTAACATAGCTAGATTTTTATCCAAAAATTTTCAAATCAATGACATTTTCACCATGAGTCACCATCTACTCTAAACCCATAAAATATTATTATTATTAAAATTATTATTAATTATTAATATTGGCAAAAAAACACATTATTCTCCATATACCCACCCTTAAACATCACCATAATTTTTAAAAACTAAAAAACTCATAAGTTCATAATATTTCAACAAAACTCTATCACCCCATTTTAATATGAAATTATTTCATTACAAATTTCAATATGAAGTATCGAAATTTGTATTTAATATTAAATATATAAAATTATATACTATTTAAATTTGTCAAATAAAAATAATTTCAATATCTTTTATAAAATTTATTATAATTAACATTTAAATTTGTTTTAATAAATTACAAAATTCTTGTAATTAACTCAATCACTCTCTTTTGAATATTAGGTTTTCTCTTTTGAATATTAGGTTTATTTAATGTTGCTACCATTCAAATTTTATTTAAAAATAAGGTTGAGGAACGCTATGAACCCAACTACCAAATTAATGATATTAAAAATGGTAGATTATCATGTTAGTGTCCAAAAGTCACTCCTTGTACCATGTGTGGTAGTTGAACAAAACGGTTGTTGGAAACGAGAGTGCCTCCTATCATGTAACACATTAATTTGGTGTGTTGGTATCATTAGCATATAATTCACCAAAGCTTTAGCAAGCACAAACATTGAAGTGTTTCAAAAGTCGAATCCGTGATTGTTAAAGTTTTTACTGCATTATTTTACGGGAAAGATGAGGAATAGATATGAGTCTAATAATTCACATTATACTAGCAATTGCACCCTATGTTGCAAAGGAAACGTTGTAAAGCCTTTCATAGAGTGGTGTCTGATTATGCACTATGGGAAGACATTTTTCTGGCACATATTTATGGAATGTTAAGGATTAACTTTGAAGTAATTAAAGCAATAATTCCTTGGGTGAAGATAGGGGACATACTTACCAACTCTTTTTTCAAATACCTCCCTTTTAAGGTGGTTATAGATCATGTTGGGGCTCTTAAAATTGTAAAGAACCATAGAAACACTACCCTTGTGAGAATTTTAAAAAGAGGTTGTTAATCACTACAAATAATTTTTTAGTTTCAAATAATGTCGGAGGAAAGAATGAATGATGGCCTCATTGATAAGTATTTATGTATTCAAAAGAAAGATAACACAATAACAACAACATGCATGTGACCAAAAATTAACATTGAATGAGTCGTGGTTCCATTGTTCCATTAAAGAGCGCATAATTAATGATATATCACCTTTATAAGGCATAGTTTTATATAGACTTACTAAGGTTACATAAGGCTTTGTGGTTCATAACTTTCTTAAGGTGTACAAAGAGTTTGTTTAGATTGGTACACTTGGTAGATGTATTAACAAAGTGTCACTCAAGCTGATTCTAATATAATAAGATAGAGGACAATAAATCCTTTGACTGTCTCATAAAAATTATAGAAAAAGAACTAAACTTAAATGTCTTGCAGATTCTACCAAATATCATAAGAACTGGCTCCAACAACCCACAATCATCACCAATCTCAAAATAGTGAAAAAGCATTCATCAACAAAATTAGCAAGCCTTCGCAGTTAACTCTAGAGTTTTGTTGATCCATACACTAGTGTTGACAACTAGATGCAAAAACAAACCTTTATGAATGCCCTAGTTTACCAGCCTTACTCTAAAATAAGATTAAGTGTGCCTAATGACAACTATTTCATGGACTCGCTGGCTCATAAAAGGACATCACTACTCAAGAGATAACAAAGAAAAAATTTAAATTAATAAAACTTTTAATTAACAATGCCATTTACATTCCCTATAAAAATGAACTTTTCATGTGCCAGTCTTTTCTTAAGGGCAATTGATCTTTTTTTCTTTTTTAATTTGACATTCTCCAACACCATAATGTGAAGTACAGAGGTCGGAAATACTTGACATCACTACTCAGGAGATAACAAAGAAAAAATTTAAATTAATAAAACTTTTAATTAGCAATGTCATTTACATTCCCTATAAAAACGAACTTTTCATGTGCCAGTCTTTTCTTAAGGGCATTTGATTTTTTTTTCTTTTTTAATTTGACCTTCTCCAACACCATAATAATGTGAAGTACAGAGGCCGGAAATGCTTAATTAGCACTGCAACCCTTCAATCTGCTCCAACTTCCATCCTAGCTAAACAATATCATATATACCTATAATAGATTGGTATATAATGAAGAACCATCTCAAGTAACTGTCTCTGTTGATCCAATGATCTTTACTTCAAATGAAATCCTTTGTTCTTCCTCTATATCATTGAGTCATGAATTCAAACACTTGGGAAGCCATGAAACTTGATTGCTCAAACCTTTCTACTGACTAGTGTGTTTGATCGTTGTATAATGCTCTTATCAACATATAAAGATAAAATCAAAAATCTATCCATGCTAATACAGATGCATCAAGTCTCAAGAACCTCAAAATTTTTTCTCGTTTTTGGTGCATAATATATCCAGGGTTAACATGCATCTATGCTAAGGCATTTTATTGATATAAAAACTAACTGCGCAGTAAAATCACTAGATGTATTTCTTTGTTCATTCAAATTTTATTTTATTTTAAAAAGGATTTGAGTATTATCTAAGCTCCAACACCAATAGCTTCTAGCTCCAATGAAATACCCATTTGGTAAGAGGATTCTAAACTGGGATTCGCTAATCTTCTCCCTCTAATGGAATTTTTTATGACCCCCTCCAAAACAAAACCATACCTTATGTGTTCCAACAGGCAGGCCTGTACAATCTCGTCGAAAGAAGTTTCTTGGCTTTGCAGTGTCCATTGAAGCATTTCGAAAATTGTGCTAGAATTTTCAATACAAGCTGCACCACTGCTTGAGCAAAACATGTAAGTGCCAAAAGGCCTGTATGGGCTACTTGGAGAATCACGGACAGGGCTACTTCGAGAATCAAGGACATGATTAAGAAGAGCCCTGCAAGCATCTTGAATAACAAAATTAGACACATTTATGCCCTGCCAATATGGAAAAATAGTAGTAAAGGGCTGAAAATTTGACTACTTTACATCACATAAATGTTATATTACTAACCTATCTCTTACGTTGTGTAAACTGCGCCTCTTATATGGGGAAGTGAAAATTGTGTGGACTTCCGTAAAATATATTGGCCACATCTGCCTCCTCTACCCCCGGCGTCCGAGAATTGGTTTGATGAGAGCTAGCTAGAGTGTCGGGACTGTGCAATCTCAAAGAAATATGGGAACTTCTTCGGTTCCCTCATATTTAGCGGTTGGTCATTTGGTTGTCTTCGAATGCAGACTACCCCTACAGCTAATTTTAGGACTTATAAATCTCTACAGTTTGGGTTTAGAGTGAAAGGGGATAGCCGGCTGAACAGAGGATTTCTGAGCTACTTTTTCTTATTAAAGCCCGTTTTTTCTAGAAGAAAGATACGAGGCGTTGGTGAATTTGGAGAAGTGCATGTCAGTGGGGTTGACCAT
Source organism: Pinus albicaulis (assembly GCA_034641835.2). Classification (NCBI taxonomy): domain Eukaryota; kingdom Viridiplantae; phylum Streptophyta; class Pinopsida; order Pinales; family Pinaceae; genus Pinus; species Pinus albicaulis. The sequence continues at coordinate 801,206,436 of CM076574.1, forward strand.
GGCAGAGGTTCTGACAAAGGGGTAGTTGTTAGTGCTGCAGGAGAGAATAGTACCATGAACTCAAATGCTCAACATGCCATGGTTGACTCCAATTCGGTTGAATCCTCCATTCAAAGTATGTTTTTTCTCTGTTTTTAGATTTAAAGATTGCAATTGGGTAGATTCCATTCTAGAGCATGCATTTTTCTTTTTTTCCTTTGTTTTAAATTTGAAGTGTCTTTTTAGAAAATTGAAACAAGATTTTATTTTATTTTTATAAATTTGAATTGGGCATACTTGATTAATTTTTAGGGAACAGTTTATTACGAGGCCAATCCCCACAGTTGCATTGGAAATTTAGACTAAAATCATGTTCCCTTAGCCTCATGTAGCAACTTTTAGGACCATCCCTAGCCCAACAAAGATCCCAATTCTAGGTGTTGCAAGGAGGTGAGACCTTTGGAATTTACTGTGGTTTAGGCCCCAATTATATTTCCCTTTTATCATGGTGTCATGGGTGTGGTTGCGGCAACTGTAGGTTCATATATGGCTAATAAGTTGCAAATTACTAGTTTTTGAGACATGATGCATTTCTCTGGAGAGGAAAAGGCATATAATATTATGTAGAAGGGTTTTTAGGAAAATTTTAGCAGTGCGTTGAAATTATTGTGCAATTCTCATGTAGGTTGATGGGAAACATCGTTGTTGAAGACCACCGGTGACTAAGAAAGAGATCCAATCATATCTTTACTAGTGTATTTGCATCTTTGCATTATATATTGCATATTTCTAGGTGATTGCCATAGCAAGGTTCTTATCTGGCATTTTACTAAATTCCTGGTTTCTTAACGTAATTTTCCCTAGGGACTCGAGTCTTTTGTTTTTTCCGAAGAAACTTAAGTCTTTTGTTATATATCTTTAGAGACTTCTAAGGAAATTGAGAGCATGCCTTTTTTCTAGATTTTAAACAGTTTGCAAAAACACATTTTGTTTCATTTAGTCCAAGTTACACTGAGTGTGAAGTGACCTTAAATTACTTTTCAATGCTTCCAATTTATTATGTAAATAGATTGTTCAAGTGGTGAAAATTTTTCTGTCACATGAAAAACTTCCCAAGCATTTCTCATCCCCTACTGCATGCTGCGTCCTACTTGGGCACAAGATTCAATAGGATACATGATTTTCTAGCAACCATGCTAGCTTCATGATAATCTTGCTGGAAATGAACAATTTGTATATTCTAGGTGGAAAGAGTGAGCAACTTCTTTTGGCAAGGGCTATACACCACAATGCCATGCCAATGAATCAAAATATAAATTGATAAGGATGTATCCTTTTTAGTCATGGGAAAGATATCATCTAATAGTGGCAAGTAGGTGCAATCAATTGAAAAATGTTTTACCCTCAGTGATTTCCCATCCATGGATAAGGGTATGGGTATAGGCATATTTGATTTGTATGGGTATACAATGGAGACTTAAAATCTGCCTTTAGAGGAAACATCTCAATGTGGTCCTAGGTGTGGGTGTCTTTTACTATTAGTGTGTATGTGTTGCAATGGTAAATGTTGTAGCACTTTGTCATGATTTTGTACAAGTGAAGAGTTCAAACTGCTCTAAATCCTTGCCTAGAGTAATGGAGTTTTGTAGAGGTTTGATTGTGAATGTGTCAAGTATGTACTCTAACACATAATTCTGGTAGTGTCACCCATGATGAGTGTTGTCCACTGCCTTTTTCTGGAGTGTCAACTATCACCTTAAATTTGTTAGCCCTAAAATATTATCCTGGTATCTGTCATATACCATCTCGAAGTTTCAACATGTTTGGGTGTACAATATTTCATCTGAATGAATTGCTTTTATGTATGAATTGGTTTGAAATTCCTATTCCTTCAATACTATTGGGTCCTTTATGGTACAAAATTTACTGAAATGAGTGCATTATATGTTTCACTCCTGGACTAGGACTAGGATTTAGCATTTCCGCTCAGACTATTAAAGGTCGCGCGCTGACAACTCACAGAAATTACTATGGTGTTAAGGACAAATACATGGTAAACTTCGAAGTAGATATGCTGAATTTCAAAACATGCTGGCAATGTAAAATTTTCAGCACCCTAAGAGTTTGCAGTTGGTTATTGAAACATTGTTGAATTCCAGCTAACCTTGGAAGTCCATTTTAGGAATTTAAGGATTGTACCTTTAGTTTAGAAGGGATATATTTCGTGATAGGTCGAGAGGATTCTAAGCAGTATTTCTTTAAGAGTAGTGAAAATATTGAATCCCATTTGTTGCAGCAGGAAAATACAGGGCATGGACTCTGAATTTCATGAATTGTAGGTGTAGTGTGTTTGATCGTTGTATAATGCTCTTATCAACATATAAAGATAAAATCAAAAATACATCCATGCTAATAGAGATGCATCAAGTCTCAAGAACCTCAAAAGTTTTTCTCTTTTTTGGTGCATAATATATCCAGGGTTAACATGCATCTATGCTAAGGCATTTTATTGATATAAAAACTAACTGCGCAGTAAAATCACTAGATGTATTTTTTTGTTCATTCAAATTTTATTTTATTTTAAAAAAGGATTTGAGTATTACCTGAGCTCCAACACCAATAGCTTCTGGCTCCAATGAAATACCCATCTGGTAAGAGGATTTTGAACTGGGATTCGCTAATCTTCTCCCTCTAGTGGAATTTTTTATGACCCCCTCCAAAACGAAACCATACCTTATGTGTTGCAACAGGCAGGCCTGTACAATCTCGTTGAAAGAAGTTTCTTGGCTTTGCAGTGTCTAATGAAGCATTTCCAAAATTGTGCTAGAATTTTCACCACTGCTTGAGCAAAACATGTAAGTGCCAAAAGGCCTGTATGGGCTACTTGGAGAATCACGGATAGGGCTACTTCGAGAATCAAGGACATGATTAAGAAGATCCCTGCAAGCACCTTGAATAACAGAATCAGACACATTTATGCCCTGCCAATATGGAAAAATAGTAGTAAAGGGCTAAACAATTGACTACTTTACATCACATAAATGTTATATTACTAACCTATCTCTTTTGTTATGTAAATTGAGCCTCTTATATGGGGAAGTGAAAATTGTGTGGACTTCCATAAAATATATTGGCCACATCTGCCTCCTCTACCCCCGCATCCGAGAAAATTTACATGTCCAGGCTGTTATGGTAGCTATCAGTCGTGTTGAGGTTCTCGTCAGATTTGGACAAGGCCAAGTTAGGGGCCACGGTCATGTGGAGGTGCTGGTGGTGGCTGTTAATGGTGACTAGGGGAATCATGGCCATGTGCGGGACCTAGTCGGGTGGGCGCTTAAGGGGATTGGAGTCAGACGAAGTGACCATCGCTAGCGACTTCACTCCTTGATGATGACATTGGTGCTTGTGGGAGGGCCCTATAAGCTCGTCCAACTTGTTAAAGAAGGGCCATTTGCTGTTTCCTCCATTGCTGAAAATCTTGGATTTCTCAAGCTTGTATTTTTTTTTTAAGCGTGTCGAGCAGATTCTTGCACTGCACATTGATCTTGGAGGTCTTGTTGCAATTCTCGTGACCGCTAACTACGTCAGCCATTCCAGTGCTTCTGCTTCAAGTTGCCCTTATTGATATCCACGTATCGAGCACCCCAGGCTTCGATCAAGGTATGAGCGGCCCCCTCGCTCCAGCAATCATGGAGCCCATGGCCATGCCCACAGAGATTCCTTGAATTCAGCTCACTGTGTCCCATGTTCTTCAAGAATTAAACCAGTTTTCAACCTCAAACTGGCTGTCAAAGACTCCATAGAACGCCATCTGCTTCGAGGCATCTGCTTCCGGGATAAACTGTTTTCTTATGTAATAGATCAATAATAACAGTTTTTAATCTAAAGGTAGAGAATGTTTCAATCGTCTAACACTAAAATCAATGATGCATAATTGTACACCTGTTATTTAGGGGAGTTGTTTTCAAATAAAAATACTTTACAACGTAATTAATTATTATAATATGTTATATATTTTATTTTAATATTATAATTTTTTTCCTACAATAACTCTTACTTATATTTTCATAATTCAAAATATATCTACCATGTATATCATATCTTACAATATAACGTAATATTATGTTATAACTTAAGCATATTGTATAGCAAAACATGTGCCTATATAATCTTTATAATTTAAATTAATTTGTTTTTCTATAATATAAACTTGATATAACATATGGTTTTAAATTTTTTATTATATTTATTTTTTATTATTTTAAAACATAATTTATGGTACAACATGAAAATCACCACGTCTCAAAGAATAACCATGTTAAGCATAATTTTTTTTTATGTATATTGTAAAGAGTAACCATGTTAAGCATCATTTTTTTTTGTATGTATGTTGTAACAAAAAGGATACCTCTAGCACTCATCTCTTTAGTTTATTTTGCAAATAATATATATGTGATCATAATGTACACCTTATTTTACTAATGAAAATCTATTTCGAATTGACAAAAAATATTGTATTTTGACCTTTATTATTTTAAATATAATAAATGCATATATGTAAAAAAAATATTAGTTTACATTATAATATAAATTATAAATCATAATAAAAAATAAATGCCTCTTCATATAATTTAATATATGGACAATTTAAATATAATTAAGTATTATAATATTTTATATATTTTATTTTAATATTATATTAATTTTTTTTTGTTACTATAGCTCTTGCTTATATTTTCATAATTGAAAATATATTTCCCATATATATGATATTTTACAATATAACATAATATTATGTTATAACTTAAGCATATTGCATAGCAAAATATGTGTCTATATAAGCTTTATAATTTAAATTAATTTGTTTTTCTATAATCTAAACTTCATCTAAAATATGGTTTTAATTTTTTTATTATTTGTATCATTCTATTATTTTAAAAAATAATTTATGGTACAATATGAAAAGCACCACCTCTTGAAGAGTAAGCATGGTAAGCATTATTTTTTTATGTATGTTGTAACAAAAAGGATACTTTTCCCAGTCATCTCTTTTATTATTTTTTGCAAAGAATATATATGTGATCACAACAACTTATTTTACTAATGAAAACTTGTTTCTAGTTGACAAGAAATATTGTATTTTAACTTTTATTATTTTAAAATATATATATGTAAAAAAATATATAAATATTAGTTTATATTATAATATAATTTATAATATTAAATTATAAATCATGATAAAAAATAAATGCATCTTCATATTATTAAATATATGGCCAATTTAAATATAATTAATTATTATAATATTTTATGTATTTTATTTTAATATTATAGTTTTTTCCTACTATAACTCTTATATTTTCATAATTGAAAATATATCTGCCATGTATATGATATCTATATAACATAATATTATGTTATAACCTAAGCATATTGTATAGCAAAACATGTGTCTATATAATGTTTATAATTTAAATTAATTTGTTTTTCTATAATATAAACTTGATATAGAATATGGTTTTAATTTTTTTATTATATTTATTATTCTATTATTTTAAAACATAATTTATTGTACAACATGAAAAGCATCACCTCTGGAACAGTAACGATGGTAAGCATCATTTTTTTTAATGTGTGTTGTAACAAAAAGGATACCTTTCCCACTCATCTCTTTGATTTTTTTTTGCAAAGAATATATATATGATCACAATGTACACCTTATTTACTAATGAAAACATGTTTCGGATTGAAAAAAACTATTGTATTTTAACATTTATTATTTTCAAAATAATAAATATAAATATATATATGTAACAAAATATAAATATTAGTTTATATTATAATATGATTTATAATATTAAATTATAAATCATAATGAAAAATAAATAGCTCTTCATATAATTAAATATGTGGCCAATTTAAATATAATTAATTTTTATAATATTTTATCTATTTTATTTTAATATTTTAGTTTTTTCCGTATTATAACTCTTACTTATATTTTAATAATTGAAAATATATCAGCCATGTATATCATATCTTACAATCTAACATAATATTATGTTATAACTTAAGCATATTATATAAGAAAACATGTGTCTATATAGTCTTTATAATTTAAATTGATTTGTTTTTCTATAATATAAACTTGATATAAAATATGTTTTTAAATTTTTTATTATATTCATTCTTATATTATTTTAAAACATAATTTATGGTACAACATGAAAAGCACCAAGTCTCGAAGAGTAACCATGTTAAGCATAATTTTTTTATGTATGTTTTAAAAAAAGGATATCTCTACGTCTCATCTTTTTAATTTTTTTGCAAAGAATATATATGTGATCACAATATACATCTTATTTTACTAATGAAAACCTATTCAAAGTTGACAAAAAAATGTTGTATTTTAACCTTTACTATTTTAAAAATTATAAATATATATGCAAAAAATTATAAATATTAGTTTATATTATAATATAATTTATAATATTAAATTATAAATCATTAATGCAATAACAGCCAGGAGATCCATCAATAGCACAATACATTAATTCAATATTGGTGGAATTTTAAGATTTAATCTCACGAAATCCATTTTTTACTTTATGTAATTTGCATTAGTATTCTTCTTAGCAGTATTAGATTTGGACTCGTGCACTTATAACATATTTAATTCCTACAACTCAGGCCATATCTCTATATAAATTTTCACGTGAGCTACTCTTCACCGTATCATTTCATTTGTGCTCCATATCTATCTTGCCATAATTTTGGGAATTTTTGTTTTTTTTGTTCGATATCAATGGTTGCTTCGAAGGTAGTATTAGTGATGGGATTTTTCATGTTATCTCTCTTCCTGTTGTCTCTTGTAACAGTCATAGCCATAGACGACGATCGCGCCTCCGGGAAAATGGTTATAGAAAACTCGCAGGCAACAGAGACACCATTAGGTAGAACACCACTGAATTAGTTGAATTAGTTCCCTTACCATAAAATAGGAATTAGAGTCTTTTCATTAATCAAAGTCGAAAAGTTTGGATTTTCTCGATTATGACAATAGTATTCAATTTAGCATGGACTTACAATCTTTCAGGATCCCAGCTGGAGAAGACTGTAGCCAGCTTGAATAACGGCTATTGTCTGATAAAACCATGATTTTTGAGATGAACATATTATTTTAAATACACGGACTAAGATTTCAATACAAGGACTAAGAATTTTAAATACATGGATCTGTATTCCAGAAGCAAACTGATCCATCCATTTGGGTGGGTGCTGCGAGAAAGAAAAAATTAATCTAATGTAAAGTCTTCATGACTTAATAAACTCGTAAATTTGAGAGGGTTTCCATACCATAACCATTAAACTTGCAAAGAAAGAAAAATGTTTTGGGTGATTTTCTGCATATATTAAAAAGCTGTGAGAGAAAGCGTCTAAATTAATCAACCACTAAAACTGACAGGGGTGTTGGGGATTTGATCTGTTGGCTAATAACTTGCTGCATCAAAAGAGCTCTGCCAATAGTTAGAAATGTTGTTTAGCATTCTATCGGTTCTTTGAATACCCATTTATGGCATTTATCAGTAGTGACTTTGCCCATTAATTTGTTCAGCGAACACATCGCATGTAACGAATTTATGAACTTCAAAATAAAAAATAATAATTGAAGAAAGCTTAAAACAATGAAAGACGAAAAGAACAGAACGTGCATTTATTTGACTGTAAGAAACAACATTTATACCTTTCTCTGTAATTGTAGTGTTGAATTGATATTTTCCTGAACACTTCGATTTTACCAATTTATCCATGCACCCATTTCCATTAAAATGCCCAGGCACTCTATTTACCCTAGGCTTGGAGGATCCGCAGTACACATCTTCCCACAGGAGCATCCTAAAAATCAAAATGTAAAAAAGACTAAAATCAGTTTGTATGACCTAACTATTTATGTTATCCAAAACTCATGGACTGACTGAATAAAATGCCACCCCGCCACAACTGTTTAAGTATCACAAATCAACACAGAATAGCATCTTTAAAAGTGAACGGACATCTAATTGAAGAACCATCCCAGGAACATGAGGAGATTTTCCCGAAACTGATGTCCTTGGTATGAGAATTACGACGGATTCAACAACATTGACAAAGAAGAAATGCAGAGCCATTCCGAATGACAACAACTATTATATAAGTAGGAAAAGGGGGCAAGTTTTTACCCTATCAGGTCATTCAAAAGTGTTGGGTGTTAATCGATTTTGGAATATACACCTGAAAAGAAATCTTAGACCTCCCAATCTTCATAAGACCTCTCAGTCTGCTCAATGAGGCTCTCAGCTAGTTGCTGCGGCGCTGGAACAATCTCGACCCAAAAACCTAACATGCTTTCATCTGGTTAAAACTGTTTTTCTATGTAACTGAATAATAACTATGTTTAATCTGAAGGTTGAGAATGTTTCAATCGTCTAACATGTAAATCAATGATGTATAATAGTACAACTGGCAATTAGGAAAGTTGTTTTCAAATAAGAACGCTTTACAGCGTAAAAAGGAACTAATTCTTTTGATCAATGTTAAATTATATATTACAATTATTATTATATTATAAAATTCAATAAATGTAATTTTTAATTTAGGGAAATTATATTATTATTATTATTATAAAATTTGATCGGTTTATTGTTTTATTTTTCTCAATAAAAGTGATAGAAAAAGATTTTTGTATGGGGTGAGAGGGAAAGGGATAGGCGAAGAACAATTAGTTAGCTATGATACCTTGCAATAAAGAAAGGGGATATGTTAAGCTCAATTTAATCACTAATTAGCTCATTATATTTGGATATAATTGTGTATTGTTATTTTTGTTTCATGCTAGCAATTATTGTAGGAGGGGAGAGTTTTGTCGATCTGTGTAGTCATTATGATCCTTGAATTAATGTCTATAATGCACCTCGGTTCATCATTTTCGATGCATTTCGCTTGGCCAACCTCTTCTACATGTCCATCGAGCCTCTTTAGTTCTCTTGCTACTATTCTTGGATTTTTTTCCCTATTTAATTTTACTCTATGAGTCGAGTTCGTGAATGCTTTCCTCTCTCAATCTCTTTAATCCTACCCTCGCTTCTCAACACTCTTCACATTCAACCCCTCTCCATTTGGAAGGTAACTGCAATGTCACTCTCCACTCCACTAGTTTCTTAGGAAATTTCGCTTTGTTTATTGCTCGTTCTTGAGACACTAAGTTATGGTTATAGTTAACAATGTCAAGATGCATTAACAATATGCACGTTGGAGACAAGCCACTGCATACTACAAGGCCAAAGGCGGAGCACAGACTCGTCAAAACACATATTTCTTAGCAAAACATTATAACTACTAGAATCCTCATGTTATTCAAGTTGAGCTTAGTGACATTTAATAAGAAATAATTGGTGAACATGGATGTATGTTGGATATAAAGATTATATTAGAGGTGGCAGAATGGATTCCCGACACAGGTCATACTTGGGATCGTCACAATCAATATACGCACATTGGCATATGAAAACTTTGTGGTGATTAGTTTTGTTGGATTGGAATGAAGCTAAGGCAGAGATCATATTAATGCTTGATGAGCTCCAACTCCACATGAATACTTTAGACTATAGTGAAGGAGACATGTAAGTAAGTCTGTGCTCAACTTGGAGTTGACATATATCCCACTTAACCAAAAAAAAAAAAATTGAATATAAAAACAATGTCAGCTATAATAAAAAAGAAAAAAAAATATGCTATGCATGTTTAATTAGTTGTCCATATGACTGAAATTTTTTTCATGTAAAGTAATTAGAAGTAAATATATATATATATATATATATATATATATATATATATATATGAGAAAGATGTTTAAACATTATACTTTTCAGAAATATTTTAACATGCCATATCAACTTCATATATATCTAAATATAGAAAAAAAATGCTAAATGAAAATATTTTCATATTGTATAGAATAAAATATCCATTATGGGTTATGAATTAATATATTTCTATAGCGTTCAAAAATACAAATTAAACAATGACAATTTACACATTTTCCTTTGCACTTTGAAATAAGTTTGCACCTAAATAAATTTATCCCTCTCAGCTCAAGTTAGACCTGTGCGCTTAGGATGGATCTATGTTGGTGTATATTACTAGTTTTTTTATTGCGTTGAAAGATTCTCTACAACCCAATATGAGGGAGATGTTGTAGTGGCACATACGATGAAGCGTTAGATCAAAAAATACCAATAATAGAACATATTGTTGGTTCAATTAAAAAAGTAATAAAACGTAAAAAATAATAATTGGATTCAATTCAATTTTTTATATTTCATTTTTGTTTTTATTAATAAAATTACACACATTTTTTTAAGAAAAAATTCATAACATGTATATCACATTTAAATAAATTTAATAGTAATTATTGCAACCATGATATTTCAAAACATATACATAATAAACATACAAAACTTAATAAATTTAATTATTAAAAATAAAATTAGAAATACAAATATTTCTATATATAGAGATGTGAAATATATATAAAATATAAATAATAGTTATAACTTAAAATCCATTTTACAATATAAATTAAAATAATGATTCATATTCAATTTGGAAAAAGCATCACCTTACCTTCCCACTGACTTCTCTACCACTTACATCGTCTCTATAATTCTTGTTGCCATGGTCGACATTGTAGGAGGGAGCAAGCTCCCTCCTGTAACAAAGTTATTGTAAGGGACCATCACTCCAATCAATCAACTAATCCTCACCCTAATGAGGTTGCAAAAAATATAAGCTTAGATTAGTAGCAAGGATCCTCAAGGAGGGATTCAACCAGTTGAAGACCTCGAGGATTATACCTTCCAAAAGAAGCCATAGATCTAAAGTTTGAGGTGCATTCCAATTGAATTGGGGAGTACATTCAATACATGAGATATTATGATTTAATCGGAAAATTACTGGGCATTTGGCCCTTAGTCGAAAAATCCCTCACACACTGGATTCAACACAAGTGGAAGCTAAAGGGTCATATTGTAACGCCTCCTCCCACATTTAGCTCCAGTTAAGGAAGTGGTGCCTACAACTGACCACCAAATGACAACTCATAACATTCCTCAATGCTACAGGACACTCAGGGGCCAAAGGACCACCCTAGGTGACCAAACCCTGAGTTGGGGATGATTTTTTCACAACTTAACCCCCAAATACATGCATGACAAGGCTTGGGTGTAGTTGAAGGCCTCCAACCTCACACACAACACTGTCTAAGTGCACTTGTGACCCAAATTTTCCAATTCATAGGGTGTGATCCTAGGATCTGAACCACAACTCAAGGTCAACCTCCAAACCACTACCCATAACTACCCGAGACTTCTCAAAATCATAAATGACTTGACAATAAGGCTAAACATTCAAACTTGAAGGAAAAACTTAACCTATAATGCCTAAAACGTAACTATAATTTTATCAAACACATGGAAAACATGTAAGCTATAGGTCATGGTGCATATCTAATCATAAAAGTCTGAGATTCATCTGAGAATCATTGAGATGGCCCTATGCCCTCTCCACATAGCTACAACAACACTTATTAGTCCATGCATTCATCAACCGATTAATAACTAAACAATTTTATGACACAAGCTGCTAGAAGATACACATCATATAAACAACATATAACCAAAAAATAACCAACATATAAACCATGGCAACCCAACTATAATATCACCAACATAATCGTTACAAATATACATGAATCAAAACAAAAGAATAACTCTCATTAACATATGAAAATACCAACCAAGTCAGGGACTTCCACGTACCACTCCACCATAGATTGGGTTGAACCAAATCTCTCTTTCAGCGAATCAACCCCACACTATCATCCAAGCATGAATGTGGGATCTCATGGAATAAACCAAACAAAATAAAACCAAGGGTTCCAGAGGCCAAAACAACTCAACCCACAACCATTGATTCCACCTCATGGTCGGACATCACTAACACCAAAAAAATCGGTCTCTACAAAAGTTGTCCATGGCTTCAGGAACTAGTAACCCAACCCACAACCTTCTGGGGCTCCAAAGCGTTTTTCCAACCCGACTCTAGGGACTAGTAAATCAACCCACCAAGGGCTCCAGATCATTTGTATGAACCTAGGCTCGAGGACTAGTAACTCAACCCAAGTTGTTCCAGGGCTTCGAGAGCATTTGTTCCAACCCACAACCAAAAGGAATTATGAGCACCAATTAGAAAAAAACCAAATGGAAAAACCCACAACACCATGTTTATCCATGAAATGGAAAGGCAATGATAAAACCACTATTAATCTATGCAATCCTCCATGCCAATGACAACACATAACCAAAAACCCACATGCATATACCATGCGTCCACTAAGGAAATCACTCATGCAACCTGTTACCTATAAAGAAATATAGCTATAGAAACTGATCCACCTGTCCCCTTGCGTTTTCCCGCTTTCCTTTGCTTTCTTTCTCCAATCCAAATGAAAACTAAAGTGCTCCAAGCATGCTCCAAGAAAACTCTAAGTGTGCAAGAGTAAGAGAGAATGAGAGAATAAAAGAGAGCTCCAACCAAAAACCATCAAAAGGCTAGCAATTGATCCTGATAATTTTATTTTTTTTTAATTATCATTGAGGCCACTATTTTCTCCATTTTCCTTCATTTTTCCTTCAATTTCCTCCTCATACAAATATGTGACCTTTCATCTCCCTTTTCGTCTATTTTCCTTATAAATGTCAATTAATGCCACTTTTCCTTTGCCAATTTCCATAGCTATTAATTAATCACCAATGATACCCATCATTATGTTTTATCCAACATTCAACTTGGAATATGTGTCCCATGACCTTGGCCTTATTTTTATTTACATAGGAAATCAATTAGGGGTTGTTGCAAACCCCTCCCCCTTGGGGGAACACTTTCTTCAGTGTTAAAAGACGTGTATAAACCAAGAAAACACATGTTTCCCGTGGAGATTTATAACACAGCTCGATGCAACATTTACATCATATCATACTGCCGAGATCATGACCATCGTAACATGAGCACCATATCGCTTATTGGAGCTTTATAACATAGCTCGATGCAGTATTTACATACATATGCATATATATAGACATAATCAAAACACAACATCAAACACATATATCAAAATACATCCATTCAACCAGTGAATAGAGAATAATACATAGCCCACATCTGATCAACCATCTCCCATGTAGCTTCATCAGGCCCAAAGTGCTTCCATAGCACTTTAACTTGCTTGATTTCTCGATTCCAGAGCATGAGCATATTTCGTTGTAAAATGTACTAAGGTTTTAACTGTAATTCTCCTTCTAGCTCCACTTGCAATATAGACCTGTCAATGACATGATCAATATCCTTCACATACTTCTTAAGCAATGAAACATGGAAAACCTCATTGAATTTCATTTTTGGAAGTAGTGCAAGTCATTAGGCCACTATTCCAATCCTCTCAAGGATCCCAAAAGGCCCGCAATATCGAGGTGCCATCTTGGCACATGATCCATTCCTCAAGGAGCTCCTCTTAGGCTTGATGCACAAGTGCACACATTCCCCAACCTAAAAATCGTTAAATACCCTATGTTTACCTACATAAATCCTCTTCATGTCATGTGCTTCCTTTAGATTCTTTTTGATGACCTACATTTCATGTTCCATCTCTACCAACATATTTGGTCCAATCAATACCTTGTTCACTAAATCACTCCAGCTTATAGGAGTATTACAACTCCGCCCATAAAGTGCCTCAAACAGAATCATCTTCAAGGACTCTTGATACCCATTATTATACACAAACTCTATCAGCGGAAGATACTCTTCAAATTTCCATTGTTGATGCATAACGTACATCCTTAACATCTCCTCAAGAATTGTATTGACCCTATGTGTCTTTCTATCTATCTGTGGATGATAGGTTGTACTAAATGCCAACTATGTCTCCAAACCTACAAAAAATCCTTCCAAAAACTGGAAGTGAACTTTGCATCTTTGTTAGCTACAATCTTCTTAAGAATACTATGTAACTTCACTACCCCCCTGATGAAAATTTTAGCTATGTCACTAGCTAAGATCGTAGAATTAACTACGATGAAATGACATTCTTTTTTCAACCTTTCAACCACAACGATAATAGAATCATGATGCTTCGATGTCCTCGGTAAACTTGTAATGTAGTCCATGTAAATGACCTCCCATTTCCACTCTGGATTATAAATTGGCTACAATAAACCACCTGGATGCTTACACTATGATTTTACCCACTGAAAATCCAAACATATCACAACATACTCAACCACCTCTTTTTTCAAGTTCAGACAGGGATAGAAATTCTTAACCACTGTAAATGTCTTTTGATATCCCAAGTGACTTGAATATGACTTGACATGAAATTCCCTCAAGGTAAGCTTCTTGAGCTCATTATTTCCCGACACATAGATTTTGTCCCTAAATATAACCAAACCATTTGTCGTGAGATGATAATCCACATCATGTTCACTTGCTTGTACCCTGCTGATGTAACTTGTGCTTAAGTTGCCGGTACATTTCATCGTGTTGTCCTGCCTACAAGATCCACTCCTGAAAATTTGTCCCATATGAACTCATAATTGCGATGTGATTTACTTTCAATCTTCTAATAAGATCATATGCAACCTTGTTCTCCTTACCCTTATTGTATATGATCTCAAAGTCAAACTCACTAAGCATATCCAACCACCTAGCTTGTTTGGAATTCAGATTAGGTTGATCAAATAAATACCTCAGTGCACTATGATCACTTATCAAGATGAACCTTCTGCCAAGAAGATAGTGTCTCCACATCTTCAATGCATGACTGATAGCTGCTAGCTCAAGATCACGAGTCACATAATTTTTCTTGTGCTCATTCAACTTCCTTGACTCATAGCATATCACCTTTCCTTCCTACATCAAAACTCCACCAAGTCATATTTTGCAAGCATCTCTACATACCACAAACTCTTTATCTAGATCTGCAATCTTCAAGACTAGAGCATTTGTAAGTAACCGCTTCAACTGCTCAAAACTAGTTGCACATTCCTCTATCCATTCAAACTTATTTCATTTTCTCTGCAATGAAGTTATAGGATACACAATCCATGAGAATTTCTTTTTGAACCTATTGTAATAACCTTCTAATCTCGTAAATGATTTGACCTCATCCACATTCCTAGGAGTTTCCCACCCTGTGATAGATCTGATATTTTCCAGGTCCACTACTATACCTTCCTTGGAAACCACATGCCCAAAGTAATGAACTTATTTCTGAAAGAAACTGCACTTACTAAGTTTGGCATACAACTAATGCTCTCTTAGCAATCATAAAACTACTGCTAGATGTTCTGCATGCTCTTCCTTATTCTTAGAATATATCAATATGTCATCAATGAATACTATCACAAAATTTTCCAATTAAGGACAAAACACACTATTCATCAAGCACATGAAATTAGTTGGAGAATTAGTCAAACCAAAAGGAACTACTACAAAATCATAACGCCCATACCTGGTCCAGAAACCAGTCTTGTAGATGTCCTCTTCTTTGATGCATACTTGATGATATCTTGATCTCAACTTAATCTTCGAGAACACTGTTGCTCCTTTCAAATGATCAAACAAGTCATCAATCCACGATAAATGGTATATGTTCTTGATTGTCACCTTATTCAATTTCCTGTAATCAATACACAACCCGTGAGTACCATCCTTCTTCATCACAAAAAATATTGGTGCATCCCAAGATGACACACTTGACCTAATGTATCCCTTATCGAGCATTTCCTTCAAATGAAACTTCAATTCCACTAACTATGGAGTGCTCATCCTATAATTTTCCTTCGATGTTGGTGCTACTCCTAGCATCAACTCAATATAAAATTCCACTTCCCTATGAGATGGTAATTATGAGATATATGCTGAAAATACATCCTGAAACTGTTGCAAAACCAGGCACCTCTTCAAGAATTCAACATCCTCAACATCCTTCCACTTGTCACTGGAAATATGAACTACAAAAAATACACATCCTTTGCTTCTACTGTGATTTTCCTGCATAACTGTAACCATTCTCACTAATGTAGGCTTCTCCTTTCCTTGTAAGATTCTCTTTTCTCCACCATCATCTAAGCATTCAATAGCCTTATCATAGAAATCTACCTTATCCTTATGAATGTACAACCAATCCATAGACAATAACATATTGTATGGTCCAAACGGAGCAAATTTAGACATATTGTTCAGTTCAAATGCACAAGACCTTACTCAATGATGAACTCTTTTCTTGGTACTTGTAGCCAACTGCATCAACCAATAATCTGCATGCACTTATTTATTCAAGGAACACTTATCCACCAGGTCAGGACTGATATAACTATAGTTAGATCCAGGGTCAATCAAAATAGAACAAATTCATCAAAAATCTTACCTTCCATCTCGATATAGATGCATGATGATCAACCTGCCTATTATCTAATGTTGCATAAATACGAGGAATACTATGTCCAACATCCCCAACTGGTTGTGCGTCCTAAGCACTATATATTTGCGCTCTACCACCCTGATGTTGTGAACAATATCTCATGTGATGATCCTTTCCACAATCAAAACACTACAAAGGCTTCTTGCCATCACCCTTGTTCGTCTCCTCATACTGAAATCCATGTCCTTTGTCAACTACATTTAACTTCTTATGTGACACTATATTATCCTTGTCATCTGTATCCTAAGGTTTTTCTCTCTTCTTATCCCACTTTCCTCTATTCCTCTCATTACCCTTCCAATATTTCTTAGACTCAATCTTGCGCTTTGATTTCTCATAATAGTGATTCAACTTTTTGATGGCTTCCTCTAGCGATTTAGGCTCATCAAACTCAATCCTTTCTTTGAATGATACCTGCAACCCACTGATGAATCTATTAATCTTTTCTTTCTCCTCCTTAAGATAAGGCACATATCTTAATAACTCCAAGAATTTTCTAGTATACTCCTCATCAATCATAGATCCCATCTTCAACTTATGGAACTCCTTTACCTTGTCATCATAGTATCTTTCAAATAGATACTTCTTCCTGAAAACTCTCTCGAACTCACTCCAAGCCCATTCCTCTTTTCAAAAGCCTCTGACCGTCTTGACATATTCCCACCAAATGTCTAATTTTCCTTTAAGGTTGAAAGTAGCTATCCCAATTTTCATATTTTCTAAATAATCATGCACTCTAAAAAAGTTGTTCATCCCAAGCAACCAATATTTTGTATCTTGTGACTTATTAATTTCTTCATCAAATGTTGGAGGCTTTGATTTCTTGAACTCCTATGGAAAGCACTGCTTCTCATTCCTCCTATACAGATGGTGACGATGATGATGATGATGTCTCTCTAAACCAGAACTAGAATAGAAACCACGGTCATTACCCCGCCTGTCAAGTGTATCCATTAACCTATGATCTATTACTGTGTCATCCCCGTCAAACTCGTATCTTGATTGAGACATGTTTCCATATGCCCCATTGGTCCTTTCCTCCTTTCCATGAATGATTCCAAGCAGTCTCTGTCTCTGCAATTCTGATAGAATCTGAAGGATGATTGCATTAACTTCTTCTTGCTTTTCTTATGTCCTGGAAAGTATTTCCTACGACTGAATGATCTTGTCATTATCCACCTTACAACTCTCAATCTTTACTTTCAAACTTATCAATGTATCTGCTATGTCAGGGGAGTACTCATCACCATGTTGTTCATCTAACCTGTAGGGAGAATCACATGAATTGTAGTCTACCATTATGCTAGTCGTCTTGATCTTCTTCTTGTTGCAAACATACCATGTCAGATAAACCAAATATAAACATGATCCACATACCTTAGTGAAGTTTAGGGGAGGCTATCTCATCTGCACAATCAACCCGGATTAACAAAACATATGTATATGTATTGAAATCAACATAAAAATTGTTTCAACAACAACATCATCAACCTCTACCTGACGACACTACTGCAACAATTACTATAAAAATGCATGAATAACAACACATAGACAACTGGCATGCGTGCATGGAAAACACATCTTGTCCATCCAGTCCAAGCATTTGAACCTAGGAGCTCTGATACCAATCTGTAATGCCTCTTCCCACATTTACCAAATTTCACTGCCCTACCAAGGTAAACATGAGGCGAAGAGCTACTATGACATGACCCAACCTCTCTTAAAGTGTATTCATTATTTAGAGAAATAGGTTTTTAACGCCTTGTTAATGAGGTTGTATCTTTTTTGAAGTGTTGTTGCTTTCTATAGCATAAATTATATGGTTTTATGTTGTGCCTTATTTGTTGATGAATTTACCATTCTACATGTTTTGAGTTATGATTGTGATAGGAAGTGTATTGATGCCATTTTTTATTTATAATATTTTGTCTTTAAAATTGTTTTATGTTATTGTT
The DNA here is from genome assembly GCA_034641835.2 of Pinus albicaulis. Lineage (NCBI taxonomy): Eukaryota > Viridiplantae > Streptophyta > Pinopsida > Pinales > Pinaceae > Pinus > Pinus albicaulis. The sequence continues at coordinate 801,224,946 of CM076574.1, forward strand.
GACATTTTCTTTCAGAAGGCACAAATTTACAACAAAATTTATCTCTAGATCCTCAAACAAAGCCTACAAAATTAGCAGACACACAAAGTAGTAGGTACTTTACTTTATCTATGGACTTTTCATATGTACGCTAATCTTGTACTACATTGATTGCAAGTTTTTGTGTACATACCCAATATAAAAGTGAGGTTTCACTATCAATTATTTTTCAAAATAGTCATACTCACCTTAATACATGGTTGGTAAAGGTGCAAATAGGAATGGTGATGTAGCAAGATTGTGCTTTCAACTGATAATTAATAGAACTAGTGCTTAGATTCTACAAGGCCTAGTAATGGACCAAAAATTGTTTTTTGTTTTTGTTTCAAATAGATATTCCTATTAGGCTTATTATTATGGATGTATGTGTTTGATTTTAAATTCATGATGTGGTTTTACCATTCAGTAATTAAGTGAAGGGTGGTAATTATATTATTATGAGGACCCTTTATGTTACTTTTATGTTATGATGCCCATGTTAGTAAATGAAATGATTATCAAAATGTCAATGTTAAAGCAATCATTTTTTTTATTTTTTTATTTTTTTTTGGGGTGAATTTACATTGTGCATTGTTTTTTTCAAAAGCAAAGAACTATGTGTTGGGTTAGCTAGAATGCTAAAGTGGTGTTTTTGAGTTATATGTCTTACAGGGTTACTTTGCCTCCTCTATTACCCAGAAAACAAAAGCCTTCTCCACCCCTAAAACATAAATGTTGGGCTTTCTTTAAAAAACCACGGTTACTTCAACTTTGTTGATTCATGTTAATTTTTATTGTTTTCCTTTTTTTGCTCAATTTGTTTCCAATCTTTCTCCACTATTACTATTACTAGATCATTTCCTTTTTTATTACTCCCATTTATTATCACATGCATTTTTTTAATAATAAATTTTGGTTAAAAAAAATTATAATGGTGACTAAACAATTGGTTTTAAAAGTTTGTGGGCATATTCATGAACAATTGGTTGTTCATCGAATTCATATTCTTATTTTTTTCATTACCACGATGTTTTTCAACCGCGTTTTCATGTTTATATGAATGAGTTATGTTCATCTTCACACGTTTCATTAATTTTTTCATTTTTCACTATCACCACGCTAGAGCTCGCTTGATCACGACAGATGTGAAAAATGCAGAAGTGTCCAAATATAACAGGAAGCTAAAAGTGATCCACTCATGACACCATTCTAGAACATTAAGCAAAATATTATACCTGAGAAGTATCCCTCATGGTATTGGGAATTCGTGTTGATGGATATTCTGCCTCCCCCTAATGAGAGACACAAATATGTGCCCTAGTGGCACCTCCGATCCACTTTTGGATAGCTGGTCCGCTCTAGAGTTGTTCTCCCTGTAAACATGAGTCAGAGATGGATCATTAACCTTGGCTAGTAGCCCATGTACCTGATCAATCCACCCCTATAAACCTCTTCACTAGAAACAAGCCCTCCCACTGATACCATCAATAATTAATTTTGAATCCCCATATATAAAGATAGATTTTAAACCCAATTCATGAGACATCCATAGACCACTCCACAAAGCCAAGAGTTCTGCCTTATTGTTTGAACCTATCCCCCCATTACAATACAGCTGGACAGGATCCTCGTTGTCCATCTTTATCCAAGCACCACAACTGCATACACCCCCCCGATGCAACCCCATCAAAGAATACAACACGTAGGGAGATTGGATGGGGATGAATGCGATGAGAGAGATCTTTAATAATGGGGAGGTCCAGATCATGACCCTTAATCCACTTCATAATGGCCCATGAATATAGCATAAATTGATAGGCACATCCTAAAAAATTAGTCTATTTCGAGCAAGCCAAATCTCCCAAAACAAGTAAAATGACAAAGATTTATACACCCCATTAGTTTCACCCCATTAGAACAGCAGAGATTTATGCAACCTTGGAATTCCATATGGCATCATATTCATATGAGAGAGCCCACTTGAGGAATTTATATATAAATAATATGAAGGACTCAGATCAGAGGGGGTGCAAAGAAGTGTATGTAACATGGTAGTAGAGTGGAAATGGTCGGTGATCCTTCTTGGAAATGGTAATGTGGCATTAGAGACAATGGAAAAGGAAATCATTCGCTCTTGCTGCCTGTAACATGGCTATAGGTAAATATTAGTATTGAAAAAAATAGGTACATAGTTTTTCTCATCTAACTCTAGTTATGTTTTGTTCACTTCCTTCTCAATTGTTCGGGTGTGTCGGTCAAGTGGGCTCAGAGCGGCCTATCTTGGTGTTGCTTTCATTTCGGCATGTCTACTTTGAGTGGTCTTTGTCTCTGTCTCATAAACTATTTTTAGTTTCTTGGACCTTAAAATATCATTTCATATTTAATAGAATGCAGAACTCTATAATCTTGAATTTTTTGTGAATTATTTCATCTCAATAAACAATAAACAACTAATTATTTGTATCTTTCTTGACCAAAATAATCTGTTGGTTCTAGATTTTCTACTCCCTTTAATCACTCCGTAGTAGTGCTTTAACACTGTAGATTTAACTTTATTTCCAATATCATGTGGAGAAAAAATAAGTAAAAATAATTGAGTTTTGTAAAAAGAATATTGAATTGAGTAATCTAATATTGAATTTAATAAGGAATGTTGCTTCGCAATAACATTGAAATATTTTACTTATTGTTTTTATTACATTTCATTTCTCTTTAAGTTGTCATATCAACAATAAGGCATGTCAACACAATGAGAGTGAGATTATTGATGTTTTATAATTATTTTAAATAAACTATCCAAATATGTATATTTATATGAAGCTTTTTGTCTTTCAATATACTTGAACATCTCCATGGTAGTAGACTAATCTAGAATAAGTTTCTTTCACAATTATTTATTCAAAAATTTCTTAACATATTATCTATATATATATATATATATATATATATATATAGAAAAGAATTGATAACCATAATACTTAAAAATATATATTTCAAAATAAAATTTAAATATTACATTATAGAATTAATGAAAATCTAATAAAATTAGACATTATATAATTATCTTTTTACCTTCACATTTTATCTTCTTACCTCAACATTTTCATTCAAAATTGTTAGTGTATATACATAATTTGTACCATTCTTAACCAAGGTTATAGATCTGGTCGATTGTGATCAAAAGCAGTTTTTTCTACATTATAAACGTTCAAATATATTCGACTTTAACATGAAATATTAAAAATGTTTTTTAACCTTCGTAAAAATTAATAATATTCACATTTCATGTTGTTCGTCGGGTTCAATGTAGCATTGTGATAAATAATGTGTCAATATGAAATTAATCTCTATGAACCATGGACAACCATTGTCCAACGTCACATTTTGACAAATATTATCTCAATATGAAAATCAACCATGTTCAACTATGGTCAACATTGTTTATTTTAGGGTTTGTAATATTTATCTTATGGTTTATATACCTTGAGTTTATAATATTAATTCCTTGAGTTTAATATTATTCCCTTGGGTTCATAATCCCTTGGGGTTTTAGTATCAATCCTTTCAGTTTATTATTCCCTTAGGACTATAATATAAACCCCATGGTTTTATTAATCTAATAGGTTCACATTCCTAGGGTTTATTATTCCCTTAGGTTTATTAATGTAAGGTTTATATATTAGTGGATAGGTTCACATTCTTTTTTTTTTAGAAAAAGAAAAAACGTTGTTTATATATTAGTGATAAGTGAGTCATCATGACTATGTCCAAAATAATTTGAGCAACCATTGGTTGTCCTATTCACATTATCATTTCCCCTGCTTAGACAATCAACAAGTGTCCTATCCACATTATCATTTCCCCTATTTAGATGAGCAACAAGGAGAACAGGGAAAGCAATCATAAACATGGTCCGTTTACTGACGGATGTGGAAGCCCCGAGATGAAAATACCAAGATGTGCATACAAAATTGGTCCGATAGAGGCACCAAAGAACCACATTAGCTTACATGTAATCCTGTAGTAGACGATAGACCACAACCACAAACCAAAACAAAAAAGGCATTTTTATAGTCATAACCAAGAACTCGGTGATATAAACAGGCTCACTTGACCGATTTCAACACATGAGTCCCGAGTCACAACGATTACCAGATAAACCATAGATCATTGCCAAAGTGACTAATGCAATCTACGGTTACCGAAACGGAGCAGTAGGGGCATTTTGGGAAAAAACGGAGCTAGAAACACAGTTGGGAAGCTTGTCGTTTTATGCAGTCGTTTCCGTTCTCGGTGCCCGAAACTTTGTTTCTTACAAAGAAGCATTTGTGAAGAACTTATTGTTTCTTACCAGATTTCTCTAGGCGAAGTGTATGACAGCCAGTGCTTGGTTGTTTGCAACTAACGTGAGTTCCAAAACTCAAAACTCAAGTAATCTATTCTAAAACTACAATGGTTTTTTTAATAAATTGTAAATCCATAAGAACTCGAACTCTCCAGCTCCAAAACTCGAATTGATTATCTATAAACTAATCGTATTCTGTTCCAGAATTTTTTTAATAAATTCTAAATCTATAAAAACTCGAACGCTTTAGTTTTGAAACTCTAGTTGATTATCTATGGACTGGGCGCATGCAAAAGAAACTCCAGTTGTTATTTCTAGAAGCAATGTTTTTCAATTATTTATGGGGAAGAGGAGAGTCTATTTCCATTCACGGGATACAGCGAAAGTGCAAATCAAAGCCAATTGAGCAGCTTCATGCACCAGCGAGTTAGCTTCAGTGATCTAAGCATTCAACATCGATCTCAGCTTTCAGGGGAGTCCATCAGACTAGTGATTCCTAACATAATTTTGATTTTGATTGATTGTGAGGTAAAATATTCTTGCCATGTTAAACTGTCTGAAAAAATTGTTTAAATTTCTATGAATCTGTTTCTGTGTAAGTGGATTTGAAAAGATCTACATATTGTTTATAAACTTATGGCGTTTAGGCAGTTCTGAATTATGGTTTTAATTAATTTCCATGAAGTTATCCATCTTTCAGCATCTGAGTGATGAAAATTATCAAAACTGTGACCCCATTAACCGTGAATGGCAATTGCAAAACTGGACGCTTTGCTGTAGTTTCAGTTCTTTGTTTACATATAAAATAATGATAGTTTTAGTTCTTTCTTTACATGTAAAATAGTGATTGAATTTTACTCGGATTTTAGAATTGCTAAACTTCATTAATTTTAGAACTGCTAAACTATGATATTTTTAATTTGATTTTTGTTAATTTGACCAAATGCCAAGTCTTCTATCTCTGCTTGATACCCAAAATTTTGTTCTGAAAATTCTAAAACCCGTGTCTACCCCTAGCTTCTCCAGGGCATAGCTTGCTCTTGGATGTTCTTTTCTGGTTTATTATTAGGTTTGCTTTTCAAAAACATCTTTGGAATGTGACTATGCTCTTGCTCTTCAAGGTCTGGGTTTCACTTTTATATTGTTAACATTTAATTATGTGTTTTTCTCTCTCCTCGTTTCTTATATGCGAAACCTCAAAACTCCGTTTCTCGTACCGTTCTCGTTTCTCGTTTTATTTCAGGTTTTCTAGTAACATAACTTTGCCAATGGCAATCATGAGAATGTACCTGTGGGAAAATGAATGATGACTAAAAATATAATGTTAACAATAATATAATGAGAGAAGAGAGACCATATATTACATTTTAAGAAACATCATAAAATTATATGGGATACTGATTCCTCTTTAACATGACAGAATGAACACCATCCTAGCCGATA